>JBAMBK010000278.1:1255000-1687500 GCA_037043435.1 Drosophila suboccidentalis | reverse complement strand
GAAGTGCCTAAAGGGAGCAGCCAAAGTATAAAATATATAACATATTTAAATGCAATAAAGCAACAGGAGACATACTTTCACTTACATACATACATACACAATACATATATACATATATACACCATGCCCATCATTCAACTCATAAATGTAAGTACTACTTATATACGGGGGTGCAACAGATATCGCTTTCACTTGAATTTCACTTCAATTTCATTTCGCTGTGCCATAGGTCAAATCGCACAATAATTTTTTTTAAACTAGTGCTAAATCCGCTTTCGTCCGATGCTGCCACCTAGTCCAATTTAGTCGGGGGAAGCGATGCCACATTTTTTAGTCCGAATTCGAAGTAAGGTATTTAAAAAAAATATATGGAACCACTTCAGTTTTCTTTAAATTAAGCATTAGAAAAATATTTAATTTGAGGTAAATTAAGTTTTACCCAACAAAACCTTTAACTTATTGTGCAATTTGTAAAAACATTTGTCCCGAAGAGTTGCCAGATTAATGGCATACAATTGCTAGAGTTGTCGAGTAACTTTTATTTTCTCGCGCCAAATACTTTTAAAATTTTTTTAGCTAAACAAAATCAATTATTGCATAAATAAATTAAATTATGTTTATTAAGTAAGAAAAAAAAAAAACCTTATTGCTCTGCAATGATAAACTTGAAAAAGTTGCTAATCAAACCCTTGGGTAATTTAATCTGAGAAGGTGTCAACCCTTAGCAGCCTAGTTCGAAAAGGTTGGTGAAAATGCTAAGAAATATTAAATCTCTCGAAGTTCTGTGGCATCTCGGAAATTTCCGTGCGGAATTGCTATCTGCGGATTTCTATTTCGCTTGCGATTTCCGTGGCATCCCTGATACATAAGTATGTATGTACATATAGTCTTTGTGATATTATAATTTCTTCATATGCACTCGATTAACAATTTATCAGCACTTAAAATAGCTTTAAGCTTAAACATTTGACATCTTTAATGTTTATTTCTATATTTTACAACAAAATAAAACGATTTCACGTATTATACCAATGTGTCTCCTTTAATTTCTCTCTCTGTCTCCCTCTTTTTTTGATTTATTAATGTAATTAAATGTTATTTCTTTATAATAAATAATAGTTCAATACAAACAAAATTAATTAATAACTACTGGGATCATTATCAGATAGCAATACAATTGTTATAGCCTTAATTCCAATGTTATTGCGTTACATAGATTCATACATACTCATATCTATTCAAAATATTCGAAAATCTTAACAACCATGCACAATTTACTTCAATTAAGATATTTAAATTATTTCATTAATTTGTGGAGGAAAATGCCAAGCGCGAACTGAGCGAACTTTGAATTGAAAATCGCAAATGCTCAAAGTTCTCTCGGCGAATGTCTAGGGACGTAAACAGATGGAGGAGGATGGAGTTGGAGAGAGAGATATTCTCATTTGTTTTTTGCGGGCCAAAATAAAGTGCGTTTGGCCCGATTTTCGATGGTTTTTAGTTGAACATTGTTGTCGGTTGGCCAGCTATTTTGTTGTTTGGTTAGTATCCTCCCATCCCATTCCACCCCATCTATGAGTACTCGTATTGCCCCTCACTACACACCTCCAACTTTTCCGTAAAACGCGAAACGGCCGCGGGTTGCGTTGATTGTTATTTTATTGCCAGCGCATGGAGCGTCACGGGCCAAAGCAGAAATTGTTTGCTGCTGTTTGCGGTTGAAATCTCATTTCATCGTGCAAGCCTCGACACCACAATATACCACCATGTTCCACCACCACCACCACCACCAACAGCACCGGCACCACCACGAATATACGTCTGTCTTTGCCTCGAAAATTAGCGAACAATTTTGCAATTAAAATGTGAGCACAAAAGTTGTACGAAATACAATTTGAAAACATTTTCTGCTAATTTATATAAGTAATCCCAGAAATTATATGTTAGTCGGTCGAAGCAAATGACTTTGAATTGCACACATTATTGCTCGCACAAGCATTTCACTGAAAAATTCATGAAACTAACATACTAAATTCTACCTAATAAGTTTGACTGCCCTGCAACACTTTGCTAATAATGTACATAAATAGTTTAAGAACAATGGTCGAAGCTAACGACTTTCAATTGCACTTTTAAATAAATACAGAAACGAAATTATAGTTAAGGTGAAGGAATTTTAATTGCTCACCGTATTCTGTTGGCCATCCCCTATTCCTCAAAAGAGTATTACATACAAAATTCGAATCCTATCCAGTTAATTCAAAAATTTAAAACAGTCCAACACTTTGTGGACTAAAATCAAAAATGTAATTTAATGAGAAACCAAATAAATAATGTACTAATTTGACAGATTGTATCAATATACCTGAAACCTACTTTGTTGGGACTCTGTTACCTTCATTAGTTATAATCTAACATTTTTGTATGAATATATTTGGTTTTGACTGATACATAAGTAAATTTATTGTGTTTCCCAGGAAGTATACCTGAATCAAATTTTGAATTCAATTATTGTTACCCTGTGATTGATTAGGGACCTAATTTATACATGTTTAATGCAAATGTAGATAAATAACTGTCGTTGTACTAAGCATAGACATTCAATAATTGTTAACCTGTGATTGGTTAGTATTCGAGTACTTTATTTGAATATAGTTCGAATACAGGTAATTTATTGTAGTTGTAGTGGTTTGCTAACTCAGAGACATTTTTTTCAACATTTTGTCCATTTGGCTTCTTTTGCTATTCGTTTATCATTTCTTTTTAATTTTTTTATTCCTTCCCAAGATCAAATTAACCAATAAAATTTATGGTGTAGAGTTTCCATAGTATATTGGATTCGGTGATGCTTTAATTATGCAAAATAAAATGCTTAATCAACACACGAAGTTTAATTCTTACAGTTCTCGTTAAAATTTACGAGGCTGTGTGATTTCAATGGTTGTCAAACGCAGATTAATTGCCGCAGCTTGCTTTAAAAATTTACAGTATTCAAATGACTGCTTGAAAAATTCAAAAAGCACTGAGTTTTCAAACTTTAGATCAGACAGCATAATCTTCTCTTAAAGTATGTTTTATCCGGATTAAACAATTGCGTATGTACATATGTGTTTAGTAATCCGAATTATTCGAATGAGCAATAAGAAAATAGACTGCAAATAAATTTGATTATTTGCATTATTGTGCAATATTTAGATTTTAGCTTAAAATGTTCGAGATATGTACATTCCACGTCAACTTTGAGCTTTGTATGATTATGTCACCAATTAGTGTGTGTGTGGGTGTCCGGGGCGGTTGTGTATGTGTGAGGGCGTGGCAGTACGCCAATGAGCGTGTCAACAGCAATTTGAGAGCCGGCACGGACAAGTAGCTTAAAAATGTTGAGGGCACTTTATAATAACTTGTTGACAATTCAAATTATGCAAATATGTTTGAGGCATCCACAAGCTCCAAATGTGCTTCTAAATACGGTTTAAATATGCATATGTCCAGCAAAAACACACAATGAAATACTCGTAAATGAATAAGCATATACAGTTGTAGCTCGTTAATTAGAAATCTTTAGATTAAGTCTTAAAAAAAAATATTAGTTATTAAAATTATGAAAATGCACAGTGATACATAATGGTGAAACGAGGAATTTCAAGCAATTCTTGAGCATGTTGAAAGCTTCCGAGCTTATCCAAAAATGTGAAAATGAATATGTGGATATATATTTATGTAGATATATGTACTAGCATAAAGAGAGTTAGGGGACAAAGAGAGTACGAGAGAGAGAGAGTTTATTTATGTTAATTTAAATCAACATGCAAAAATTAGCGCTTGACGTGACAGACAGACAGACAGACAGATGTACAGACAGTTATGTATATTGAAAAGAGTCCATAGCAGAGGGAGAGAAAAAGGGAGAGAAGAGAGTTTTGTGCATTTCGGTAGGCAGAAAGCATTTAATTTAGTTAATTACTTGGCCCTTGATTAACATATTTAAATGAAATGCCGCAACGCTGGCAAATAATTTCACTTAGACAGGTGATGTTGTTGAATGCGTGCAGCGGGATGCGGGATGCGGGGGACTCCTCATATTGTTAGTGCCCATAACCTGATGACACGGCTGGACGATGGAGGCGTGTCAACATAATGCCCGCCTGATTGCCATCTGGCCCAGTTAACAGTTAACAGACCCCAAATTGGTAGGGCCGCTGACTAAGCAGTTTTCGAGTGGCCTGCCTGGATTTCAATTTCAATTTGGATTTGAGCTTTCATTTTCGTTTTCGGATTGCTGTTGGTCTATGGCCTCTCATATTGCAATTCACATCGAGAGTCTGGCCACAAATAAATTTGATTGAATTTGCATTAATTAGTCCAACATTGTTCTAACGCCCAAAAGCAAATAACAGCAAATGCTTACCTGAATTACTAGTTAATAGAGTGTGAGTAATTGCAAAATTGAGAAATGCATTTGCATCAATTTTCACTACTAGAAAACCAATAAATAAATAGGAAATATATTTCTCTTTCTCGCACGACTCCTCATATTCAATGTAATCTTCTTAATGTTTCCATATTTTCAGCTGACAGTGATCAAAAATATTTATGCTCATTCTGCTTGTTGCATAGGTAAGCCAAGTCTTAAGTTTTTCTCGGAAAACAAAACATTAATTAAAGTCAATACTGACGAATACTGAATACTGACGATTGAATGCAAAACAAAAGTCACCAAATTGCCAATTGGTTGCTTTACAATGACATCATAAAAAGAGCGAGGGGAACACTGCTGGCAGTAAGTGTGTCTTTCGTTTATAATTAGCATTTGAGTTGGCAGCAAAGCGTCCGCTTAGCCAAACCCAGAGCACCTCCCAGCCACGGAGACCACGGAGACCACTCGGAGACGAGCAACAACAAGTACTATAAATGCGATAAGACAGGTCGAGGACACGCAGGCAATCCGACAAGACCGAGCACGGCTCAGGACCAGGGTCGTCTTTCTGGCTAAGCAGATTAAATGCTTTACGCGCAGGTTGTTGCCTGGCGACCAGGATCAGCCGCAAATGATAAGAATGAAAATAGAAAGTCCGCCAGGAGTCCGCCAGGAGTCCGGCATGGTACGATGATGATGTCGTTGCTGATGGCGCAATTCGCTGCCAGGTAAAAAAAGCACAAGTACATACGAGTATGTACACAGAAAAGAAAATCATTCTGCAATTCAAGTTTAAAACTCTTGATTGATAATGTATTTTTTGGGTATGTTTTCAGAATATTATTGTTAAATTAACACAAAATGCCGAAAAATAGCAATCTGTTAGCATTAAATATTATTCAAATAAAAAACCTAAAACATTTGATTTCACTGAACAAATTTGTATCAAAATATGTTTAGAAAAGAAATTGAAAAATCTTATATGAATCAAGTATTTCGTACTCGATTTAAGAAATTCCGAGATATCCGTTTGGAGTTGATTTTATCCCGGAGTGCCGGATCTTTTTTGTCCGTGTCTGTGTGTATCTAGATGGATGTGTATGTCTGTGTGAAAGCATGAGGCATGCCACGTCTAAGCTGTCGATAGCCGGAAGCATGGCCAAAGGACACAGGACACAGGAGGCGACACACAACATGCGACCAAACAAGCGCCATTAATAAATTTAAATTGCGCCAAAAATCGCACGCTATTATGTATTATTATTATTTATTATGTAAGCAATTTGCTGGCATTTGTGTGTGTATATTATGTGTATGCGAGTATTTGCCGGCTTTGGGCGTGACACGGGTGTGGGTGTGTGTGTGTATATGTATGTGCTTATGTGTGTGTCTGTATGTATTCGTAATTGCTAACAAACAAAGTTTATTAGAACTTTGTTACAAAATCAACGTTGAACAACTTTAAGGAATTTAATTTCCCGCAATTTGCTCTGCCAATTTCTGTGTCTCTGTTTCTGCCAACGCAGCAAAAGTACAGATTACAGAAGCGTCATGGGCGAGAAGAGAAGTGGTGGGGGAGACGTTCTAGACAGCGCACCTGTACACTTTCCACTAATTATAATTACAACGACAGTTGAACGTGCAAGTAAACTACAACATGCATTACATTGGGACAGACATTGAGATTCCCTTTAAATACAAATATTTAAAAAGAATATATGGGAAACTAAATCATAACTGAATCAATTTTTCAGCTTTTGTGCATCTTTCCTCCCGTCAAAAACATGAAAATTCATCGATGAAAATTCAGTGGGGAAAATTCATCAATGAAAATTCAGCATTAATTACATATGTTATTTAATTGAAACGCTTTAAACTTAAAACATTTGATGAGATATATTTTTGTCATCAAATAATAAATTGCAAAGCAACTAATAACAATAGTTTACAGCCAAAATGCAAAGTGAATCAAGTATTTTTTTCTTATGGACTTTGGCTCACTAAACACGAAAATGGCACTTAAAATTTTTTTATGGAAGCGCTTTCGAAATATTAAAATTTTTTCGAATTTTCGAGGTTACTGCAACACTTTTGAGTATATTTCCATTTCTACTTATCCGATTTGGCCAAGCAAGCACTTAAATTAAAAGTTAGTTAATTCTCTTCAAGAATTTTCTTCTTCTTGAATTTTTCTCGATTTTTTTTGTTGTTTCTCAAATTTCCTGTTATTTCTCAATTTTTTTTTGGTTTTTTCTCAATTTTGCCACCAAAACCAATTTCTAAATAAAGTTAATTATTTTACCTAATTTTGCATTTTTTTGTTTTTTTGAAATTGTTTCTCAATTTTTTTAAATTAATTTTTGAAAATTTCACGTTTTTCCATTTCAAATTTTAGCGCGTAGAAAAAGTTCCAGTCGCTCTCAAGCTTGCATATTAACAGAGAAGAGTGCCACTGTTAAGCTGTTATACGCGTTTTCATTTCTTAACAGTGCACTATGGTAAAAAGTCCGATATTTTGGCATTAACATACAACCCAAACCACTATTAATTCGTACGCCCTTGATTTTACTTTAACAGCTATGTAAGTCAAGTCCTCACACTAAAAAAAATATATTTGGAAAGGTCTTTTTAATGATGCAAAACTTTCCTTAACCCATTAAGTACCCATTGAAAATTTTGAATTTTAAAAATAAGTCAATTTTTCAACTCTTTTCCTCGATTTTTTACGAAAAATATTTTGATGCAGAAAAATTCTTGAAACAATTCTAAGAGTAACTGCAAAAAAAATTTTAAAAATCTCTTCGCTAGTATTTTTTATGATTTTTTGAAAATTGCTAAAAAGCCACTTTTTGTATGAAAAGTAGGCAAAATGGGTTAAAATGGCAATTTTCAAAAAATCATAAAATATACTAGCGAAAAGATTTTTAAATCCTCGATGAATCCTCGATTAATCCGCGATCAATCCTCGATGAATCCTCAATCAATCCACGATCCATCCGCGATCAATTCTCGATCAATCCTCGATCAATCCGCGATTAATCCGCGATCAATCCTCGATCAATCCGCGATCAATCCTTGATGAATCCGCGATGAATCCGCGATGAATCCGCGATCCATCCGCGATCAATTCTCGATCAATCCGCGATTAATCCGCGATCAATCCTCGATCAATCCTCGATCAATCCTTGATGAATCCGCGATGAATCCTCGATTAATCCGCGATCAATCCTCGATCAATCCTCGATTAATCCGCGATCAATCCTCGATCAATCCTCGATCAATCCGCGATCAATCCTTGATCAATCCTCAATCAATCCACGATCAATCCGCGATCAATTCTTGATGAATCCGCGATGAATCCTCGATTAATCCGCGATCAATCCTCGATCAATCCTCGATCAATCCGCGATCAATCCTTGATCAATCCTCAATCAATCCACGATCAATCCGCGATCAATTCTCGATCAATCCGCGATCAATCCTCGATTAATCCGCGATTAATCCGCGATTAATCCGCGATCAATCCTCGATGAATCCTCGATTAATCCGCGATCAATCCTCGATCAATCCGCGATCAATCCTTGATGAATCCGCGATGAATCCTCGATTAATCCGCGATCAATCCTCGATCAATCCTCGATCAATCCGCGATCAATCCTTGATCAATCCTCAATCAATCCACGATCAATCCGCGATCAATTCTCGATCAATCCGCGATCAATCCTCGATTAATCCGCGATTAATCCGCGATCAATCCTCGATGAATCCTCGATTAATCCGCGATCAATCCACGATCAATTCTCGATCAATCCGCGATCAATCCTCGATGAATCCGCGATGAATCCTCGATTAATCCTCGATCAATCCTCGATCAATCCTGTTCTGGTTCAGGTGCTAGCGATTTAAATAAGTTCGAAAATGTTCGTTTTTTGTGACTTTTTGAGTTCGAAAGCTAACATATCGTCCTGGAAAAAATAGAAATCCCGAAGATAAAATTTAATTTACAGATTTATCGTAAAGCTAATACTCTTTCAAAGAAAATTAGTTGTTGTTTTTGAGAATCCATAAATAAATGGTGGAGTAATAAGCTTTTCAATGCAAGACCAAAAACTATGTTTTTAACAATTTTCAAGTATGACAGCTATATAATACAGTGGTCCGATATAAACCAAATTAAGTCCGAATTTATGGGACTATCCCATATGTATATTCTGTCAGTTTGGTTCAGATATCTCCTTACTAAGATTTCATATATTGATCGGAATTTAATCGATATTTGGAGTGATGAATATTCATCGATGGATTTTGGTGAACGATATAGTAGTCCGAATTTAACCAGATTTGGTCAAAATGTATGGCACCATTCTATCACTGCGGACGGCAGTCCGCGCTAGTGACGAAAGCAGCACGAATGGCTGATATACACAGGAAGAATGGAAAATTTGCTAAGACTGTCCGATCAGGTCGAGTTATATAAAAGCTTGAATGAGGACTTGTTCCCGCTCAAAAATGTAGAGACGTTTGTTCTACGACTTTTTCGAAAAATCGTTAGTTTAGCGGGAAATCGCTAAAAACCGCTAAAATTGCATCATGCATCATACATCATCCATCATGCATCATGCATCATCCATCATGCATCATGCATCATGCATCATCCATTATGCATCATGCATCATCCATCATGCATCATACATCATGCATCATGCATCATGCATCATCCATCATGCATCATGCATCATGCATCATGCATCATCCATCATGCATCATGCATCATCCATCATGCATCATGCATCATCCATCATGCATCATGCATCATCCATCATGCATCATGCATCATCCATCATGCATCATACATCATGCATCATGCATCATGCATCATCCATCATGCATCATGCATCATACATCATCCATCATGCATCATGCATCATCCATCATGCATCATGCATCATCCATCATGCATCATGCATCATCCATCATGCATCATACATCATGCATCATGCATCATGCATCATCCATCATGCATCATGCATCATGCATCATCCATCATGCATCATGCATCATGCATCATCCATCATGCATCATGCATCATGCATCATCCATCATGCATCATGCATCATCCATCATGCATCATGCATCATCCATCATGCATCATGCATCATGCATCATGCATCATGCATCATGCATCATGCATCATGCATCATCCATCATCCATCATGCATCATACATCATGCATCATGCATCATGCATCATCCATCATGCATCATGCATCATGCATCATGCATCATGCATCATCCATCATGCATCATGTATCATCCATCATGCATCATCCATCATCATGCATCATGCATCATCCATCATGCATCATGCATCATCCATCATGCATCATACATCATGCATCATGCATCATACATCATGCATCATGCATCATCCATCATGCATCATGCATCATACATCATCCATCATGCATCATCCATCATGCATCATCCATCATGCATCATGCATCATGCATCATGCATCATGCATCATACATCATGCATCATGCATCATGCATCATCCATCATGCATCATGCATCATCCATCATGCATCATGCATCATGCATCATCCATCATGCATCATGCATCATCCATCATGCATCATACATCATGCATCATGCATCATGCATCATGCATCATCCATCATGCATCATGCATCATACATCATGCATCATGCATCATCCATCATGCATCATGCATCATCCATCATACATCATGCATCATGCATCATGCATCATCCATCATACATCATGCATCATGCATCATGCATCATCCATCATCATGCATCATCCATCTATCACTGCGGACGGCAGTCCGCACAGCTCGGAAGGCTCGCACAGCTCGGAAGGCTCGCACAGCTCAGAAGGCTCGCATCCATCATCCATCATCCATCATCCATCATCCATCATGCATCATGCATCATGCATCATGCATCTATCACTGCGGACGGCAGTCCGCGCTAGTGACGAAAGCAACACGAAGGGTGCGAAGGCGACTAGCATATATACACAGGAAGAATGGAAAATTTGCTAAGACTGTCGGATCAGGTCGAGTTGTATACCGATCGAAAGGTATCAATTTACAATCAACTTACAAATGTGCATACTAAGACTTTTAGAAACTCACCTGGTTCGTGAGATAAACATGTGTTAGTGGGAGGGGAAAAATTTAAATTATTGGAGCTAATGGGGCCGTTGGAGCCTTTTTGAATTGTTTTTAAATTTTTTAATATTCTAATCAAAAATACGCGTCGAATGACACCTCGATCATCGAAATCCGATAACTAGTTCAAAAAATAATTAATTTTGAAATTTTTAGCCGCCTTCCGAAAATGAGATGAAAAGTCAGTATGTCTGACACCTCGATCATCGAAATCCGATAACTAGTTCAAAAAATAATTAATTTTGAAATTTTTAGCCGCCTTCCGAAAATGAGATGAAAAGTCAGTATGTCTGTTTGTTTGTTAGTTTGTTTGGATCAAATCGTTGATTTAGCTTACAAGCTTGAATGAGGACTTGTTCCCGCTCAAAAATGTAGAGACGTTTGTTCTACGACTTTTTCGAAAAATCGTTAGTTTAGCGGGAAATCGCTAAAAACCGCTAGTTGAATAGCATCCAAACGACAGAAGCTACAGATGTGATCTATATATCGTTGAAAAGGTAGTTCGAAGGGCTTTTAAGCATAGCTGTAAACTTTTTTGCTGAAGAACACAGGTAAAAAGCTACAGGTAAAAAAAGGTTTTTTTTTTTCATATTTTGGCGATTTAAGAAAAATCTGTGTTTCAAATCACTTTTAAATGTGGTGTATGTTGAAGACAATTCCATTCCGCGTTTTTTGACATACAACACATATCTGTCAAAATTCGTTTGGGCAAGATATTACCTATTAACTGAATATACCATTTTCCTTTACACTACTGCTTGTACATATGCAGTATGTACACTGCTTGCTTGCTGCGGAAGTATACTGCTTGCAAATGGTGAATTCTTTTTGCGTCAGATAAAACATATTATAATTGCGATTACAACAAGATCGGTATATATTTAGGGATAACTTTTAATGCTTTAGTCGAATATTAGTCGATATTACCTGTAAACTGAACTTATACATTTTACTTAGAATTGGAATAGGACAGCAGCAACAAAGTGTCATTGCAGCCAGAGTTTGAGAATGCTGATAGCTTTTGCGACTGGCATGTTGGCATGTGTGTCTGTAAAGGGAACCAGTGTTGCCAGACAGTTTATTTTTGCTTGTACAAACAATAAACAAAGTTGACAATTTATACTGTCAAAAAATATTGAAATTTTCAACATTTCTGATGTCTTATTCAAAAATTTCTGATATCCCATAAAAAAACCTCTTTACGAGGTAAAAGTCTAGTGACGAAAACATTTTCATGCCCCAAAATTTCTGATATCAAATTTTGTGACGAATAATATTAAGTTTTACATATAAATAGTTAAAAAAAAAATTTTTTGCATTCGGCACTGCGCAAAAGAGTGAGTTTTATTTGGTATGAAGAACTGAGACATTTTAGCGCAATGTGCCGAGTGCCAAAATTTTTTTTTTAAATTATTTATATGTAAAACTTAATATTATTCGTCACAAAATTGGATATCAGAAATTTTGGGGCATGAAAATGTTTTCGTCACTAGACTTTTACATCGTAGAGGTTTTTTTATGGGTATGCATATTCTGTCAGTTTGGTTGAGATATCGAAAACAACAAAAAAGTTTTTTATACTGAGACTTGATTTTCGACTGATCTACTATATGATATAGTCACTTAAGACTTAATGAGAACATTTCTTTGATTTTAACTAGTGATGATACTAATGTAGAAACAATAACAAATCGGTTTGTATTATAGGCCTGCATGAATGCATTCAAAAGGGCAAATGAATCATTCACACTGAAAATGAGTACACTTTTTACTGAACAGCTTTGAAATTAATGTCAGTAAATGTTGTTCTAGTTCCTGTATTGACAGTGAGTATGAGTACACTATATACGTTGTACAGTATATAATGAGTACAGTATATTTGAATACAGTACATTCACTGTATAATGAGTTATTTTTGAGAACAACATTTAACAGCTAGAGTGTAACAAAATGAAAAAAAAATAAGAAAACATTATTATATTGTTTTTACATTTATTGTTCATATTTTATGACATACAAGATTCGTTCAGTTCTTCTATATTCGAATTTAAAAACATTATATTGTTTACCATGTCTTTACTGGAGGATATTTTGTTGCGTTTTTCTGCAATTAAATTTTTTGCTATTAAAAAAGATCTTTCGGATGCAGCCCTGATTGCTGGAACCGCTAAAACCTTACAGCTAACTTTAAACTGAAAAGGAAATTGGTCCTTATTATTGGTCCACCAATTCAGGACATTAAAATCTTCACTATATTGGATGTTAACATTCTTATATGCCTCAATTTCGCGTGATATAATGGAAGAAATACTATTGTCTTGAGTTGGTTGACAATAATCTGCAAAAATATATTATAATCTAATTTTGGCTTTGATCTATTTAGAGGTTCTATTTCGCGAGTTGGGGTTTTTAAATTAATAGCCATCATAATTTCCTCACAATCTTTGATGGTTTGTTTCTTTTTTTAAGTTCTGTAAACTGTGACAAATTATTTGTGGGTGGAAAAGAAATAGGGCTATTTTATGGTAATTTTTAAAGTCCTCTTCGACAATGCTCGGCAAAGTCTTCACCTCATGGTATATTTACATTTTTATAAACATGTATTTTATTTGATATCATGGATAATGTTAATGTTTTGAAAACTACTGAACCCATATTCTCTCCTTATACTCATTTGTACAGTAGTGTGACAGGCCACTCAAGGTGTACTTATTATTTTGTTTGTTGTACAATGTTTTAATGAGAACAACTTTAGCTGTCACTCACTCCCAGTGAGTTATTGAATTTACTGTACAAAAAAAATGAGTTCAGTAAATAATGAGTACAGTATACTACTGTACAGTACTCTACAGTAAAAATGAATGCATTCATGCAGACCTTTAGTTTGTATGTAGTGTAAGTCGATATACATATTAATGTATCGAGCTGTTTTATTTCACTGATCTAAACTGTCTACAAACATTCAGTACACATTTATCACTAGATTTATCTGAAATATAGTACTGACTAGGCCAAACTACTTTTACCCAAAAGCACTTATATCAATTTCACGGGTCATTCAGACCATATGGTCATAAGATGACCGTATGATTCAACGTGACCAGCCTAAAAGAATGCATCAAAACTAATTAGCTTTTTGCTCTGGTCACTGCACTATAGGTCAAATGGACCTTTTTTCTGATATTAATTACTAACTCGAAGGCTTATCAAGTTTTTCGTGTAAAGTTTTTTGGATACCATTCTAGATCGAATTTGAAAATAGTTTTGAAAAAATGGGCGTGGCACTGCCCATCAACGCCCTTCAAAAAAATATATATACAAAAAAATATTTTTTTTTATTTTTTTTTTTAATAAATAATATAGTAATGTTTTTTTTTATACTTTCTAAGTATTTTTAAAATTTCCTTCTTTTTATTTCATATTTTTAGGAGCATATTTTGGACCTTATTTTCGGAGAGTAGTTAGCCTGTAACTAAAAAAATCTATGTTTTATCGTTGTCTGTGTGTCGTAATATTAATAACATCGATATATCATTTAAAATAACGTACAACAGCATCTATTCGATCAGTTTTTCCTTTATTTTTCCGATATGCTTCATGCAGACCGGCACTGATTATATATAGGTTATGTGCTAAAAAGTTAAATTTTGGGAGAAGTGACAAAAAGTGACAAGTAAACTTACTGTCATGAGTTCACAAGGAATTACTCTACAACATGTATATAGTCACTTCGCTGACAAGTGCTGACATTTTTTTAAAACTCTTCACAAATAATTATTTTCGAAAGCGTCACTTTATGGACACTTACTGCAGACAACACGAACAAAACCATCAGCACAGATCTACCAACATAATGTACAAGCCACACTGATCACTATTCATCATAATTTGTCTTAAAAAATTTCAATTTAAAAAAACTAGAGCCACTTGAACTTAAACCAAAATATTTGCACAATTTATGACTTTCATGTTAAACAGCTGTTAACTTAACATCAGAATGCAATGTTAACATTTCTGGTATGCAACATTACAGTTCAATGTATTCCTAATCGAAATGTAAGAAAAGTTTGTTTATTTGAATACTGTTACAAAACTAGTTTATATCAGAAAAAGGGTCCATTTGACCTATAGTGCACTGGAGGATGTCCAAGGCTCAGGCCTAAATTCCATGTTTTCTACGTAGTTGGCTAGTTGGTTCCAGTCTGTTGGGCCTGTTGAAATTACAAGATTTCAAGCTCTGACGCTTTCTCTTTGGTAATTGAAATGCATAAAATGTACACTCAATTATTGAATTTATTTCATTTTCATATGTATACAATATTTTATATTTTGCTTTTTGTTTTTGTCGACAGTAAAAATAATTTTGGTATCTTGACATACATACGTACATGCTCGAGAATGTAAGCATAGTTGTGATATCCGTCTAATTACTTATTTATATTTATATGTATATGTTTTTTGTTGTATATGTATATGTATATATATTTATATATGTATATTTATTTGTTTAATTATACTTTTATGTGTGTATATATTGTTGGACTCTAGGACTTTTAAGCCATAGCTCGTATTAACTTAGTTTGTTACAAACAAAAAAAAAGAAAAAAAAAATCAATAAAATTCAACTTAAATGCATTGGTTTTAGTGTTAAATATTTTCGTTTAACTTGTATTTCTATATATGTAAAAAAGGCGCTATTGACGCTTTAATATTTGTGCATTTGTCATAGATAGTTTCCATTGTCCGTTTCAAGTTATTTTTTATTTTTGTTTTTTGCTGAAGGAACCGGTTGGCAAATCATTTTTTTGTATTATAGTATTTATGTCTCGAGTGTTTTTTTTTTTTTTAAGTATTCAAGTAAAATTTGGTACATACTATTTAAATGATGTAGCCAGTTGGCATTAGATATATTTCCTGTTTGCTCACATCAACTACCAAATTGATTCCACATGGAAATTTTCTGGCGTTCTGAAAAACTTGATAGGCATATGAGAGTATCTGTGGTCAGTGATATGTGAAAATCATTCCACAAGTTAAAGTCGATACAGCACGAGGATTTCATACTTTTGGTGTTATTCGTTTGTTTTATATTGTAGATCTTTAGTTTCGTTATTTACTACACACATATCATTGCTGTGCATACTCATTGAACATGATATGTGCGACATGCTTAGTGAACTAGAGAAACGGAGTTTTCGGTATTTCTTCTTCATTTAAAATTGTTCGTCGATACTACTAATGCATTTAGATTGGTGTTATCTTGTTCTATGATCATGTTTACTATACATATATCCATACACACACATACAAAGGTTTCGTAATAAATAATTATATAAAAAACTGAACAAAATAATACAATTGAAAAGTTAAATAAAAAACTCACATTCTTATATAATTATTTGACATTTATGATTCAAGTTGCTTAACTAACCACACCAAAAGTTATACTAAGCCCCATCTTGTTTGTGGGTCCGAATAGTGTTTTGGTATTAACTACCATAACTTAGATTATTAGCTTTAGTATATAAAAAATACAAATTGATATTTGGTATTACATATGTTCGCACTTTGCAGATTGGCAACGAAAAGGCAGAAGAAACTGCATATGATCTCTCTCTGTTTCTCTCTCTCACTCTCTCTCTCTCTCTCTCACTCTCTTTATCTCGTTCTAATCCATACATACATACACTTGCACACACACACACACACAGAGGAGGAGGAGGAAGAAACTCTCGTTTCCATACACATGTACTTGAAATATTGAAATGAAGATGACTCCAAGTTCTGTTTGATATTTGTACATTCAATATACATAAATAGTTATACAAATAGCTAGTTACACAGTTATATATAGCTGGCCGACTTTGATCTGCCGCTAACAGTTACAAATTTTATATATCTACGAAACACATACATAGCTAATACATACACATTCAAATACAGATCTGCTCGTTCATTCGACCAACTTTCTACTTTCCCATCAATTTCAAACGAAAATTTAAAGCATACTTTTAGGCATATTTTAAATACCTTTTTTCGAATTTAGCCCCATTTTCATAGGTTTGATGAGAATGTGAAATTCGGAAGAGATCTGTTAGTATCTTAAAATAAACGAAAGATTATAATTTTAAATTATCTTTTAATGTTTTGTTAATGCAATTGTTTCGGCGTTGTTTCTCTAAGCCGCACTTTAGGTTGTTTGTTGTAATATTTACTGTTTTGGTTACTGTTGTTGCTTTGGTGTTGCTGTTGTTTAAGTCTCGGCTTTGGTATGTTTTGGCCCAGGCTCTCGGCTTATAGTCGGTGAATGCCCGTACCCATAGATTATACAATCGGTTTATCGTCAGATATTCTTTCGTTTACATAGGCACAATGACTGACGTTCTCAATAGATAATACAATTAAAATTATTTTCGACGCTCCGAAAACTTTTCATAAACTTGCAGAAGTCTGTTTCACAAAGTAGGCTTATAAAATATATTTCAAATAAACACCAATAAAATCTAATAGTAATAGTAATCTATTTGAAAAATATTTTATAAGACCTGTTTACATTTTATCTTATAAATTACATTTTAATTTCTTGAGTCATTTTTGCGATGGAGCTAGTTAAAAAGTTTAAAACAAAAAAAAATTATTAACATAAATGATGCCTTTAAATAAACTTTCACAAATTATTTTAAAATTCTATTGTTACCTAATCAAAAGATAAAGGTCACTTTGGCAGCGTGACAAACAGATAAGCGGACTCTTCTAAAGTTGTGCATTGTGAAAATATTAATTTCATGATCTGCAAGATTATAAAAAATTATAGACCAACAAAAATAATATATATGTAGCACACATATTAATTAGCTCTATTAGCCTAATAGACAAACATTATCTATTTTACCACATTTCTATAAGATATAGTAGTTGTTGTTTCTTGTGCGGAGGTTTTTATAGGGGAGTCTTTTTTATCGTTTTTTTTTTTGTTTTGTTTTTTGTTTTGGTATCCTAAAATGTTTGATATTTCGAATGCTGCGAGACGAGACGTCCTGAGATCTGTTATCGTTTACCAGACTTCGCATTTTTTGGTCGGATTCATGCGCTTGCCGGGCTTACATTGGAAGACCTCGGCGAATTCCTTCATATTGGACAACGTGCCAATGACGCGAAACTGCGATGGCGAATGCGGATCCTTCTCCATTTGCAGGAGGTTTGTCTCATCCGTTGTGCTGGAGCACCAAACCTGTAAATCGAATATGATTAAGCAAATGCCAGTTAGTGACAAGTTCACACTTCACTCACCTGTGCGAAGGAGACAAAGAAGAGCTGCGGATGCGTTAAATTCAAGCCCGGCAGTTTAAGGACATCCGCATCCTTCTCGGGCTTGGTTCGCAGATAGGCATGATAGGCCGCCTTCAGTCCACCATTGTCAGCTATATTCTCGCCTACAGAAATAGATTGAGATCAATATAATCAAATGAATCAAACAAGTTTTTCAATTTTAAGATTATATTAAAACATAAAACACAAAGAACATGTAGCTTTCAATTAAATAATGTTCCAGATTGTATGCTATAGACATTTTTGTATAATTTGTTCTAAGAAAAGTATCTGGCTCTCAACTTAATGTAAATATAAATACAAATACAAATTAAATAATATTTTCCATTACAAGTCGAGATCACAGAAAAATTTGTAAGCATTGAAAAGAATCCCCCAACCATATAAAAACATTTAAAACAGGGTATCAAGCCGAACCGAATATCGGTTTCACTAATAGTTACAGTTTCGGATACATTCTGTTTCGGTTTCGAAATACCGCTATGATTTCGGATCACAAAAAAAAAAGTTTGTTTTCATTTTAACCAGAAGAATATGTTATATATCAATTTAAAGTTTGATTGTACCGAAATTGAACGTTTTACATTAATCGGTAACCGAAACTAACCGTTTTACATTAATCGGTTACCAATCAGTTATTTCGATTTGAATTATATCGGTTAATAGGTTTCGGTTACGGCTTTAATCCCTGATTTAAACACATCTGTTCAACATATGTAGTTGCCCATTATAATAATGATAATAATAATAATAATAATAGATAAGTGTGGGAATCACTCACCCAATGTTTGTTTTCCATTCAGATTGCGTCCATTGAGCTTAAATCCGCTGTACTGTTGGGCTATGCACTCGGATTTCTCGTTGAATCGCTCGATGCTCTTGGCATCCCACCAGCGATTGATGTTGCCAAACTTGTCGTACTCGCGACCCTGATCATCGAAGGCGTGTGTCAGCTCATGGCCCATGACAACGCCCATGGCGCCAAAGTTGAGACTTTTGGGATTGTTGATGTCAAAGAAGGGTGTCTGCAAAATGCCGGCGGGGAAAACAATTTGGTTTTTGGTGGGCGTATAGTAGGCATTCACCGTTTGCGGGGTCATGCCCCAGTTGGTCTTGTTCACCGGCTGATCGAGTTTCTTCAGGTTACTCTTTAGATTGTAGACGGCAACCTGGATGTTATTCTCAAAGTATGCATCGGCCGTAATATTGAGGTCGGCATACTTCTTGTCCAGCTCCTCGGAGTTAAGTATGTAGTCGGGAAAGCCAATCATATCTGAGATCTCGTTGGCCTTATCAATGGCGCGCTCACGCGTCTGCTTGTCTACCCAGCTGAGATTCTGTAAATTAAGTTTAAAGGCTTCGCGTATCTCGCCGATCATTTGCTCCGCCGCTGGCTTGGAAACGCCATGGAAGGCCTGGCGCACGAATATGGCACCCACTGCAAAGCCAACCACATTGTTCGTATCGGAGACGCAGTAGCGCCACACCTCCTCGCCGCCATCGGAGCCCATCAACGCCTTACGCACACCCTTATAAGCATCCCGGAAGGGCTTGGACAAGCAGCTGGTCAGCGTGCGCACTGCCTGCCAGGTCAGATAGTTGTTCAGAGTGCTACAAGAAATGAATTATGAGCATATGTACATACTATACATATAGATTACGATCTTATTACGAAAATTAATCTTTACAAGCTAAAAGTCTCTTGACGAAAGCATTTCCATGTCCCCAAAGTTCGATCTCCAATTTTGCGAAGAACGACATTAATTTTAATTTATAAATTATTCTTTGAAAAAAATGGTCGGCATATTGCGAAAATAGGTGCCGATACTTCATATCTTTTTAAAAAAAAAAACTTTGTGACGCAGTGCAGATCGAAATTTTATTTGCCGATTGATCGAAAACTCGTTTTTTTTGTCGATTGATTAATTGACTTGAATAATTACTGATATACGAGGATTCACAATAGTTTTTCGAGTTGAAAACTTACATTTTGCCCGCATCCGTTTGCTGCATGCTCATTATTATATTAGAAAGGTTTTTGAGGAAGTCAGGTGCGTAGACAACGACAACCTCTTCCTCGGTGACGCGTCTGTTGACCAATTGCATGGCATTGTCAAAGTGATCGGTCCAATTGAGGAAGGGGGCCAGCTCGGTGAGATCTTTCAGTTTCATGGGATGGTACATGGCCTCCTCGTTGCGTCGATCCTCCATCGGAATGGTGATATTCGCCAGTTTCTTTTCAAAGTTGATAACAGCCTCCATTTGAGGGCGAGCGTCTGTCTCATTAGCACCCAGTAACACACAGATCTTGGTCATATATTCGATGTACTCGCTGAGTACCTTTCGATGAATGTCCGTCTTGTTGTTGTAGTAGTCGGCAGTGGGCAAAGTTAGTCCGCCTTGGTCAATCTGAATGACATGACGCGTCGAGTTCTTGTCATCCTCGCCAATGGCCCAGCCAAACAAGCAGTTAAAGTTGTATCTAGAATATGGAAAGTTCAAATTAGTATGTATTTACAAGCACATATGTACATATATTTATTTCTGTTCCGGTTTTCACTTTTGGCGAGATTTTACGGATTTTTTAGCAGATATGTTGCATCATCAGATAATGTTAAAATTATTAATTTGATTTTTTAATTTCACAGGCAATTTATCTGAAAATCGGACAAAAGGTTGAAATGACATTCGTAAAAAATGTATACATGAAAACCGGAAAAGACCTGATAGTCAAACTCTGGGCAGATCTCTGGGCAGTCACTCACTTATTGTGCAATATCTTCAGGGCGCTACCCAGCTTCCATTTGGTCACATTGTAGCCACTCTGCGTCACATTCCAACCGCCAATCTTGGTGAGCAGATCATTCATTGGCTTTGCGCCCAGTTTCTCCATGTGCTCGTCCACATCCAGACACGACTCGTAGTAAACTTTAGCCTTCTTTTCCGCATTCGACTTGAAGCTTTTGGCAGGCTTATCCAAGACGTTTCGAATAATCAGCTGATTCATCTGCTCCAACTTCCCAAAGGTGCCCCATGTGGATTTCCCTTCAGGTATGGGATTATTCTTAATCCACTGATTACTGCAAGAGAAAAAGTAAACATTTAAATCGGTCTTCAATTAATTGACTGTGGACTTCCGATAGTACCCAATTAAACTCAAAACCATTCATCGTCCGAGTTAATGAAAGGCAACAATATCTGCTTTCCATTGTGAAAATGTAAGTTCATCTAAATATATTAACTTATATTGCAAAGATACTTATGTCTGTAGTATCAAGATTTGTTGTCTTTTAATAATCCTCAGATATATTTACTATAGTATCTGTAAGATAGATAATTCTCAATTCACAAAAGACTCCATGGCTTTTTGCACATTCCTGAATGTAGTCTAATAAAAGTCGAACACAATTCGATATCTGGAACTCCTTTCCTTACCACGCATATCCATAAAAATCGTCGCAGGGATCTACACTGACATCTATAGACTTAAGTATCTCACTCGAGGCAAATATGCAGTGCTCGTTGAGACAGGGTAACTCATTGGCCGACAAACAGTCTGGAATCATATTCAATTAGTACGGCTTCCGATCAGTGATTGATAGATAATATCAAGCCTTAACCATGACAAAACCCTAAGCAAATTGTATTAAGAAAAATGTTGTTAATGCAAATATTTATTTATATGCACTACAAGTTTCTAATAAATTTCCCCAATTATTTTTTGTATTATTACTTAAAGGAATACTCTCTCCTTAACAAATTTGCTATTAACGATTGCGTTATTGTCATGGCTAAGGCTCAATATGATGATTTACTTACCCTTCTTGTGGGGCTGGACATGGACCACATGCTTGGTGTTATCACTAGATCCATTCGACCACATCAAAGTGAGTAGAGTGAGAATCACAATGGACATCACAAATGTGGTAATTAGCAGCCATTTTTCAGTTTTATTCCGTGAACGCCAGTTCCATGTGGCCTGTCAATTGTCAACAACAAAGATTCAGCATGTCATTAGCATTATTGTATTAGCAATATTAGCATTATTGTACTAAAGACGAAAATACGTACAGATTTTAAAGCACCAAAAAATATGTTTACATGAAATTTACCAATATTATTAAACAACTTTGAAAACAATGTTTAATTGTTAAACTTTATAATAATATTTATATATGCAATAAAGGCATATTTCAGAAAGTTTCACCAATATCTTCCTGGAGTAATACTATATCAACATATGTAAATCTACATTACTGGCAAACGGTCGAGGCAGACACTATAAATGTATGTATATATATTTATTTATATATATTCTTAATCAGTATAAGTCTGCATGAACGATCAACTATATATAGTTCACCCGCAAATAAAAACTAGTCGACGGTGCTACAGTCGAGCAAACTCGACTGTCGGAGACCCCGTACTTACTATGGAAAAGCAAACACTAACACTAACAAAAAAGTTTTTTATACTACGACTTGATTTTCGACTGATCGTTCCTATGGCAGCTATAAGATATAGTGGTTCGATTTCAACCAAATTTAGTCAGGATGTGTGTGACCATCTCATGTGTATATATTGTCAGTTTGTATTAGATATCTCAGACAACAAAAAAATGTTTCATACTTCGACTTGATTTTCGACTGATCGTTCCTATGGCAGCTATAAGATATAGTAATCCGATTTCAACAAAATTTAGTCAGAATGTATGGAACCATCTCATATGCATATTTTGTCGGTTTTACACAGATTTCTTAATTAACAAAAAAGTTTTTCATACAACGACTTGATTTTCGACTGATCGTTCCTATGGCAGCTATATGATATAGAGGTCCGATTTCAACAAAATTTAGTCAGAATGTATGGAACCATCTCATATGCATATTTTGTCGGTTTTACTCAGATTTCTTAATTAACAAAAAAGTTTTTCATACAACGACTTGATTTTCGACTGATCGTTGCTATAGCAGCTATATGATATAGAGGTCCGATTTCAACCAAATTAAGTCAGGATATATGAAACCATTACATATGCATATTCTGTCGGTTTGGCTTAGATATCTCAATTAACAAAAAAGTTTTTCATACTAAGACTTGATTTTCGACTGATCGTTCCTATGGCAGCTATATGATATAGTGGTCCGATCCAAAATCGAAAACAAACTCGAGTCTGCGTGCAAGACAGACGAGTTTACATACCAAGTTTGAAGTCTCTACCTCTTATAGTCTCTGAGTTCTAGGCGCTATTACAGACGGACAGACGGACATGGTTATTTTATATCAACTCGGCTGTTGATGCTGATCAAGAATATATAGTGCCACGCCCACTTTTCCAACAAATTTCTAAAGGTATGTTTAACACTAGAAAAAAACCGCATCAAAATATCTTTTTTATAAATGACACTTTTTCGGTAAAATACCCCATAGTGCATTGTTCGAAATTATAAGTCTTTTTAAAAACGAGCAAAATTATTTGCAACATTTAGTCAAACAAAATTGAGTAGAAGCTTTCTCAAATGCCCCGTAAGAAATGTGGAGCACACAAAGTGTTAAGTGGCAGCGGGTAACCTTCAGACTAATAAAATGTTTGACATTGCTTTTTGGGTCATTGTCATGTAGCGGCGCCTACCCGCACCCACTGTATCCAGACAAAGTGAGACAGCGAGAAGAACAGAGAAAATGGAAAGAGACGCGCGACCAAACGAGCAAGCTACCAGATTTTTTTAGTAGATCGTGGAAGCAAGTATAGTTGTATATATAGTATGTATGTATAGATTTGTATCTGTATCTGTATCTGTATCTGTAATCGTACTTACCCGAGCCGTGTGATAGCGTATCTGCATGCCTGGGTGTCCCGTCGCCTCGTTAAGCTGGATGCCTCCAATTGAACTTGAATCATCTTCCGTAAATTCGGTCTGTTTGTAGCGTGTCATCTGTTGGAAACGAATAACAGAGATTCAATGTGATTCGGCTGGTTGCAATCTGCATTATGTTAGTAGAGATGCGCAATGATCTAGATTAGCATCTAGCTATAGTCGGTGCGACTTTAATTAAGTCGATTATTATCAAGTACGAAAATTGCAAGCGAGCGAACACAAAGTGATTTCGATGTCACACAGATGAGTACAATATTTCTCCTACGATATTAAAACTTTGATAAAGCTGATCAAAAATAATAAGAATAAATAAAGTATATTTTCCAGTATTTTTTATTTTTCGTTGACAGATTTAACGTATTATTTCTACTCAACTTCAACACTTAATTTGCACAAAATTACAACGTAAATAAAATTTTCATCCCACTGTCAAATTAGAGGGCATATTTGTATATCGTACATATTGAATTCTCTAGCGCTGTACTTAAGTGTTGTTTGTTTATTTATTGTATATCTGATAAGAAAGTGAAATACTCAAACTTATCCATACATTCACATATGTACATTCTCATATAGGAATATGCGGGAGATTTTCAATTTTGATTACATGGGCTTTTGCTTGGAGTACAGTCGGGCTTTTTATTTGTTTGCTCTTTCTCTCGCTATTTCTCACTAACGATCTCTGGGACCGGCGTCTTTATAACTTGTGCTTTTTCTCACATTTTGTCCGGCAACCCCGCTCACTCTTCAATGGCCCATAACCAGCCGCTTTGTTGAGATTTGGCATTTGTTCAGGTCACATCTACGTAATTTTAACCCATTGTTGTCCTACATAAATTACTTTGCATGTCAATAGAGACAGTTAATCTCCAGATTACATACTGAAATTGACAAGATCAGCACATGGAAATAATATATATTTACGCAAGAAATATTTAACATATTTTTATATTTATATATAAGACATTCTATTGTGGTGCCAGCTAATGCATTCTATAAACAAATAATTATGTATACATCGAGAATATTTATACATAAGTACGCAACACAATCATATAGCACTTTTTAAGGGAATATTACGCATTACAATTGTGGCGTTCTTAGTTCTAAATAACAATCTGTAAACAAAAGAAACTTGAATAGAGTAATTAATTGTTGAGAGACCTTTTTTATTAGAAGTTTCACTGTATATATAGATGCTTGTTTTCCTTAAATGTCATTATAACAAACTTTTGGAAATGATTACAGTATTCCTGACAACAAATTAATAAATATTAATTGAACGCATTTAATAATGGAAAATCTTTAAAGCACTAAACTTAGTACTGTTAAATTAATTTACAAAATAGTATGTGTGAACTAGAAGTGTGCAGAGCATTATTGTTATTGAAGATGAAATGAAAATGTGCAAATTATTTTTGGATAGACGTGACTATATAACAAATGCGATTGAATCCCCATATGCTTTTATTACCTACATAGATATTGCTTACGATTTTATCGCTGTTTGCCCATAAAAATCTGAATGCAAAGTGTGCTTATAACTGTTTGATAAGCAAAATATCCAGTCACAACAACACATAGGCACACACACACACACTAGCACACACTAGCACACACACACACACCTACCGTGCGGCAATCGGTGAGCCACATTTTCAGCAATTGGGCGACAGCTTAAACAAAATTCACAATGAAAAAAGTGAACTTGATTAACATCAAAACAAAAATACTCTCAGTTTATATTGTTTATTTAGTGTATTTTTTTTTATTTTAGTTTTTCTTTTTTGTCGCTGTAGTTGTTGGGCAAATGTTGGCACGCGTAGGGCTAATTGGTTGGGCGTCTAGATCTTAGACTGGTCGAGCAAGGGAGGCCAGAGATAACGCGTGTACACAATATCCGATGTTCATCCCATGACCGTTGAATGTGCACTGAACGATGCCGAGCTGCCTCGATACCGAGCTGCCTCGATACCGATGAAAATGCCGATGACGATACCCACAAACGAGGCGAATCTGAAACTATAGCCACATACTACACATATATAGTACATACATACATATATGTATGTACATATTAGGCTCCTGGGCTCGGGTCTAGCATTCAAATAGTTTTGCACCATCAGCAAATTAATTGACTCAATTGTGTAACTCAATGTGCGAATGAGTGTTTGAGTGAGTATATTCGAATGTATCAATGTCCAAGCACTCCCTTTAACTTGATTGTATATAATGCTAAAGAATTCACTAAGCGAAAGATCACCATAATTTTAATTGTTATTACTATACAATTGATTGGCATGCCAACATCAATATTGACGCTGTCAATCCTCAATTGATTTAAAGAACTCATAACTTTTCTGAAATGAACATATGTAAATTAAGTGTTTATCAACCAATGTGAATGTGTCAGACATTGTGGGTCCCAATAATCTGAATGTGTACAGAAATTAAATTAACTATCCCACAATATGAAAAGCCACAGGACAACAACCAATGATGTAAGCACTTGACGAAATATAGGCAGACCTCCAATTGGATAACTTATTGGGAATATATTCAAAGAAATTGTTGAAATATTTTAATTAATATTATGTTTCTGGAATGAGTCAATATTAATTGAATATGAATTAAATTGAATAACAAAAACATAAATTTATTAAAAGTAACTCAGACTGTAAACTGATTTAGTTTGCTCAAATTGTTGACCAAAAGGTGATCTGAAAATTACTTAATATAATATAATCAATGATCATCAAATGTACTGAAATAAAAATTTATTTGGAAAAACATAAACTAATTGAATATAGTTCTGTTTGAAAAGTGAGTAAACTTTTAAAAGAATCGCCATTTTCAACAGAGTTGATAATTAAAAACAAGATCAATTTAACATCACAGGATAACGCAAATCACAAAATATTCGGTTTTAAGGATTTGATAGGTTGTTAAAAAAGTAATTTTATATTTATCTTCTATATTACACACCAACAAGAAATTAAATACATTTTGGTATTTCCATTAATTTTGTTATATGTGTTACACACAAGATCGATTTACAATATGCGAAAATATGGGCTAATAAGAAATTAAATAATATATAATACAGTCGAACTTCTCTAACTCGAATCACCATTATCCCTGAAAAAAGTTCGAGTTAGGGAGACTTCGAGTTAGGGAAGTTCGAGTTAGAGAAGTTCGACTGTATATGGCATTACATGTGTCACATAGGCAGTGTCCACTGTATTTATTTTGTATGACTTACAATATGCTGGTAATGCCCATTTATCGCCATCGACCGAACATGAGTTTTCCGACCAAGTGAAAACTGTTGCGCAGTTAATTTTCTTTTGCGTTCTTCTTTTGGCTGCCAACTCGGTTGGCTGCGAGGGACGACGACGTGTTCGCCACGGGGTGCAAGGGCAATATTTGCCCAAAGTTAGCCCCGGCGTGCACTGGAAATGTTGAACCCGTGTAAACACACAAGGAAAACTTGCAACTATCCAGTGTAAACAGATATTAAATCGCATTTGCCTTCGCATAAGACATCTTTCGATTGGCTGAAGGCCAAACATGACGATGACACTCCAACTCAATCGAATCGAATCACAAGCTCCATCAAGACAACGAATATGAATAATTTAGGATAGAGAAATGCAAGAAGTTTTTTTCAAAAAAATTATCTGAATCTGGATCAACATACTCGAAAGCTTCTCGAGCAAACACATTGTTCCAAATTAACACCAAGATAACAACAAGTGATATGTATAAATTAGCTATATGTCAAACTGACAAAAACTGAACCAACTACAGATTCGCACTGCACCAGATTTGCGCCATACGATCACAAGGTGCTAAGCAGATAAAAAAGTGAGTCAAATAAATCATAACAAGTTATATTCCCAAGCATTATAATTATTTTAAATGGAATGGCCATGACTCTGCATATTGTTTAATCGAAATATATTCGCTTACAAACTTTCTGTAGACATTTTATTATTTCTTGAATAATTTCTTAGATTACTATCGAATATGATCGCATTCTCTATCTTTAAAATTACTGTAGGAATTCTTTTTTTTCTCAGTTAATGGGCAAAAGGCTTTGTGATGAAATTATTTGGACACATCGATCCCAAGATATTCAAAATACTAATGTGTGGGAAGTCTCAAGGTTACAGCTTTAAAATTGTATTTGTATTTGTTGGCGAAAGGGGCATGACATCTAATTTCAATATTTGACAAGTTTGCAAATTGCTCTTATAATTACAATCAAAAGAACACCAAAACTTGCCAAAAATTTCGAGTCTCTCAGTTTTATCCAATGTGCTTTATAAAAAAAAAAAATCCCGGAAAAAACCAAAAATTACACAAGCAAAATCCTCAAAATATTTGTAGAAACAAGCTGAAAACAAAATATTCGTACGTCTTATTAGGCATTCACCCGCATATTTAGACAAAATGAGAAGCACGTGTATAACAAAACGCAAATCTTGTAGCTTTCTACAGCTCGTAAATATTGCCAGAAACAAAATTAAAAGTCAAGAAAAGAAATTGACTTTGTCTTTCGAAAACTGAATACTCTTACTTAATAATTGCATTTGTAACAAACTGAATTTAAATAGCAGTACCAATCGGTAGGGTCTGAAATTGTAATAAATGTAGTAAACAGATCCTAATCTATAATTAATAAAATTACAAAATAATTTTGTTGAAAAATCATAATACTCTTAGCGAGGGTATAAAGTACAAACAAATTATTAATCAGTATAGATTTTGGCAAACTGCGCAAATTTCTGGATGGACGTATACACAAACTTTGCTCGTTGGTGGATTTGTGAGTGGCATAGATGACTGGAGAGGTATAAGGGAAGGGGGGAGGGGAGGGCGAGGTGGAGGGGTGAAAGAAGTGGGGGCTGTTTGTGAATAGGACCTAAAAATGCAATTCCCAGCACAGCAACAGCATCAGCAGCTGTTCATGCGCCAAATTGCATTTGAGGCAAGTTCAACTTTGGTTGCCATCGCATAAATGTAATCGAATTCACACACACACACAACGCACACACACACAACGCACACAAACAAACACTTCAAACTTTACCGCTCTCGCGCTCGCTCTGTCTCTGTCTCTGTCTCTCGTACGCTCTCTATAGTTAGTTCTTCTCTCCTGCTCTTCGCTTGACACTGCTTAGCTTTTGTGACATATGTTAGACATATGTCTTGGATCGAAATGACTGCAGGCTCCGTTTACAGTGCAGGCTCTGCAATTTATGTATACCACACGCACTCCTTACTAATGGTGGGCTGACTGCCCCAAGGGGGCGTGGCAAAGTGTGTGTAGTGGGGTGTTAGTTAGGGGGACAACTGCGTGCTGATTAAATTGTGAAACCAATTATAAATTTCATTTGCTACAAATTCATTTGCGCTATTGAGTGCCAAGAGAGGCAGCAGGAGAGTGTGAGAGAGGGAAATGGGTGAGAGTGGGGAAGAATGATAGATGGGGGCTGAGTTGCCAACAGCAGCAGCAGCAGTCGATGGCCTGCAGCATTGTTGATATCGCGCAAGCAGACACACACACACACACATGCACACAGTCATATATAATGAGGGAGAGCGAAAGCGTAAGAGAGAGCGCGCGGCTTGCGCTCTTTGCCTACCTTTGCGCTCATTTTCTTTATGCGCCTGAATAGATGCAATAAATTTTTTTCTTCTCTTGCTGTTGCTGCTTTTCACTGTTGTTGTTTGTTGTTGTTTTTATTGTTGTTTGTTTAATTGTTTGTTTGTTTATTTGTTTGTTGTTTTATTTGATATACTACTAAGCTTTACAATTTGTGCGCTATTTTTCACTTATTTGTTGCTTCCACTTCATTTTAGGTTTGATTTTTGTTTATGTACTTTTCTGAATGTGGTTTGTTATTGTATTTTATTGTTTTTTTATTATTATACTATTTTGTGCTTTGCTATTTGAGCTTGCGCTGGCCAAAGCGTTTAATTCAATTTAAGCCACATTGTCGTTGCCCGTTTTGTTTATAATTTTCAATTTGCAACGAATGAACGATTAGAAAAAAAAAATATGCCAACTGATTTGGCTGCCGCTGCTGGCGCTTGTGCTGCAACTGAAATTCCACCACCGAAGCCAGCAGACTAAAGCCTCCAAAAGCCAAGTCAACGGCGGGCCGAGCCGAACAATGTCACTATCAAGCCGAAAAGTAAAAACATCCATAAACACACATACGTACCCACATGCGTACACACGCACACACACACACACACACACACACACACACACACAACAATGGCTAGCCGAGCGTCGATGCTGTGAAAAGCTACCGCTACCCGTTGGAAAACAGCAAAATAGAAGAAAAAAAACAATAACACACGAGCGTAGTAGAAGCGCTAAGCACACGACAACACACACACACACACGCACACGACAACACACACACACACACATAAACATACCCTTACCGAGTTCCGGGAATCGTTAGAGGGGATGACCTGCCCTACTGGAGTATTGCCTTCTTGGATTTTGATTACCAGCTCAAAACGACAATGCGCAGTTGCAGTACAAGTGACCAGTGGCAACACTTATCAGTGTTGCCATATCTCTGATTTCAATCTAATCGCCAGATGGCGTTGCAATACCTGTCGCAAATTTAGTTAACCATTTTTCTTTAATTGGTCAGAGAAAAGCCTAAAAAATAAAGTAATGTATTTCATATTTCTTAAGCGCGTAAATCCCAAACTAACATACATATGTATATGCACATTTATTCAAAACTATTTACAACAACTTCATAAAGCTTAAAAAGCTTCTTAAAGATTTGAAATTCAAAATGCTATGTTGAAAATAGTGAAATAATTGACTAAATCAACTGCAATTTTAAAATGAGTAACAATTTCTCATTAAATATATTTAAGATATTACAGATTTTTATGAAATAAGCTAGTTTAGCTAGTTTCTCGACAAAACCAATTTCACACAACACGACGCGTTTGTTTGTCATCGTTGCATACTCCGAATATCTCGTTACACTTATGAATAAATGAAAAAAAAAAACTTGAGCCTGAAAGAAAAAGATTCTGAACATAAGCATAAAAATGAGCCAAAATCGCGCCACTCTCATGTACCTCAAATCACCAAAGTAAATACAAAGCTTCATAAAAACTCGATTGTTAAACCTCAAATCAGTTCTTGATTTCTCATCGTCCGAAGATGTTGATGTTGCCTCGAATAAAATACGTATAATGTAAAATATCCATTCGGTTGCCGGTTCTGTTTTTACAACAAAAATCTTTGAGTGATTATGGTTTTAACATATGCTCATTGCCGTGCTTCGTTTTCGAAAGGAGACCAATGGACTATTAATCAACAACATTAATAAAGGCACTTTAGAAGTTTTTTAATATACTTAGAAATCTTTTTAGTCATTCGATGCCAGTGAAATTGTTACCGATAATATAAACTTTATAAAATATATTTGGCGGGATAGACTCAAAAATCTGCAATAACTCTTGGGAAAATAACCTTAATCATTCAGGGGTGCCACAGAAATCGCTTTCGCTTGAATTTCACTTGAATTTGTATGAAATTTAAGTGTAATTCAAGCGAAAGCGATTTCTGTGGCACCCCTGATTGTTTCAGCAAAGTGACCAATTTTTTTTAGCTTTTTTCAGCTTGTGCAATTTTCTATCAGCAATTGAGATTTCAAGTATTTTGCAAGCTTTCGTCAAAATCTTGTCTAAAAATATAAAATTTTCTAAAGTTTTCATTAATTTTGAATAAGTGAAAGACAATGCGATAAAGTTTTATCAGAAAGTGACTTCAGTGCATTGAAATGTTGAAAATAAAATGTTGCATAAATCGATTATATTATATAAGTAATTTAATTATTTAACTTGACAAAATGTCTAAGACGCTTAAAGCAAGTTAAATGACAATAAATAAATGGACAATCAAAAGTATGCAACAATTTTACGCATCGTAGTTCGCATCGCAATTATTTGTATCGCCCAAAAGTATGCAATAAACCTTTTTCTCCTATCAGTATTAATTTCACTAGAACGACTATAGTCACTCAAGGTCAAATTATTTGCTAGCTTAAAGTTAGAGGTTCTCATGTACACAAGCATTTAAACTAAGCCAGCTTAAGACAATATTGAGACTAAACTGTTTATAATTTATAATGCAGTAATTAACCAGAATTATCTATGTTTACTGCCCCTCGCGCCATAGCTCTTCGTCTTTTAAATCTTTTTTACAGGATTAAGTCATTTTCATCTGCGATTCAATTTCTTGCCACACCTTTGAGTTTTGTTTTTATTACTAAATGCATCAAGAAACTTGCTAAGTTTATTTGTAATACTAAAATGTAATATATATTTTAAATAAAATAATTTAAAAATAATTATTTTTTTTTTATTTTAAGTATGTGCATATGTTGGTACTTTTCATTTGATATTACATTTATTTAAATTGACTATAGGCCAACATATTTAAATCCGATCGATATAAAATTAATTTCAAGTAATCTAAAGTTTGCAATATGAAAAATTAAAGAAATGCAAATTTCTTACCGAACTTTAGAAAGGAAACATGTAAAAATGAAAATATTTTAGCACATTGTTGTGTACTTATCATTTTGACCATAAGTTGACTTCGTAGAAAGCAAACAAATGTTCGTGGCCCCTCGACAATTGTTGCAAATGAGTAAAGCAGTAAATATTTGGCTTTTGCTTTTTACAACAACGCGAGTGCATTGTGTGCGAGTCTGAGTCTTAAACTCAGTCTTAATTTCAGTTGCGTTTGAAGTTGGCAGCTGTTTGAAAAGTGTTAAAAAGTCACTGTCTCGTTCCAAAAACAAAAGTAAAAGTAATGCTCATGCAGTCGTTGTTGTAATCATTTAGAGTTAAGCCATTGATGTTTCTTATAAAGCTGACACATCTGTCAGTTGTATATGAAATCCAATGTGCTTCTGCCTCTATATATTTTAGAGTGCATCGATTTATTTCACAAAAAATGGTAACCCATTTTCGTAATCTATGGTCAATTCTAAGATGTTTTCACGAAGAAACCATAGTTCTAAAATGATTTCCTGGTCCGCGCTTTTTGAGTTGAATAATTTATATCTTTTTGAAAATTTATATCTTGGGTGTTTATGGTCCGATCCTGACAAACTTGGTGTCAATACTTTTGTTAGGACCAGGACTTTTAAAATTCCATACAGCCAAAGGACTAAATGTCCTTTAAAAATAATTTTCATCCTTGGAACGACGATTTCGCGATTCGTCTCTATCTTACAAAATTAGTCAGAATTAAAGCAATTTTTTGGCCCAAAAAAAATGTTTTTCCTTGAATGTAAAACATATTTTATTAAAATTGTATTAAAATTGAATTAAAATATGTTTTACATTTTCTGCAAATAAAGAACACAGGTTCAAGGAAAAAAATATTTGCTTGGCCAAAAATTAGCTTTAATTCTGACTCACTTTTCAAGATAGCGACGAATCGCGAAATCGTCGTTCCAAGGATGAAAATTATGTTTTAAGGACATTTCGTCCTTTGCTTGTGTGGGTTTCAAAAGTCCTGGTTCTAACAAGAGTATTGACACCAAGTTTGTCAGGATCGGGCCATAAACACCCAAGATATAAATGTTCGAAAAAATGAATTTTTCAACTCAAAAGCGCGGACCAGGAATTCATTTTAGAGCAATGGTTTCTTCGTGAAAACATCTTAGAATTGACCATAGATTACGAAAATGGGCTACCATTTTTCCTTTTTTTCGGGCCCATACAATTCGATGCACTCTAATATATTTCCTTGTCCCTGTCCCTGTCCCTGTCCCTGTTTCGGGCATCTTCCATCGCTTCGTCATGCATATCATTAATAAGCCAACAAATTAACGTGTTCTATACCGGAAAAAAACTTGCGCCTCTCACGTAAACTCATGCCAATTACAACAACAAATCAGTTTTGCACAATTTTGCGTGTTCTGTATTACAAAAACACGAAAAAACACAAAAAAAAACACACAAAAATGTTGTTTTTTTTTGTAAATTTAAAAAATGTTTACTTGCCAAGCCGCAACTGAAATACTCTTAAACACTTATGAAAAATATTTGAAATTAAAAAGTACAGGGAAAATTAAACATTTTGTATAAACATAAATTTTCGAGTAATTCTCGAGTAATGATGACAAAATCGCTAAAAACAGCCAAAAAAAAAAAATTAATTTTAAAATTAAAAAAAAAAAAAACAACCACAATCAAATTTGTAAAAATTATATTTTTGTTATCTAGACTCCATATGTATGAAATAAAGTTGGTTAAGAAGAAAAAAGGTTAAATTCTGTTGCCAAGTGTATTTTCTATATATTTTTGTTTACAATTTATACATCGACAGCAAACTTTTGTAAAAGTGTATTTCATCTTGAGTAAGGGCACAATGAGCAGGTAAACAATTAAAAGCAACAACAATTACAATTACAGTAACAAAAACAAAACAATAACAAAAGTAATGATGACTCGCTGACAACAACAACAACATTAGCATTTGCAGTCGCAGTAGCCTCAAAAAACAAGCTGATCAACAGTAAGAGAGACAGAGAGAGTGCGAGACAGAGAGAGGGAGATGGAGGGAACTCGGGGCTGTGGGCTGTGGGAACCAGTTTAAAACCGTTGACGTGATGCCGCCAGCGAATTAGTTGCAGTTAGTCGGCCAGGCCTTAAACATGTCTCAAAGCGATCGTCGGAATTGTGTTGTTGTGATTTGCCTTTTGGCCGCCTTGTCAGCGGGTGAGTGTTCTCCCCAGGGATGAGCTCAAATTAACGGATTACCAGTGTCAGGGATTAAATGAAATCAAATATTCTGTTACCGCAGTGTACGCCCAAGGCGGAGGCGTTACCTGGGGCGGAGGCCAACATGCCGGAGCCGGAGCCGGAGCCGGTGCCTGGTCCAATTCCCAGCAAGGCATGCATCCGCCCGGTAGTCTGGGCAACCAGGATCCACAAATCAGCTACGGCTACGGGGGCGTCGACTCCCGCGGCAATACCTACGGCGGTGCCGGTGGCAATGGTGGATACTACGTTAGCGGGACGGACGAGCACGGACGCCCCTATTCCTACAATGGCGGCGTGGGTGGACAACCGCTGCCTGGTCAGCCTGGCTATCCCAACAACTACTACAGATCCAGTGCAGGCGTTACTGTCGCCTCTATGGGCGTGGCCCTCGTCATGGCCGTACTCGCCTCCAGAGCCTAATCGAACCTCACATTCCAGATTCTTATCCCATCTTTTTTTTTTATAGTCTATAAGTTTTATTTATACAAATGATATACCAAAATTATTGTGATTTGTGAACAATAAATGTGCGTTTGTTAGATACATTTATGCTAAGCATCAAACACGTGTCTTGTATTATTATTATTACCAACTAAAAACACCATTGAATCCCTTCCTGAAATTACGCAATTAACTCGCCATTGAATGCCTGTTTGTTGTATATAATGAAATTCACAATTAGTACAGTGAATAATTAAAGAGTTATTAATGGATTTGCAAATTACTGAAAGAGCACATGATTTTTATTATTTTGTTGATAAAATATTGCTTCGTGTTTCATGCATTCATTAGGCTCAATCTCATGTGTCATATTGCATTTCCACATTTATATTTAATTCAAATGATATGGCCATTAATTAAAGTCAATTTACGAGCCCTCAGATAATGTGGCAGTAACTGACATGAGTGTACGTATTTACAGACAGGAAGGGTTCTTAAATTTACAGCCTGCATACACGAAAATGGCCAAAACGTGTTCATTAATTATATTTTTATATAATATACAAATATTGTATTAATTATATTGATAATCGTAATAAATATAACAATAATTGAAAGTAAGTATTGTATCTTTAATATTTACAGACAGGTATACACTATAACCACAATTTAAAACAGTAAATTCATATTAAAATAATTATATTATATATGTATTTTATATTTGTGTATACAGGCATTTCCGGCCATTAAAGTCGGTGAAAGTTAAGATAGGATAAGAATATGCTATTCGAAACGAGTTCAAGTTTGTAAATAGACAATTTTTAAAACAAAATCCTTATAAGTGCTTTGTCTTGGATAATATTTAAATTAAGAATCATGTAGATATCTAATGTACTCTGGAAGTTTGCAAATTTAAGTACACTTAACCAAAAATAGGAAGTTTTATACCTAAAACAAAATTTATATATTCAGTGTGTGTAAGTGATTGTTTTTTAAAAATTATTGATTAAAAATTTCTTAAAAAACATGTTCAGAGCGAAGTAACCAGCTGGCTTATGTTTAATTTTTTTTTTTCACTAATTTTAATTTGATTATTAATGTGAATAATTGAAATCTATTTATTTTAAGAATATTATTCTGATATATTATTTAAATGAATTCTAATGAAATCAGTTTTTCGCCTTTGTGTTCTCACTCTTCAATTTAAAATCTTTTTTTTCACTTTCCTTTACATTAGTTTTCTCATCTCAAACCCTGTTTTAAGTACTTGAATTAATCAATTCAACCCTTTAGATACCGAATTTTCTCATAAGCAACTCTTAGCTCGTTTTAGTTTACCAGTTTTTGAAGCATTTTCATTGTTTTCCGTTTTCAATTGCAAACAGTGTAAGTCAGTTATTAAACAGATTTTAAATCGAACTTAAACTGTTTATGTAGCCCTGACAATAAGATAAATTTAAGCAGCGTAGCTTAAACACTTGTCGAGTTATAAATAGTTTTTAAGACAGTCTAAGGCTGTAATTTCCCACGCAGTTGCACAACTTAATCGACTGTCGACAACATCGTCACCCACAACATACTAGATACTACACTCGATGGGTATGAGTCGTATGGCCCAGAACCGCCCATGTAATTAGCCCAAAACGACGCGAACACATAAAATATTCTAATGTGGCCCAAAGAGGAGCTTGTAAACTGTAGCAAACACCTGTTGATAAAGCACGAGCTGCGATAGCTCAACTGAATCATTCAGTTATGAGCTCATCTGTACAAAACGAAAATGAAAACAGAACGCCCAAAAAAGATATTCTGTATTTTTATACGACTATTCGAGATACACGAGTATTTATTATTCATTCAGGTACTAATTGGTGGGTACAACTGCGACTCACACGAATGCGAATACGTAAATAAATGAATCCGAATGTGTACGAGTGTGCGAATGCGAATACAAGTAAGAGAACTCTAACTGCTGCAATGTACTATGGAGCAAAGTGTAAACACAGTGAAGTTTACGTGATATGAATACTTTGAAATAAATTTTTATAAATATGTATTGATATTCCAGTTAATTTAGTTAGAACAGTTTTTCATCTATAAACAAATCTACGACTTATCTATTTTAATACCGATATTTTATCCAATGTGTGTTAGCTAAAAAACATTTATAGCATGTTTTACTCGAGTTTAATTATAATATAACGCGAAACTGAACTAATAATTATCAGGGAGTGTGAACAATTCTAGCTATTTTAAAAATGTTACATTATAATGATCATAAAATGAGTTTAAACTTTAAAGACTAAAATCAAAATCATTATTATATATTGTGTTTTCCAATATTGTTGGATGTTTTTATAACCAATATTATATGATGGAGTGATCTACTCAGTTAATGAACATTTGCTAGATCGATCTTTTGGCCCCACTGTGCGTGCGGGCATAGAGCTTGACAAAGCTGCCGCTGATTTGTTTGTATACACTGAGGTAATTGGCCTGAGGTTGTGAGAACACGAAAATGAATTGCTGACTTTCTTTAAATATGAATAAGTAATTTGCCTAAGCCTGAGAACATGCCACAAAACGACAGCAACAGCAAAAACAGCAACAGCGACAGCAGCAGCAACAAATGTTGATGCGATTAAGTTAATTGCGGTCGCAACTAATTTCAGTTTGAGACTCGAGTTTAGAGGTTTCGCTTTGAGCCGCACAAAATGCGTCAGTCGACCCGAGCTCATCAATGTCAAGTCAACCCTCTGACTAGGGGGTATACTCCATAGAACTAGCTACGTGCAACATTTACGTATAACTCAACTCAACTCCCGGGCTCTACGTGAATTGGATGGTTATCAGCCTTGGCTAGACCGCCGCGGAACTTTGTTGTGGGCGTGCGTGACTGACGACTAATGTGCTAATGGATCTCCAGCTGGAACTGTGAATGTGAATGTGAATGCGGTTTCTCCAAGTACTCGAACCTCCCCAACAACCAGTTCCTCCCAGTGACTCGTGTGAGCTGTGTGAACTTGACATGGCTGCCATTGCATCCAAGGTTGATCCATGTCTATCAAATCCACTGAAAACCAACACAAATTACAATTATCATTTTAAATTGAAACCAATCAAATGTGCTTACGTCACAAATCAACTTGATTTTTACAACTGATTTATCTAAAGTCAAATGTTAGTCAATTCCTCAAATCACAAAATATTCGGGAAAAGCGATTATGCATGTTGAAAAACATAGAAATATGAAACCAAGTACGAAAGTTTTAAATAATCAGGCCTGTTCCGGTTTTCACTTTCGACAAGATTTTGCGGAATTGAATTACTTTAACCTGCTCTAAAACCATTTCGGCGAAATTCAGCGGATTGATATCACTTTGAGTTTATGAGTTCAAATTCGATAAAGTGAAAAACGATAATTTTTAAACACTTAGTCTAAATGCCAAGTGAATAAATGCTAAAAAGTAAAAAGAGATAACCGGAACAGGCCTGAATATACACTGCGCGTCATCAGGTTAGCACACCTACTATGAGACTAATATAAATGCCCCTATTCTTGTTGTTTTTAGCATTCGGCTTTTTTTTTGTTATCAGTTTTTCGCATCTCTGTATGCTCTATCACTAGTAAAAAAATTACGGTTTAAAAAAGTCCCGTTATATGCCTTTTGGTATTTTCTTTTATTATCGATTGCAAAGAATGTAATATTCTTGCGTCATCAGGTTAGCACACACAATTTCGATTGCACTTTTCTTTGCCATCTAAGCACGTGGGATATCCAAATTTTTTTTGCTGCTCTAGTGGTCTATTTTCTTTAATATGGGTCAAGGAAAAACGCTTACCGTCAAGGAGTAAGCCAAAATTTAAGCTTACGAGCACTTAAAGTTATCCATAAGTTAAATATCAAGAAAAATCGGAAGAAGTCGCAAGGTTATATCAACATTCCTCAGCAACAAGTCGGGGTATGGCAAAAATAATAAAGGAGGCAACAATAAAGTGCTTTCCGATGCTAATAAGAGAGTAATTTAAAGAGAAGCGTCAATTTCTCATGACTCGACCGCAAAGATCAGGGTAAAAGTTGGTGTTAAAGCGAGTTTATCTTAAATTCAGAGGGTCATAAGGAAGGCCCTTCATTTTAAGAGACTAAAACTAAAGAACAAAACCCCCCTTAATGATGCTCGTAAGGCAGCACACCTTAATTTACACGAGAGTACATGTCAAGGAAATCTGATTGGTACCACGTTGTCTGTTCGGATGAAAAGAGAGTAAATTTGGTGGGACCCGACGGATGATCCACGATCTAAGGAAGGAGGAGCACCAGTTGGAACACCTTCATTGCTGCATGGGGGGTGGGATGGCGTGGGGGGCTCTGGAACGTGCGAGTTGCAATTTTTGACTACAAATATGAACTCGAAATCGTACAAAGCCTTGCTTGGGCATGCATTTCCACACTTTAAAAGTTTGTTTTTAAATATGCCATGGCATTTTCAACATTTTTATGGTCCGATTCACACGGCCAGAATAGTAAAGTCATGGATTCAAGACCAAAATGTAAAATTATTTCAATAGCCACCTTACTCACTCGGCAGTAATATAATAGAAAAAGTTTGGGGATGGCTTGTTCACAAAATGTATGTGTCTGGAAGACAATATTCTACCATAGAGGAACTAATTGAAGGCGTCAAACGAGTTTGGGCAGCCATTCTTTAAAATTTTATTGAAAAGTTTAATGAGTCGCTTCCCAACCAAATTTATGCGGTCGTTATCAACAAGGAAGGATCGACACAATACTTAATTTATGAAAAAATGTCTAAATAAGTAAATAATAAAGTTTAAAAATTAGTTCATGTCAGCAAAGCTTAAAAAAGATAAATATAGTTTCCATGTGCTAACCTGATGACCAAAAATAAATTGTTATTTTATCTGGTATTTTCTAAAAAAATTAAAAAAAATATATAAGAAAAAATATAAAAACAATTATTTAGGTTTTATTTAATAGAAAACTGAATCAGCTACTATCTGGAATCAATTTAAAAATTTTAGCCCTGTGCGTTTCAATGGAATTGAGCCAAAACTACAAACTCAAAAGGGTGTGCTAACCTGATGACGCGCAGTGTATACATACATATGTTTCAGAAACGCATTTAATCAAGAAATTGCTCATTTTAATTTTAAATTTCCAGTTAAATGATTATAATCAGTATTGAGTATCAATGTAATGAGTTTAACAAATAAAAACCTAAAATAAAATTATCTGGACGATTAAGAAAATCGTTGATATATTATAAATAAATAATAAATATATAATAAAATCCATTTTCGCCCTCCAGATGAAAACCAGTTTGCCAAAAAATACATTTATTTGTCTAATAAACAATATTTTGATTTTTTATTTACCATTTTCGTGTTATGACTTTTAATTGCTGAATGTATTATTTCGTTCACAAGCATTGTTCAAACATTTCATTTGCTGAAGACAACATTTAAAAAAACGGAAACAGAATATCGCTTTTGATCTCATTTGGTAAAATGGGGCAATTGAATTGATGCCCCATGGTGAATGGGCAGCACAAAAATTCAACTTGACTTTTGATTCATAAGTAGGTTGTCGAGTCCATACATAATAATTATACAATAATATTTTTGCTTCATATACATACTGTTTTTTTTTTTCTGTTCATATATAGAATATGCATTTAACTATTTTTGGACAATTGGAAACAAATTACAAAATTGCATATATATTTATGTTTGTGTGAGAGTTGGGCGCGGGAAATATGGGGTGGGGGGGGGGGGGGGGTGGGGATAGTGGGGAAACAATCATTTGATTTTGGTTTCATTTTGGCTACTTGCTATAATTAATTGATAACATTCGTTTCAAAAAACCATAAAATTTTGTTAATTTACTCATTTTTGTTACGTTACATTTTGTAGATTGGTATTTTCATTAAACTTTCTTCAGGCGATCTTTGTGTGTTGTTGTTTGTGTGTGTGTGTGTGTGTGTGTGAGTGTTTTGTATTGACTGTACCCAACTTGTGCCGTTAGTCTTATGCTGATCAAACGCAACATCATCAAAAAAAACTTACTATTATACAAATATATGAGTTGTTTAACCGTTTTTGGTTATTTATTTAGTATTTTGTTGTTGTTGCTGTTGTTTTCTTTGTCTATAGAAATATATATGTTTATATGCATGTATATAGTGTTGTATATGTCTGTATATGTATTGTAGACCTGGCCAGCATGCTACTCTGGCCCAATATATGTATGAATGTATGTATGTATGCACTTGTTGCAAGTGTGTGTTGCATGTATGTATGTATTTATGTATGTATATATGGAGTACACGATATCGTACAAATATAATTCGCAATTTATATTTTTAATTCTTATATTTTGGCTAGTTTCTTGCTCTCTGTATACCTCACATTGTTGTAATTGAATTAATTCTCCTGCTCCTGTTCGAATACATTGTGCTGGACCATCGTTCATGATCCTACCCATTACCAAACCCATTATATCATTACCATTCCCTATATGGTCCGAGTTGTAAACTGTCTTGTTATATTTGTTTTAGTTTTATTTTTTAGTTTTGATATAGTATTGTATATTTTGTATATTGGTATACATGTTTCATATGTTTCTCCTATGCTCCCTATATACTTGCTTATACTTTATATGTATGGTATGTGTATATTTGTGCGTGTGTATGAGTGTCTGTGTGTGTATATATTTATATATAGTCGAGCGGTCTAACTTTATCGCATTTCTATTGCTAACACCTGTCTAAGCCACACACACATACGAATATTCGTTTCTCTATGCTCTCTACTGCTCTACATATAGCTCTTGACACGCCTACTTTAGCCCCTACATGCTTATATGTACGTATGTATGTTTGTATGTTTGTATGTATATGCTTTATGCTTGCTACTAATTTTTCTTGGCACAACTCTAATTTAAAAACAGAATTTTAAAGGAAAAGTTTCGTAAGCCCTTGCAGCCTAAAAGTATGCTATAATTGAAAATATAATGAAATTTAATTTTCTTGCAAATACAAATTAAACAAATTAAATATGATGGGATTCATAAAATTTAAAAATATAAATATTTTGTATTTCAAATAATATCAAACTACTTACAACAGAGCTGCAACTCAATAAACTCTCTTCTTGATTCTATTCAAATCCATAAAAATACGTTTTCAAACATATTTTGCAATTCTCAAACAAAGTAAAAAAAACTATGTTTCTAAAACACGCATTCGTTGCTTTCAAGAGCCAAAGTATTTATTAAAAAAGTTGATCAATTTTGACATTTCTGGAACACAGACATTTCATTCGGCTCTCATCTAAATCTCTAGAAATGTTTCTCACTTTAAATAAATTGTGCAATATAGACACTAATTGATTTAGAAAAGATTCTAAAATTATGCTTTATGACGCGAAATTCGTAATAGGTCGGCATAATTTTAAACAGACTCTATATAATTGCTTCTCGACTAAGATCGCTGAATTTCAAGTCATTTTCTAAGCTACTGCAGTTTATTATGATATTGCCAATAAAATCGAACAAAACTGAGATTTGTCATCAATGATTAATGCAAAAACTCAATTAGACCAAATTTGCTGCAAAGGTTTGTTATAAATACGCAAAGATCGATTAAAATGGATTTTTATTTAGGGGATTTTGTTTTAATAGCATAAAAAAAAAGAATTTAGTAAAAAATAATAATGATCATAATAGTAATAATAATATATATAATATATAGATAATACACTGTATATATGCATACATGTAGTTTGTGTGTGTGTGTATGTGTGTGTTTTTTAAATTAGGTGCATAAATTATTTTGTATTTGGTATAAAACAAATGATTTTCAATTGCTTACGAACTAAAAACGCTAAGCATTACAATTAAATAATATAATTAAAGTACTTGTTGTTAATGTATGTGACTTGTTGTTGTTGTTGTTGTTGTATTTTTTTTTTCTCACTTAACTTCTTCTTGCGATTGTTTATTAAGGATTTTTGTTACGCAACTTAACGATAGTGCTTCAATTATGTTAAGAATATTTATAAATATAAATGTATATTTATATATAATAATCATAAAAAAATTTGTAGTATATGTACTTAATTTGGTCTAAATTATAAAAACTATACATAATTTGTTATAGAAATCAAATTTCTCAAAGTATTTTGCTCAACATAAACTAAAAAACAAAAAAAAAAATATTTTGTGTGTATATGTTTAATTATTTTCTTTTCTTTACTGTAATTTTCTTTTATTTTGTTTACATTTATATTTTTTGCTTACAAAAACTAACAACAAAAAAACCAACAGCGCGTAGAATTGTTTTAAGTTTTTTCTTTATCATTTTCTTTCTCTCTCTCTCTATTTTGGATTCGGTTTCATAAAGAAATCTCTCTCTTCTCCAATTAGCAGAGCGTGTGCGCAAAGTATCTGCCTGAGCATTAATTTTGTAGAGTAGTGTTAGTTGAAATAATAATAATTGAAATTGAAAACAACAAGGGGCAAACAAATAGATCAGAGTGTAAAGAGTGTAGATGAAACTTAAGATTGTTGACTAAACTCAATAATAAATACAATTAACTTAATAACAAATTATGTGTGTGTATTTGGGCGTGTGTGTGTGTGCGTTGGGCGCATAATAAATAATAATAATTATGTAAATTACATATACAATGTAAAAACCGTTGTTCAGTTACATTTCCTTTTCTCATTGCCCATTTTCATTTTGCTCTTCCCATTTTGGTCGTGTGTGTGTGTGTCTGTGTGAGTGTTAGTTTTTCATGTCTTGTTTGTGTATGTATTGTTGCAATTCTCAACAGTTAATGGCTTAGCATCGATTGACCTAATACGTGCGATCAGACATTCATTCCACCGCACTCTGCTCTTAAAAGCTAATGAAGCAAACGTATCCTAAGTTTTCCATATTGTTTTTCTTTCAGCATCTGCATCTGCAACTGAGTCTGCTATTGTTTCGATTTCCTTTTCCCTTAGATTCCCGTTCCGTTTCAATTCATTTGGCTGTTTAGTCGTAGCCCGGCGCTAGCTGCACACGAGCGCGTTCTTCTGGGGCAACTTGAGCAGGCGACGCGTTCGGAACTCGTAGGCGCGTCGACAGAACATGACCAGCTCCGGATTTGTGTGATCCGGCACAGTGCGTACCGTAAAGCAATTAGCCGTATTGCTGCGTCGCGGCACAATGCTCACATCCTCCACATCCTCCTCGGCGGCACGTAGTCGTCGACGATACCTAATCAAATCAATTCATTTAGTTACATATCTCGTTTTTTTATTTCAAAAGCCAAAAGTCAAACTCACCGGCAGTACTCGCTAAAGGTCAGCACGTAGCACTTATCCTCTATACAGGCAACCGAATTGTGATCCCGATGACGCGATGCATACACCTCATCCGGACAGTCATTGCGCTGCCGACCCTGATCCGTGTGCTCCGGTCGATAATACCACAGCAGGGACATCATCATCTCGCCTGAAATTGTGACAAATAATTAGAAACTTTATTTAAAATTATAGTTCATAAATGAACAAAGGAAATTTATTAAAATTTAGTAATTCATCAGATTTAGACTAACAATTATTAAATTTAAAATTGATCAACTTTGAGATTATAATTATTTTGCAAAAAGTATAAAATATATGACGAACTTAAGGAAATATTTTTCAATTTAATTGAACACTTAAATAAGATGACTGGATAAAGTGAATAAATAATTTATCTGGTCAACGACAATTCCCTATTAATTGCTTAATCAAATGAAAAAGTTTATTAAACTAAATAAAATAATACAAATTAAGTGTTTTTTTCTTTTGATTTGTAGCTTTGATTTTCTTTTAAGTTTCACAAATAAGTTAACATTTTTGAAGATATAAAAAAAGAAACCAGCATTTTCAATTGGTTATTTTGGTGCATTTAAATTAAGTATTTAAGACATTTAGGACGTTAGGAAGTAAGTATGAACTTAGTACATTACACGGCAGCTTACCATCCTCTGGATTCTGCCAGAGATGCGCCACCTTGGCGACATAGGGCAGCTCGTTGTCCTCGTTGGCCTTGAGCAGGACACAATCCCGCGTCCTAATGATATCGCCCTCCACATGCCGCATCGCAGGGTAACAGGTGCGCAGCACCAACGGATCATCGCTCTAAGAGTGTAAAATATGTCCAAAGAAAAGACAAAAATAGAGTTAGTAGTTATACATGTAAGTATTGTAATTATCAGATTCATTATTTGATTTCATTTCTCTTCATTTTTGTTTGCCCAGGATAAATTTAAATTTTTCAATAATTGTATCTAATTTTTCCAACTCAATTTTCACTGATTAGATAATTGAGTTAGGTTTTCAATACAAATAATTAATAAGAAAAAGTTATTTCTTTTAAATATGACATTAAAATATTGAAATATAAAAAGAAATGAGAAAAAAAATATTGCTACTTTTAAAAGTTGAATTATATTTAAGAATCATTTCATTAGCATTACTTTCTCTCTATGCTATTAAAATGTGATATTAATTAGCAATATTTATGCATTGCCAATGAATTGACAAATGTAATGGAAAAGTAGCTAATTGCCGCACTCATATCAATATAGCAATATCAATACTTTTAAAAGTTGAATTATATTTAAGAATCATTTCATTAGCATTACTTTCTCTCTATGCTATTAAAATGTGATATGAATTAGCAATATTTATGCATTGCCAATGAATTGACAAATGTAATGGAAAAGTAGCTAATTGCCGCACTCATATCAATATAGCAATATCAATACTTTTAAAAGTTGAATTATATTTAAGAATCATTTCATTAGCATTACTTTCTCTCTATGCTATTGAAGTGTGATATTAATTAGCAATATTTATGCATTGCCAATGAATTGACAAATGTAATGGAAAAGTAGCTAATTGCCGCACTCATATCAATATAGCAATATCAATACTTTTAAAAGTTGAATTATATTTAAGAATCATTTCATTAGCATTACTTTCTCTCTATGCTATTGAAATGTGATATTAATTAGCAATATTTATGCATTGCCAATGAATTGACAAATGTAATGGAAAAGTAGCTAATTGCCGCACTCATATCAATATAGCAATATCAATACTTTTAAAAGTTGAATTATATTTAAGAATCATTTCATTAGCATTACTTTTTCTCTATGCTAGTGAAATGTGATATTAATTAGCAATATTTATGCATTGCCAATGAATTGACAAATGTAATGGAAAAGTAGCTATGCAATTGGCGCACTCACGTTGAGGAAGACGGCGCCTTGAAAGGCTTTACCCGCCCACATCCAGCCGTTGCTCCACTTGGGCACCACATTGGCCCGCGTCGCCGGCGGTTGAGTCTCGTCCAGCTCGAAGCTGACGCCGCTGGGACGTTGACGTTGCTTCTTTCGATTGCCGAATTTGCAACGTGAACGTGCGCGTTTCGTGTGCGTTGTTGTTGCGTGGGCGTGGCGTGCTGGGGCGGCTGATGTTGTTGTTGTTGTTGTTGTTGTTGTTACTGCTGCTGCTGTTGCTGCTGCTGCTGTTGTTACTGTTGTTGTGGGCGTGGGCGTGGTCGTTAACATTGACTCTAGAGGCGTTGAGGGCACCAGGAACTTGTGTTGCTCATCGGAATGTTGCTGAGGCTGAGTTGTTGTCGCTGCTGCTGCTGCTGCTGCAGCAGTTGCGCTGTCGACAGCAACTGTTGCTATTGCTGTCGTCGTTGTCGTCGTGTGTTGCGTTGCATCAGCAACTGGCACTGTGGGCGTGGCATTGCATTTATGCGCCTGCAAGTCTGCAGTTTGATACTCATTGTTATTGGTCTCGGCATCAGTTGCAGTTATTGTTGTTGTTGTTGTTGTTGTTGTTGTCGCTGCTGCAGTTGTTGTGCTGTCAGCAACTATTGCTGCTGCTGCTCGACGTCCCTTGACCGTCGTCGTCGTTGACCTGACCTTGGCCTTGACCTTGACCGGTTGCCGGCGCGGCTTCTTGGCCGGCGGCTCGTCGCCAGCTGAGGTAGACTGCGATGTTGGCAGCGTTGCGAAGGCGGCAACAGTTGCTGCCAGCGGTTTCTTAGTCTCCGACTTGGAGCGTTTCTCAATGGCGGGCTGTGACTGTTGCTGCTGTTGCTGTTGTTGTGTTGGTGCCAGCAGCGGCGATGGTGTTGTCGGCGCATAGAGACCAACTGTTGCCTGACCGCGACAACTGTTGCCATTGCTGCTGCTGCTGTTCAGCTCGGGATCACTGAAATACCCACGCGTCAACGTCGTGTCCAGACTCTCCAGCAGATGCAGTGCAGCAATCGCCTGTTTGCGTGGACGCACACGTTTTGGCGACGCACTCGGCGAACAACCGCTGGGCAGACCCAACGTTGTTGTCGCCTGCTCGCAATAGTTGCTGCTGTCGCTGGTGCCCGTTGCAACAGTGGCAACTGTTGTTGCCAACGTCTGCTGGGCTACCTCCTGCAGCGAATGTTGCTGCTGCTGCTGCTGTTGCTGCTGTTGTTGTTGTTTGCGTTGTTGCTGCTGCTCGCGTCGCTTGTCGCGCATACGTTGCTGCTGGCGCTGTGTGAGCAACAGTTGGCGCCGCTTCACATATTTGGCCGGTGTGCGTCCATAGCGACGCATCAATTTGCGTCCGGGGCACAAATAGTTCTTTGGCTCCGCCTGTTTAATGAGACTCTTATAGCTATGCGGCTTGGGCTTTGCCGACAACGACAACGACGACGATGACAACAAATTGATGCGCTGCTTGTTGCTGTTGCTGTTACTGCTGCTGCTGTTGTCGTTGCCGTTGTTGCTATTGCTGTTGCTGTCATTGTTGTTGTTGCTGCTGCTGCTGTTGGGCTCTATTAAACTGGGCTTTTGTTGTTGTTGTTGTTGCTGTTGTTGCATCTCCAATTCCAGCTCTGGTTCTGTTTTGATTGTTGGCTTCAGATCCGGCAGTTTGCTGATATGTGTATTGCATGTTGCTGCCATTGTTGTTGTTGCAGCAATAACTGCTGCTGTTGCTGCCACATCTTCGTGCTCGATTTTGATTTTGGTCTCCGCTTTGATTTCCGCTTTAAGTACAAAAGGCAATTGTGGTTCAGCCTCAGCTTGTTTCAATTGCAATTGCAAGTGCAACAATTGCTGTTGCTGCTGCTGTTGCTGCTGCTGCTGTTGTTGTTGTTGCTGCTGCTGTGCTGCATAGACCATTTCTCTGGCCATGCTTTTGCCAATGCGCGCCTTGCGTGGCATTGTTCCAACGTGTGCCACGCCCACCACTGTGGCTGGGGGCGGCGTGGTGGCCGTCAAATCATAGGACTCAATATCCTTCGATTGTAGCAGATGCTTCTGTTGATGTTTATGTTGATGTTGCTCCTGTACCTTTTCCTGTTCCTTCTCATTCTCCATTTCCTTCTCCTTCTCCTTCCGTTTATCCTTTTCGTGATCTTGCTCCTGATCCTGATCCTGCTCCTCGAGCAATTTATCATCGCTGGCACAATAGCTTTCGGGTGGAGTCGGTGGCGGCATCACATGCGCCTCATATTGCATTTTCGTCGTGTGATTGTGGTTCTGGTTGTTGTCATTGTTGTCGGTTTTAAGCTCCGTTTTCACCATTTGCATTTGGCACTGGGTGCCCATGTTGTTGGTGGTTGTTGTTGCCAGTGTTGCCACTGATGCAGTCGTCGTGTTTATTGTTGCCGTTCCTGTTCCTATCGTTGCTGTCGTCGTCATACGGATCTTGTTGTTGTTGTCGATCTTAGTGATGTTGTTGCTGTCGGTGTTGCCATTTTTAACTGGGCCTCTACTGGTAGTCAGCGCTGACGATATTGTTGTCGTTGTTGCTGTTGTAGTGTTGCTGTTGCTGCTGGCAGTCAATGTGTTGCTGCTCTCGCTGCTCGCATTGCTGCCATGCACAGGCATGTTGCTGCTGCTGCTGATGTTGTTGCTGTTGCTGCTGCTGTTGCTCGTAGCACTCAGCAACAAACTGTTGTTGTTGTTGTTGTTGTTGCTGATCGTCTTGTGCGTGGAACTGTTGCTGCTGTTGTTGTTGCTGCTGCTGTTGCTGTTGCTACCAATATGAGGCCCAGTATGGACGTTTTTTGGACACGATTGTTGCATTGGACATGGGCACTGCGGCGGATACTCTGCATTTTGAAATCAAAACGAAGAGAAAAAGATAAAAATATGTGAATTTATTGAAACTTTAGAAAGAAAAATGTGTTTTCAGTGCGTAGTTGTATTATTATCTAAAAGATAGCCTAATAGTTTGAGCGCAATTATGATTAGGAAGAAATTATAGCTGAAAGTGAAACAGTCTTGGTACAATAAGATTTCCCCTATATATCGAAATACTTAAGCCCCATTCAGACGAGCACTTTTTCACCGACACTTTTTGTCACAAAACCGTCCGTGTCGCTCACCATCGCTCACCGATGGAATAGAACGTGTTCTATTTCCATCGGTAAGCGTCGGTTTTTTACCGACGCTTTGAAATTTTGTATGGTTACGCGACACGGACAGCTTTTTGACAAAATATGACAAAAAGTGTCGGTGAAAAAGTGCTCGTCTGAATGGGGCTTAAGTAATTCTTGTGTTATATGTTATCTTAATTAGGCTCAAAAGTGTTTTTAATGAAATTGTGTTTGTTTGTCCTATCTTATTTAAAATTAAGATTCGGATATTATAGCTAACGATCTAAAAATGAGCCGAAACATCAATTATCTAAATCAATCAATATAAAATCTACCTCTTTGGAAGTTACTCGAGTTTTTTTTCTTTTGTTTTCTACTCTTGTGGAGTCCCAAAAATAGAATATGAATTATAAAAAAAAAAATCCAAGACTTTTTTCAATATTAAAAAAAAAAATGGAAAATCGATTAATCTGTCTAATTTTCTCGATGAATCGACAATTCAGTGTTTACATTGGAGATGTTAAAAATATAATTTTAAACTCAAAGTGCAGCTTAAATTTACCTCACTAATGATTACAATAGCTGTCATAGGAATGGTGAATCAAATATTGAATTATTTACAAAAAAAAAATCGTTGATTTAAAACTTTTCAGAAATCTACAGTAATCAGAAAAGATATCGATTCAATTTATCGATAGCCTAAAAGAGTTCTAATTATACAAGTAAATAAGTTGAACTGATATGAAGAGAGCCCACAGTATTTATCAAGCTTTTCTTTTTCGACTCGATGCTGGTCTTTTTACGCAAAAAATAATGATGAAAATCAGCACAGGGAATTCACTTTTATCAATTTTCGTTGGCTTTCAATGGATGTTAAACACAAACTAAATGACGACTTAGCTTGCTTCAACAATTTACAGAGGTCTATTTATAGTTGACAGTTGACAGGAGCAGAGTTGCATTTAAACTTTCTACGCGCGAAATTCAAAAAGTCACCCTCGGATTTAACTATTCCCCGATTGGCCACTTCATTCAAATATTTCTCACCAGACTATAGAGAAATATTTACCATTTTTGAACAAAGTATAGCATATTTTTATTAATTAATGAGTCTGAATGATACTATGCCGTAAGAATTATAAAAGTTAATGTCACATTTAATAATATTTCTTAGTTAAACTAAAATTGGAAACTAAAACAAAAACTAATTCAAACCACAACTTTAAAAACAAACTTGTGAGCAAATAAATTGGGTACAATTTGGGAACCAAAATAAATAAAAATTCTTAAATCCGCTTCAGCTTATCGTAATTTTACTTTGCCAATCATTCGATTTTTTTTAATTAATAAATATGCAATGTAAAAAGTGCAAATGAAAGAATACGCAAAGTAAGAAAAGGCTCCATTTTGAAAAAAAGTGATACATTGTACCAATGAATAAGAAATGTACCAGTTGTGGCGAGTGGTGCCAATGGTTTGGAACTTGAATGTTTAGGGTTTCTAGTAATTTCTGCCTGGGTGATTATCGGTTATCGGTTATCGATGTGGTGCAAATGACCCAAATGTGGCAAACGTTGCCAATGGCTTGGAACTTGAATGAGAATATGGTTGGTTTCTAGTTTCTTCTGCCTGGATGACTATCGGTTATCGGCTATCGATGTGGATCTAATAAGCTCAGTAAAAAGTGGGATCGAATGTACCAACGAATAAGAAATGTACCAGTGTAAATGTACCAAATGTTATGTTTAGGTTTCTAGGTTCTTCTGTCTGGGTGATTGTCGGCTATCGATGTGGATCTAACTGAGAGTAAGAACCATACTTTTCCTTACCCATATACGGACCCTGCAGCCCTCTCGTATAGCACTGACCGGCGGCACTGGCGCCTCCGGGGCTGTATCCGGCGTAGTAGCTGGGCGGACCCGGATAGTGTTCCAGATGCTGCGGCTGGTGCGGATGGGCCGGCACCAGTTGAGTGCCAGCTGGTGCGGGCGTTGCACCCGCTGCGGCTGCTGCTGCAGCTGCTGCGGCGGCGGCAGCGGCGGCGGCCGCGGCAATGGACACCGGCTGCTGTTGCGGTATTAGGCCGCCCTGGGGTGGCGGGGGCGGCGCCTGTTGTTCGTAGAGTTCGGGGGGCGGCGGATGCGGCGGCCCGGCGTGCTGATAGTACGGATAGCGTCGATAGGCGCCCGGCGGTGGCGGCGGATGTCCACCAGGATGTCCAGACGGCGGCGGTCCAGGCGGTCCGCTCTGGTAAACCTTGCTGGAGAAATAGGGCTGATAGGCGGGCGGGGAGTAGCACATGACCTCGCCCGGATACGGCGTATAATAGTTGGGCGGATACGCCGTCGAATAGTGCATCTGCGCCGCGTGCATGGAACGCGGATACGGCACGCCCGGATGACCGGCTGCAGCAGCTGCCGCCACGGCGCTAGCGCCCGGATACGGCTGCTGTTGTTGCTGTTGTTGCTGCTGCTGCTGTTGTTGCTGCTGCTGCTGTTGTTGCTGTTGTGCTGCTGCTGCTGCTGCTGCTGGATCAACCTCAGCAGACGCTGCCTGCTGATGTTGTTGTTGTTGTTGTTGTTGCTGTGCCTGCGCAGCGTCGGGAGAATCCTCTTCGGATAGCTTCTTGACTGGCTGCTGTTGTTGCTGTTGATGCGTTGCCGCGGCGGCTGCTGCCGCTGCTGCTGCTGCTGAACTTGCTGGCTGCGGCGGCGGCGCAATGACATGCGGGGAGATCAGCGGACCCGCCGGCTGATAATAGCCTGCAATTACAAAATAAGAATAAACCAAATTAGTCAATGCTTCTTCTATTCACGACTGCTAAGCATTAATATTTTGAAGAGACCGAGAATTCAGTTAATTCACTCAATTTATTATTATTTGTATTTTGAGTTTTAATTTGTATTACATTTTTCTAATATTTTTATATTCAAATAGCTTATATTTAGAGTCTCTCAATCCAAGGTTTTGGTTCGAACCCAAGTTCCATTTAAGAAATAACAAATTTTGTATATTTTCTCAATTGTTATCCATTACTTTTGATTTTTTTCAAGCTTATAAAACTCTTTATATACGAATTTCCAACATTTTAAAGTCCATATCTTAAGATTATAATAATTCATAATTATTTTTTTGATGTTCTTCTTTGAGTTTCAAAGTTCAAATGCTTAGGAACAAAAATAACTTAACAGATACAAATTTGCGACAGCATATTTTCCACAACTCACAATGTTTAACTCAATTTATTATAATATTATTATTTATATTATTTATTATTATATTATATACACGCTCACCATTTTTATGGTATATTATTTATTATTGAGAACAAAGAGACAAAGATATGGTATTTCAGAATCAGTCAAGTCTTGACAAATAGTCAATTTAAGCTGCCGATCCTTCGGAACTATTGGATTTCAAATCCCTCGCCAGAATATGGGAATTATGACAATGTTCTGGAACCTATGTGATTCCCTTTTAATCCTCACTTTCAATATTAAAAATTTCTGAATCTGCTTTAAAGCGGAAAATTCTTTATGATTTTTTGTCTTTTTATTTTTGAATCAAATTTTACCATAGTCTGTCTATACTCCATTGGATTAAGGTCCGATCACCGAACCAATTCTGTGAGGTTTGGTTCAGAACCAGTTTGCAGCCTTGCTTCTTTTATTTTATTTTATTTATTTTTTTCTTTTGTTGCGGCTTTGCCAAGTGAAATGCGGCAACGAAGCATAAAGTGAAAGTTGGTTGGTTGGTTGGCCAAAAAAAAAAAATAAAACTAAGTAAATAAAACAAAAACAAAAACCAGTTGAGCGAGCCGCTTGGCCACAGCTGGTCGTGCAACAATCTCAGCCTAGCATACCCTGTTTCCTATACCTATACCTGTCCCCCCCCCCCCTTTAGCCACCCGCACTGCCCCCCTGCCCCTCAACTACTTGTTGTAGTTGTTGTTTACCTCTTCCCAGCATGTGGGCCGCATACAAAATGTCGCGAAAATGATGCGCCGCATGTTGTTGCAAGAATGTAAACGACTCGGCAATGTTAGCCGCAAGCGCCGCAGCAGCCGCTGCCTCGTCGCAGCTTGCGGGCAACGTTGGCATCGTTGGCATCGTCGCTGGCATCGCTGCCATTGCGGCTAGCGGCGACAGCGCTGCTGATAATGATGATGAGGATGCTGATGCTGATAATGATGATGCTGATTGTGTGGAACGTTCCGTTTCACAGGTGCCGCTGCTGCTGGTGCTGCCGACGCTTGAGCAGCGCTGCTGCAGTTGCTGCTGTTGTTGTAGATATTGTTGCTGCTGCTGCTGATGTTGTTGTTGTGATACTGTTGGCGGCGATATGCGCAGCGTCTTGAACATATCGCCCGACAGCGGCAGCAGCGTCGACAGCGGCGTCGACGTTGCGGGCACTTTTTTTGTGGTTTCTTTTAGGCGCATCGCGTGTTGGTTTTCTTATTTTATTTATTTTTATCTTTTTTATTATTGTTATGGTTGTATTAAAAATATATATGTATATTTTTTGTATATAATTAAGTGTGTATATTTGTTGTATATATAGATATATATGTATGCAATGTCAACAGGGAAGTTTCATTATTAAGGCAACTCTTTTTTACTTTTTTACACTTTTATTTAATTTGATTTCATTTGATTATTGCAAGTTTCTCATATTGCTGTAAAAATACACAAAATCCGTCCATAAGTTGAGATGTCACACACACACAGACACATATACGCGAACGTGTCGTTAAAGTTGCAACACGGTTGTAAAAAATTTCCATTTCGTTTTTTTTTTAATTTTTTTGTGTTGGTTTTCTTGGTGTTTAATCTTTTGTTCATTTTGTAAACGCGTTTCACGAGCGTTTCTCGCGCGATTTTGTTTGGTTGGCTGTCTTTTTGATGCGGTTTTGCGGGCGTTTTAAAACGCGTTGAAAAAGTGTGCATATAATTTTAAATTTTTTTTTTGTTGTGGTTGACCCTTTGATAAAGTGCTATGTATGTACATATTCCCCCCTCCCCAACTGTAACCCGCTCACCTTTCACAGCCTCGACCACGCCCACCCGCTGTGCTTTCGGCCTTTGTAAACATGGCCAAAATGAGTTTTTCCTAGTGGGAAAAGTCACCTGGTCGTCAAATATTTGATCAGCTCGCTGAGGAAAGAATGCTACCAAATTAAGCGCCAAGAACGGTGAAGAAGAATTGGAATGGGAATGGAGTGTCGTCAAAGGCTCGCGTATATCTGGAAACCACTTGCCGACAGGTGGCGCCACAGTGTGAATTGCAGCTGCAATACAAGCCCTCAGCATAAATACAGATATGCAATATGTACTACATGTGCATGTGTATGTGTTTGTGTATTCGTGCCATTGACTGGCTTCACACTCGCACAACAGCAAACAGCTGTCAACTTCTTAGCTCTCCGACACTTCTGTTTCTCTCTCTCTCTCTCGCTCTTACACTCTCTGCCCGTCACATTCTCTGCATTACTGCGCTCTCTGTGTGGAAAAATCGAGAAGCCAAAAAGACACAGACACAGACACTTTCAGGCAGAGCTCCTCCACAAATAAGTAAAGTTAAAAGTAACAACAACAACGTGTCTATGTTGCATTGTGTGAACATCGACGCCAAACGCATATCGCACAGTGGTAACAATACACAAAATGTAACCAATAATAGTCTGGTTTAATCAGGACTGAAATTAGCAGCTATCATTTAATAATATTTCATTAACAATCCAAATAGGTGACGTTTGAATTTCATACATAAAATTTTTGAAAAATTAAAAAAATCTGGGATTTAGGAAAACAGTTCGCACCGTACAAGTGTCAAAATTTCGGGGATCCCTGGTTGTCTTAAATTGAGTACAAAATACTTGATTCAAGTACAGATTTACATTTTGCTCTTAGCAAATATTTGGATCATCTCGATACAACTTATAAGAATATTGTACTAGAATCGAATATTTTAAATGATTGCAATTTCATCTGCATATATTTTTAGATTAGCAATTAAGCGCACATATTAAAAAATATTTTCAGTTGAACTTCAATAACTCGAACTAAATGAGTGGCAGTAAGATTAATAAACTTAAGAAAAATAACTCCATAACTCGAACCTTTTCTTTGGATAATGGTGATTCGAGTTAGGGAAGTTCGACAGTATGTACTAAGATCATAAATTTTAAAATTTCCATTTAAAATGATTTTTTTGAATGCCATCTTCAATATGATAGTATAAATATCATCTCTTTCATGCTCCTCCTGCGTGCTCCTTATGATCTCCTGCGCTATTTATTTTTTTTCTTTCTCAACCCCACTCTGCAAGTTCCTGCATTTTACATGACCCTTCACATGCCACGAAAGTGCTTTAATTATCTCGAGCGTGCTCTACAAATAAATAATTATTATCTTATACACAAAAAAAAAAAATCATCTCACATCGATTGTCATTCAATAATTTCCAGGACTTTAACCTAACTTTAAATACATATGCAGTAAGTGACTCAATATACTTTTCTCTACAGTGCTAAATGTTAAAGTGCATAAGACCTGAGCGTGGAGTAACTCACAGTTGAGCATAATATGCAACAATTTATGGGTACGCAATCGCAATGAAATTATTTGTGTTTGCAAAATGTTTTTTATAGTCACTTTATGCCTACCAACCAATATAGACTTCTGACATAAGCATTCTGACAGATATTTTTATATCTTTTGAAGATAAGCTGCTTAGTGAGCTGATAAATGGAAGTACTCGCACATACATACTTTGTATTTTTGAGTAACTGCAGTTCAATATAATATGCTCCACTGTGCAACGGCATGCCTAGAAGCACGTAGACAAGCGCAGACAGAAGAAGCAACAACAAGAACATTCTCAATGCAATGACAACAACAAAAGTGTGCGCTCAATTTATTTGCTCGCTCTCTCTCGCTCTCCTACTCTCTCTTTGACAAGATGACAGGCGACTGCGTTCTGACGTCACTGAAACGATGACACTCCAAATGACAATGATGCTGGCGTTGATGCTGACGCTGATGCTAATGATGACGTTCTGTCATAGCTTACAGCTACACCACATCGCACCGTTCCGCCCACCCACACTCTTTATGTTTTAAAGAGAGAAAAGCTTTTGACGTTTTGAAGCGCATTTACTTAGTTCGAAAGCTCAGTCAAAGGGCAGCCAACAAGCGAGTGGAGGAGCCCGCGAGAGAGTGAGAGAGAGAAAGGAAGGAGCTGCAAACAGTGCTGATATCTTAGCTATGTTTTAGCTGTCCTCAAATTGTAAAAGCTATAAATCAGTAGAGTTGCTAGAAGCTAAAAAGTCAGAAAATTTGCAAAAATTTTCATTGTCTGATTACTTATTTAAACTTCCAACTTCAAAAATAACTTAAATATATAACTTTAATATATAGCTTTAAAAAAAAAAAAATAACAACAATGTATTCCGTATCGAACAATAATGAGTATAATTCTACGAATATTTTAACATTTAATGTTTAAATAAAATATATATAATATTTAACTTTAATTTTAATTAAGCACGCGACATTTACATTTATAGCGTGATTAAATCATTATGATTAAACAAGAAATTTGTATTGAAAACTAGCAAAAATAAGGAAAACCTGCATTTGTGTCAATGTGCAGTGGAATTGTTCATCACAGTAAGTAAATTCGTGTACAAATTTGTAAACCAAGTAGCAATTATATGATTCTAAAAGATAATATCAAAAACAAAATTCGTTGTTAAGCAATGTTAGGTTTTTGGTCTCGGTTGACTTTTTTCTGGAAGTGTCTTTATTTTATTACGATGCTAAGAAACTAAAAAATTAACATACTGGCTTACAATACCTAACAAATATCCTGCATTTTCTTATAAAAATAAATACATATTAAAAATAACTAGCATAGTAATTTAGTTTTGAAAGGAAATTCTAGCTATTTTTTTTTATTATCAAATTAGCTATTTTAGCCCTTGAAATTCTGTCAACACTGGCTGCGGTTCATTGCTGCCAATGTAAAATGGAGGAGAAGTTATTAGGGAGAAAGGAGATTTGTGGGGTGGTGGTGAGTTGCTGATGGCGCCGTGAGTGTTGCTGTCAGGTGTTATTATTTAGTGTCGGCGCCTGTCAAATGCAACAAAATTGTATAAGACGCATATAGACAAACAATTTGTCAAACCTTGCACTTGACCTACAACCGAAGCAGATTCTGCCTGCGACTGTGTGCGTGTGTGTGCATTCGAGTGAGTGGCAAAGAGAAATAGAAAAGGAGAGAATAACGAGTGTCACGCACAAATAGTATATCAGGTATATATAACAACTAACGGCATTTAACCCTACAATTTTCATTCGCCTCTCTACTGTAACATGCTATGCTGCTACTGACACTTTCTTGGCTCTCTCTCCTCCTCTCTGTCGCCTTTTCATCCTCTTTTTAATCAAATTGAGTGACAGCATTTTTGAAAATACTATATACCGACAAGCAACACTTTTGTAAATAATCGATTCTTCGTTGTTAAATGGAATGACCAACAGTCAATTTAAAAGCAACAAATTAAGTTTATTTTAGTGTCGCATAATATTATATGTCATAATAGGGAAATACTGATGAGCTATGAAATGAAATAACAACACTTGCCATAATTAGACTCATTTTGTCACGAATCCGGCATAAAATATGAATAGTGGAAAATAACAATAATCTCATATCTTGGTATTTCTCATTTCGGGTTTAACATAGAGTTAACATTGTTAACTGATTAGCTTACTTTGCTAAATATCCTAAAAATGATTCAACAACAAGGTTCAACATATTTTTAATAAAACTGTCTTTTTTTTACACATAATGTAAATAATTTCAAGTATTTGTTCAGATGGATCAAATTGCAGCTTTAACAAAAAAAAAAAAAAAGATGAAGTGAAAACTCGAACTAGAATCGCGTATTTTACACTTGGTTTGAGAAAATCAGAGATAGCCGAACTCTTGACACCCTTTTGTAATTCATTTTATGCAGGAATAATTATAAATACTATAAGAGCCACTTGGAACTAAATAAATGCTTCTTTTATAAGTCATTTGTGGTCATGATAATATTTGTAAGCTTTCTTTGTACAAATGATGCACTACAACACAAGTATCTTGTGCATAATTGAAAACATGCTGTAGCATTTTGTAAAATCTTTTTTTTTTGCTTTGTTCTAATGCGTCTGGTTAGTTATCGCTAATGGGCCGATTATGAATCACGTGAGAACTATATAAAAATGCAATAAAGGGAAACACTTAGGGCGGCAAGAACACAACACAACACAACACAACACAAAACGCACGTAAGACACCTTTATGGTTAGGCCACTGAAAACCAGATCCGTCTCTGGTTCGGGGTGACCATTGAACAATTAGCAGGCGGCGCGGCGGCTGTGGCAATTAAGATTCGTGATGAGAGGCGGCAAGGGTCGAATATGTTGGCATAACAACCAAAGTGAATAATTACGCACAATTAAATGCACGCAACGACGAAAGACGAGACACGCCTCTATCCCCACCAGGCCCATATGTTCAACTAGCCTAACACACACACACACACACAGAGAGAAAGAGAGATGGGGAAATTGCAACAACCCACACAATTGCACCTGTTGCATCAATAGGCAACGGCAACGGCAACAACAACATCAACTGCAGCGTGTGAAAGTCACCGCCTGCTCATTGCATCCACGTTACGTTCCTGGAGCGTGTGGCAGCGTGTGGAGCCCAAAAGCAACTTTCTCCTTTCACAGCCATCGGTAAAAACTGAGTTTATAGCATGCATTGATCGGTCGGTTTCTGGCCGGTCTGGTCTGGTCTGGTCTGGTCTGGTCTGGTCTGGTCTGGGTGAAAGGTAAAAAGGGGGTCGACCGATTGCAGACGCGTTGCAACTTCAACTTCGACGCCAATTACAATTGGGCAACACCAAAATCGTATACTCATCCCGTTTGAGTGCCCCTCAGCAACGAATTATGAGCCCCTTCCTTCCCACCGAAATCAATGGGAAACATCCCATCTTCAAACTAAAATGTTGCCCAATGTTAAGAAAACGTTTCGGATACAATTTTCTGATAAAGTCTATGTATTTCCGATTCAATTCTTTCAACTGCTGTTGCAAAAATATCGATAAATATCGTAAGACTTTATCTCAAATGTAAGTGTATGTTTTCAATTAAAGATGCAGTTGGTAAAATGTATCTCAATAAATGCTCATTTTGACTGATTTTTATAATTGATTTTATGAATTTTAGGACATAACTCACAATCGATAAACTATAAAAAAACTGCAATCTTTTCTTTAAGATTTGATGCGTTTAAGTCCAGTCTTGTTAAGATCTCATTTAAAAAATTGTATGACGTTAGATGTATAGAAATGAATGTCAAGATCAAACATAATTCTCTTTATAGATTGAATACTTTAAAGGTTTAGAAGTGTACAAATTTTCGAAAAATTAACGACAAATTTGTTGCAGTTATTCTATATATCAATATATTAAAGAATTCTCTATGGATGACAAACAATTCTTAGAAAACTTTATAATGACTAAATATTGTATTTAACTCTGAAAATCAAAACAGTTGAACATTAAGCAAGAGATATAACTTACAATTACACTTCTCTCTATTAATGTGCAATTATAATTAAAAGAAAATCATTTGTTTTCTAATCTATTGAGCATTAGTAGAAAACATTACTTTCAGATTCGACAATAAGTCAAAAGAAATGTTGAATACTCAACGCATTTTCACTGAGTTATTTTACAGCAGTTGGCTATGCGAATTTCTTAACCAAATTAGGCAGTAATACAATTGAAAGAGTAACAACAATAAAAATAACAACAACAACAATAATAATAATTATAATAAGAACATCAGCAATTCATAAAGAAGATAAATGAACGGAAGCCGCAGTCTACGAGGCCCAGAAAAGTTTAAAAGCAACAAAACAAAAAGACGGCTGAAACAAAAACGGAAAACTTCTACCTATAAGCAAGACCAGAATGCGGCAACAGCAGGCAAGTCCCCTTCCCCTTCCCCTTCCTCTTCCTTTCTGTTTCTGTTTCTGCTTCCCCTTCATCATCATCTCTTTTAGCTGTGGTCGTTGGCGTGCAGTCAACAGTAAAAGTCAAATATTGTAATTATGCAAAATACATAATTTACTTTGAATTAACAGCTGAAAACGAAGGAAGCAGCAGCAAAAAAAGAGAACGAGGAACCGCCGCATAAAATGATATTGAAATTGGCCAAGAGATAAGAGGCAGAGGCAACAGCATGGGGCATGGGGCATGCGGCATGCGGCAAGGCAGGCGGTCAGCAACTGAGGCGTTGCCCAAATGCCGCTCGAGAAACTGAAATAAAATTCAATTAAATTGCAAGCGGGCCGCAACGCTCCGTCGGTCAACAGGTAACAGGTAAAAAGGTTGTGGTTTCGTCTGTGCTGTGTGCTGTGTGTTGTTTGTTGTGTGTTGTTTGTTGTGGCACCTGCCACAAGTCAGTGTCGAGAATCGAGAGTCAGCTGTGCCGGCTGAAACATGTGCGAGGATCGGGCGGGCATTGCCCAGAGCCAAATATATCAGCAACACCAACAGTACTACCATCACCATCACCATCATCATCATCATCATCAGACAGCTGCGATTGAGGTGCCCAAACAAAAAAAGAAAACAAAGTAGAAGAGGCGTGTCTCACTTCATTATTCACTTGGTCCCAAATGTGAATGAGTTAAGTACAAGGCACACAACAACAACAAAGTATACTTCAAATGTCATACAAGCACAAGTTGTATTTTAATCCAAAATGTGAGCGAAATTTAATCAACAACTCCAACTTTACAGCTAATAATTCTTCTTGGTACATAGGAGTACTTATGTTAATGTGACATTAACACTTTTGAATGCGAGACTTAAACAGATATTTTAGATAAGTATGTAAATATATATAAAAAGTAAACATTTAAGAAATTAGCAGAAATTAATAAAAGTATTATTACAATTTGGTGTGTTATAATCTTAAAACAATTAAATCAATACATGAAGAATATAGATAATATTGTTGCTGTGAAAAGTTTAAAATTACTTGCTAAGCAAATAAAACATTTTGAAAAGAAAGATGTCTAAAGTTAAAATGAGCAAATTATGAATAAAACATGAAATAAATCTATACCAATTATAATATGAATTGTTTAGAAAACGAAGGCTTGGTTTCAGAGCATCTGAGAAGTTAATGAAGAAGCACCAGTTGAAAATAATGAACAACGTAGAAGAAATTTCATTCTAAACATAAAAAGGGTTAATTATTCATTTCAAATAAAATAATTCAAATGGACGCAAAAGTGTTTTGACAAGTTGAAAAGTAAGGAAGTAAAATATAAGAAACATTTAATACTCAGTAGACACAAAACATATAAATGAATGAATGAAACAATATATGATACAAATTCCCAAGTTAGATTTAGAGCACATGATGAAACCCTTAATGGGAAGCTAATTTAGGCAACCTTAATTAGTGAATAAATACTAAGCACAATTGACATGGGAAAGATATAACCCGTAAGTTCGTCTACAAAATTATTATCGTATGTCGACTAAAAATTGGGATATTTCAATGAGTCTTATTCATTTTGATATTTTAAAAATAAATATCGAAATTTTTAAAAGATGAGTGAGAGCAACAAATAGCTGAGTATGCTCAATTAAGATAATGCTCGACTTAAACCAAATGCATTTAGATCGCAGCCTGCAATCGTTTTAATTCACGAGTCACCGTGAATTTTGCAATCTGCTTTCATTCTCCTTCTCCCTCTTAGTCCCTTCGTCTGCTGTTCCTAACAATTGAAATGATTGCGCTGCGAATCGAAGACAGGTGCAAAATTGTTACCAAAAAAAAAAAAGAATAATAAGAGAAGAGGAAACAATTTGCCAAATGAATGAAGCACTGAAAAATGGCGAGGAAATAAACATCTTGAGGGCGTGACTGGAGAAAGGACGAAGGACGATGTGTGTTGGTTGGGGACTGAATAAATGGATAGATGCGATGGATGGATGGACAGTTGTGAAGATTAGTATTTAGTGGTACAACAACAATCATGTTTTAACGAAAGCAACAACAATAGGTTTAACAACAACAACAACAACAACAACAATTTATTTAAGATTAAGAAGAAGAACACAGAGAGACAGAAGACGAGAAAATTTATACGATGACCAAAATACTCACACAGCAGCTGTCTCTTTCTTTCTCGCTCTGGCTCTTCCTCTCTCTCCCACACGCCCACTCTCCCAATTTGTCTCTCTTTCTTGTCGCTACTCTCTCTCTCTCTCTCTCTCACTCTCTCTCTTTCTCTCACTGTCTTGTGCCCCTTGTCGCTTCTTCTCTATGACTGAGATTTTTTTATTCGTTCTCGCGACTTTTTCACTGTTTTGTTTGTTTAAAATTTTATTTGTTTTTTATTTTTTAGCTGCAAAAAATGTATTCGAAATATTCAATGAGTGTGTGTATGTGAGTGCTTATGAATGTGTGTGTGTGTGCGTGCGTGTGCGACTTTTAGGCCAAGTAAAAACCGCTTGCAAAAAAAAAACAACAACAAATTGTTGCCCATTTCGATGCGCGCTTTTTTATTGCCTTTTTTTTTTGGTTTTAAATTTGTTTAGTTTCTGCTGCCGTTGGTTGTTGCTAGAATTTATTATTTTTGCCCGTTTATGGCTCATATTTATTCATTAGCTTTGTCGTCGCTCTAAGTTATTTAATGTGCTTTGAACTATGCCAAAAACAAAACTTAACAAAATAGATGAATAGAAAAAAGAGGAACAACAACAAAATCAAACTTGAAATAAAATAAAAGGTGTCGTCCCGTCTCGAATGAACTAAAAAAGTCGCACCGCTCAAATTCAAAATCAACTGCCTGCCAATCAAATTAACACATTCCAATTAGCATTTTGCACGCACACACAAACACACACACACCCAATATACACACATACACTCTCTCACTCTCTCTCTCTCTCTCTCTTGTTCTGTCCCACAAATTGAAATACAATTTTGGATCAAATTGAACACGATACTCGGCTTGCAAATGTTTTGCAATGCAATGAAATTGGAGGTTTTAAATAATTGAGCTTATTATCACAAGTGTCATCTCGTAGTCTCCTTTGACAGACGGGCATAAATATATAGACGATCTACTAACTAGAAAAAGAGTAGCAATCTCAAACTATCAATAGTTAAAGCTCTTATTTCGATGATTTAAAAAAATGTTTTTTTTTTGCTTTAAAAAATAAAGCTGTAATACTAATTGATAGTTTCAGAAAAAAATGGTATTTAAGTGCTAAAAAAAAAGATAAAATTTAAAAAACATGCCAATATCTAAGACAAATTCTTACAGTAAAAAAAAAATTTTGTTTTTACATTTTCCAAAATTTAAATTATCAAAGCAAAAACAATTTATTGAAATTAGTTTGAGTTTGAATTCTGATACAGCTTTTTTATTAGTTTATAAATACGAAAATGCTACACACAAAAATAAAGTATATACAAGCAAGTGAATTTTAAACCGTTTTCTTCATCTATTTCACATAAATATATACAGTGTGCCACAAATGTCTTCATACACTAAAAATGTTTCAAATTTGGGCAAAATAAAGATGTTTTGATGCGGGCTTTTTATATTAATCTTTTATTCACTTAAATTCCGTTCGAATGATACAAAAATTTCTTTAACCCATTAAGTACCCATGGATAATTTAGAAAAAGTATATTTTTCAACTTTTTTCCTCATTTTTTTCAAAAAAAAAATTTTGATGCAAAAAATTCTTGAAACAATTCTTAAAGTAACAGCAACAAAAATTTTCAAAAATATTTTTTATGATTTCTTGAAAATTGCTAAAAAGACACTTTTTGTATGAAATAGGGGTTAAAATAGTACTTTTTAGCTATGTTTGTATCATTCGAACGGAATTTAAGTGAAGAAAAGATTAATATAAAAAACCCGCATCAAAACATTTTTATTATACTCAAATTTGATAAATTTAGGATGTATGAAGACATTAGTGGCACACTGTATGTATGGTTCATATGAATCATTATCGAATTAAACTTTACATTTTTGAATTGAACTAACACTTCGATTAGTGAACACCCTATAACGATAACCTGGCACTAACTAACTATTTATGGTCATGTCTACATAAAAGTGCGCACTTTAAGTCTGCTTGTTGTTGACTTTATGTTTTGGTTGTGGTTCAGTTTGTCGTTGAAATTTTATGAAAAATTCGCAAGGTTAATCCACACGCGATTTTTAATGACTCTCTGGGGGCATAAGTATTTGTTTATGTTCTTTTACGATCCACCAAAAGCAACAACAACAACAACAACATCAACAGCATTGCCAACCGCAACAAGCATTAGCTCATAAATTCGCCAAAAACAATAAAGAAAACAAAAAGTACAAAACGGAAAAATCTCAAGAAAATTAGAAAAAAATTGAAGAAAAAAAAAATATTGAATAAAAAATAACTACAAACAAATTTAAATATAAGAAAAATTATAGAAATTGACAAGTACAAACATTTAAAAAAGGGCAATCCAAAGTTAATCCACATGGTAAAATGTTCGTGCATTGTTGGGCGTGGCAAAGATTTGTTTGTGTGTTGCAGTTGTTATTGTTGTTGGTTGTTGTTGTTGTTGCACACGTTTTGTATTTGTAGTTTTAAATATGCATTTGGCTTTGTTTCGTTTAGCTGTAGTTGTAGTTGTAATTGTTGTTTTTATCACATTGTTGTTCTTGTTGTGTTCATTGTTTTGCGAGCTGTTAAAAGTTTGTTGTTGTTATTGTTGTTGTTGTTGTCACTTGTGCCATCGATAAACTCGCCTAAGCACCCAAAATAGACCCCAGAAAACATTTGAACAATAAACAGGCAGTCAGACATCAATCCATAAGATACTCGTACTTTTACAGCTCAAGCAACAACAACTAAAACTTGAAATTGAAAATGAAAATGAAGCCAAAGTCATCGTGTCTGACAGTGTGGCGACAATTTGTGCATAAATCAAATTAGCCTGTCAATCTGCTGTTGCTTCTGCTGCTGTAAATGTATCTGTATAAGTATCTGTATCTATATCTTTAGCAGCGTGCGTAGCTGTATCTGTATCTTTGAAATAACTTCATTAGCATTTCGGCTGTATCGTCTTCAAAATTGACTGACGTGTAATAGTTTGATATAGATTTGTATCACAAAGCGACTCCTACATACAGAAAAGCCTCGCTAAGACGAACACAGTGTATGCAAGCAAGTACTTGTTATCAGTGGATATAAATTGAAACTGTTTTTTACAAACTGCATAATTATATTCTACACGATATACATAGGTAAATATAAGGATCATTTATCGACAATTCACAAATGATTCTAGTTTTGGAATTAACTAAATGTGGGTTCAAATCAAAATTGAGTTATAAAAACACGAATAGAATTTATAGATATTAATTGGTTTCTTTCAAATTTCAAATACAATAAAATAATGTTTCTAATTCCAATGTTTATTATTCACTTAAAATATAATATGTGTATATTTATGGATAAACATTCAATATATGATTTTGCAACGAAACAAACAAAAGTTTAAAGCCGTCCCAAACTTTCAGACAGCAGTACATTGTAGGCAAGCTTGATTGTATTTTATTTTTCAGGTAGTATATCGACTTCTAAGTGGCACTTTAGCTGACATTGGGAGCTGGCGAAATTTACTATGATATTTCTCAATAGCACTTCACATTTGTGAAGATACCAAACGCCGCTCACTTAAAGCGAGTTACTTTCTATGGACAGTGGCTTGAGGAGGTTACGAGGGCAGCAGGGTAGAGTACGGAAAAGGGGAAAGGGAGAGGCAACTGCCGTGAGGAGACGAAAAAACATGTTTGGGTCGCCGTTCGTCTCTTTTTTTTATTCTGCGCTGGCTTCCGGTTTCGTTCGGCAGCGAGCCGGCGAGTGGTTCGGTTCGGTTCGGTTCATTATTGTGGCTCTTAGACTAAAGTAGCATTTGACGAATGCGACGCCGCCGTCGCGTCGACTGTAAACGAATTAACATATGAAACTATGCGATAAAGCGTGGACTTGCTTCGATAGCAGCCGCCGCATTGCGCGAGTGCTGGGATACACTTAAAAAAAAAAGCAATATTAAAGAAGACAAAAAGAACAACAAGATTCAAACTAGTTTTCAATCACTTTTTAACAGTTGCATCAACATAAGTACGTTAATTTAACAGTTGTAAGTTAACAGCTGATAACATTTTTATGTCGTTGAACCGGTTCTGAACCGCATCTCTTGGAACCAAGCCTCTGAAATCATTGAATCCGCGAACTACTAAAAAGCTTAAATATTTGTATTTAATTGATACAAGGCTCAAACCAAATCCTTAGATTCCGGGGCTATATAAACCAAAATTGTTACCAAAATTGTGGTGGTTTCATTTAATTTTTATTATAAAATTTTAATTTTTTGTAAAGTAAGATCCTATAGTTTTTTGCTCAGTGTAATGCTCATAATAAGCAACGCTGGCGACGACGCGCTGCTATGCGAAGGTCACACACCATCAACAACAGCAACAATAGCAACAACAATAACAGTGTCTGCCCAGTGGCGATAGTTGAGGATTGAGGGGGCGTGTGACGTGGGCGGAGTTGGAGACGAAGGCGCTAACAAAATGTTAAGCGGAGAGCTGCGAGACGCATTCAACGAGAGTTACTTTGCATTCCATTGTGGAAAAATTGTCATCAGGAAAAGAGAAAGACAGACCGACCGAAAGAAAGAGAGCGACAGCGAGAGCCAGAGCCAGAGAAAGAAAGAGAAAGGCGTAGAGAGAAAGATGGGGGTGTGTGTGTGTGTGTGCGTATTTGAAAACTCTACAAAACGATGAAAAGAGACAATTGTGAGGCAAGTGAATGTACTCGTAATATTCACGAACGCTGAAGTGAGTATCGGCTTTGAGTGCGGACCTAATCCATGATAATTCACTTGCAACAGTTACGAGTACCCGAAACCAAATATTCACAGATTAATATTGACTTATGTCAATTGAAATGTCTTTGCAGGCTCAGGTAAATGTTGTACGAATGAATTGAATGCGTGCTTCATTCAATTGTGAATGGAATGCATGTGATTTGCAGATAATCATAAATACGTGTATTATTCACTTAGTATAAATATAAGAAATTTTGTGTGCTTATCAAATCGAATTAAATTGATTTCATATATGTAAATAAATTCACTGAAAGCTGAACCTTGTTGATCGATATATGTATATCGATGTCAGCTAATTTGTTTAATCTTTATTTAGTTACAAATCTTTTAAAAGTTAAAAGATTTTTCAATAATATTTTCAGGTAATAATTTACTTTACTTAATTTAAATAATGTACAATAATATTCAAGCGTGCTGTTGAAGTCTGGTTTATAATGGAAAGGGTACTTGAATTATTTTTCCGAATCAATCTTTAGACAAAAATATTCTATATTTTTTATTAAGTTCCTCATTTTATTAAGATTTGTCAGTAATTGATACAAAATTCTCAACAATTAATATATTTTTTTTATAAAGTACACTTTAAAAGTATAAAACTTTAACGACTTTTACCTATTTAAATTGATTATGCATTTTAATTATATTCATGAATGAACTTAAAATATAAAAATTTAATTCAATTTTCAGATGTTTATATTTTGTTTTAATGCTAAAAATAATTTGAATAATGAAAATTTCAAATGATTCAAAATCATTTTAGAATTATTTCAACATTTTTTTTTAAATTAAAATTTATTGAGTAAATATTGAATGTAATATTTACAAAATATGAGAAAGTATAATGTAAAAATATTACTTTCTTAATTCATTATAATATTGACAATAAAAAATGTAATTTTTGCAGAGTATTTGAAAATGGTCTCGTGTTTTCGAAAAAAAAAAATATGCATAGCATTTTTAATATCGGTAGCGTGTATTTCTAAGCGCGAGTAACCACAAGCTTAGAGCTTACCAACGGCTTTAACGACTCCCGATAATATCTAAATATATGCCCACATGCCCCTATATAGCGTTAACGATTTTATATTCAATTGCAGACTGAGACACAGTTTTAGAGAGAGGGTGGGAGGGGAAGGGCAGAGTGGGCGAATCGTCGGGGAGGCGGGTCAACTTGGAGCTGCTGACATTGCCGTGCAATTGCAATTGCGCAGCAACAGAAACAACAAAACAAAATGGAAAAAAAAATAGCAGCAAGCAGCAACGGTTTAATTGCATTTCCAGTATTGCCACAGATATGTCGGAGTCGGATCTGAATGGCTGCATGTTTATTTATGAGTCGATTCGAGTCGACTTGAGTATCGACGGGGGCCACTCAGTTCGCCCGGCGAGTTGCGTTTGGTTTGCGTTTTGCGTTTGCTTTAAAATGCAAATTTTTGCCAACAGTTCCCATAGCAAAAAAAAAAAGACAAAAAAAAAAAAAAACACAAATTTATAAGTCGGCCTAGGGGCAGTGCTAGAAGACAAGCAACTAGCAACATCAACATCAACAACAAAAAGCAAAAACAAATTGTCGCTCAAGGACATTTTCAAAGTACGTCGCAAAATGTGAGCGCAAAGAAAACGAGTTTCAAATGCCATCCGAAAAAAAGAAATGCAAAGAAGACCGAGCATAACCCTAAACACCAGCTGACAGCTGACTCTAAAAGCGTACTCACGAGTACTGTGCGAGTGAGTGTGCGAGTGTATTCGAATAACAATACAATATCGGAATATCGCATGGCACAACAACTGAGCAACGGGACAACCCTTAATTTCAATACATTTCGAAAACTTCTTGCCAACAAAAAAAGAACTGATGAACCTTCCAAATGAACCAAAAATGCCAAATTGAAAACTTGCGTTGCCAAAGGAGGTGCACATTCAACAGGAGGGAAGAACGGGAGGGAGCTCGAGGTGCACGAAAACAATTTGAGGCTTAACCCAAAAAATGATCAAACTCTTTAATTTTTATGTTGATTAGTTGGATACCCTGTACCTGTACATTTTAACCCTTTAGATACCCTGTAGCATACATAATGTTAATTTATTTTAAGCTCTGTAGTTCATCTGAATATATACAGGAAAATATTTGTATGTTCTTTAAAAAGCATAAATTATTTTGTATATTCTCAAGAAAACAATTACTACCAAGTCTTACACATTTTCTAGACATTAGTATCAGTTTTTTGCTTGATTAAAATACAATTATGTTAAAATATATATTTAAAAAAACTGTCCAAGTATATTGAACAATGTAATTCACATATTCCATCATAAAGTTTTTCGTACAGTCGACTAATCATTCTATATAAATTATTATTCGTAAGGCATTATAAAATACTATGATGAGGGTAGAGAAACATGCCTATTCTATTTCATACAGGGTATTTAGCTAGCCGAATACACATGCTATACATTTTCTTAGTTGTTGTTTAGGGAGTGCTACCCAATGATCAACAACAACAATAATAATAACAATAATCATCATCATCATCATCATAATAATGATGATATCAACAATGTGCGCTGCGTCATAGGTCGAAAACCCACACACACACCATACACACACACACACCATACACACACACACACACATACATACACACACACACACTCTACACACTCAGTCAGTCATTCCCACCCGTGCCGCATATGCGGCATGAAATTGAAGCAACAGCTTTTTGTTGCTTCTCGATTACGCATACGCCGCCTGTGTGCGACAACAACAACAACAGCAACCGGAGCAATAGCAACAACACTAACAACAACAACAACACTAACAACAACATGGCCAACGGGTAGCACAAGCAGGTAGCAGGCAACGGTAAACGACTGGCAAGCATATTAGCGGCCGGCTTAAGTGCAATCCATTCATGAGCGGACAACTGAAACGGATAAGCGCCGTGCGAGACGCTCAGAGAAAGAGCGACAGCAAGAGAAAGGGAGAAAAGGAGAGCATGAGGATGAGAATAAGAATGGGGAACAGGAACGGGAAAGGCAACGGGAATAGAGTAATGGGAATAAGAGCTAGAAGGATGGGAATGCCTTCTTCCTTGCTGACCCTACAACGCACTCTATTCCTCCTCTTCTTCTCTTTCCCTCTCCCCCTCTCTCTCTCTCTCTGTCTAGCACGCACTGCTTGAGCACATGTGTGTGTTTGACTGTGGTGTTTTCGTATACTTCTTACACCCTATACCAAGATTATATTATAATTTTCTGCAAAAGTACATATGTGTATATAACTGACAGATCCTATCACTGTACACGGTAGTCCACGCTAGTGACGAAAGCATAAAGCGTGGAAAATATGTACTAGTATATTCTTTATCAATATCAACTGTAATATTTCTCTATTTGGATACATTTTCCCACTTCAACAAATCTAATGAAAACCATTTTATAAAGAATTCTAAACTGAAGTTCCATTAAGATCGGCACGTAAATATTTGTATTGCGAAAACGCACAAATTGAACACCCTTTGCAGTATTTAAATATATTTATTTTTAAATATTTTAAATTAATGATGCAGAAATATTCGCTATATCCTCTTTTATTTTGAATTATAAGTTTAAAATGTAATTATCACACATGTGAATTTTAATCATTGACTAGCAAGGACATTTATTGAAAATAAAAAAAAAGATATATTCATGCAACTGGTAGATTTTCCAAGATATTGCTACTTTTAACTGCTGAAATTGAATTGAAAACGTTGAACATTTGCTCTAAAGACCCATGTACAGGGTATCATTATGTCGCGTGCGCTCGACTGTAAAATGTTCGTCGTGTTTTTTATTTTGTTTGCGTGCACGTCCTGTGCGCGTGCACAGCCTGTCTGACTCTCTGTCGACGCGCTGCCTGACTGAATGACTGACTGACTGAATGACTGAATGACTGAGTGGCAACAACTGCCGCTTCTTATTGACATTGGAGGCCTTGTGGCTCGAGTAACACCCGGCGCAGATGCTAAATAAGAAGCAGGAATTAAACTGCAAAGGTGTGCGACAACAACAACAACAACACGAGAGTAAAACATGCAGCAAGAGAAGCATAAAAAGGAGACCGAGTGTAAATGTGAGTGCGTGTGTGTATGTGTACTGGGTACTGAGTACTTAGTGAACTCACAATGCCAGGATACGAGTCAATATATATGTATGTATGTATGCATGTAAATATATATACACATAAAGGCAACCAGGCGAATGCATTATGAAATATCCTTACACACAAACACAGACACACACACACATGCAAATACATTGGAGAATACGTAAGGAAATTTAAAAAGCGCAGTTCAAATGCCATTCAATGGATTATTGTTCTTCTTTTTAAGAAACGAATGCAGTTATTAATAAAGCTACCAAAATCACGCAGAGAATATATTTAAAATATATGTATATATGGTTTTATCTCCAAACCGAAAAGGCTAAAGAATTATGGTAAAAAGAAGAAAGGTCAGAAATAAAATTTCTCTTTTTATATGATGCTTTTAACAGAAATGTTCAAAATATTGATGAAACTCCATAACATTAAATAAAGTGATAACGCAGTTGTGAGATTCTACGATTCTCTACCATATATTCATAATTTATTTTGAACTCAAGTCAACAAAGTTGTCAAAATTATAAAATAAAGAGACAACACAAGATGAGTACTAACAGATTTTGAAAGCTTTACTTCAAAAGTAAAAGGAGTATGTGTTAAAATATGCTGTAACAATTATTTCGCACACGTTTCTTTATATAAATAAGAATCAAAATGATATACTAACAGTGTGTGATCAAAAAGTAATTACAGTATCAAAGTATACATAAATTTGCATAAAATCTAATACCATCTATAAGCATAACTTCAAATTTCCCAAAATATTGTCAAGACTCCAAAAAAATGCAAATCCAAGCCAAGAAAATTCAGTTTGCGAATCGAAGCAAAATTGTAATGTATCTGTAATAAATTGATGTCATATTTGTTCCCCGTCCATAAGTTTTTAGTCTATATACGTATTGCTTTGACAAAATGCCTCGATAAATAGCAAAATGTTTATAAGAATTAAATGCGCATTTGTTACAGAGAAACTGTCGTGATTTACATCTTGAAAAAGTTTTCTTTCTATTTTTGCACAATTCTTTTAATGGTGCATGAATAAGATATAATTGTTGGATTTTTTTGAGAATGCTTAAAAGGCAGACAAAGCCAATTTCATTGAAGCGTTCAGTAATCACATCTTTCATTATATTTATTAATGTTTTAAGGATGTTGTCAGAATGCGGCGATCTCGCAGAATGATTAAGGCAGTTAAATTCCGAATCAAGCAAATGATGAAACTAGGCTAATTAACTGAAATTGTTTGCATAAATTATATTATTTATCATATTTAATAAAATCCGGGAGTTTCGATACACAAATTTTGATTTCATATACAAATATGTGGGTTAATGTAGACATATATTAAACTTTGATTTCAATGACAGTACGAGCTAAATACATTCGATGTTAGCTAATAATTATTTCGATTATAATTGCGAAAGTACAGACTTTGTTTCTGTTATTTACGTATGATCTAATTGGAAAAACCTCGCATATAAGTACATAAATACATACATACATATATGATTGGCTTTAAGATCAACAATTGCAGTTTATGAGTAAAGCTGATTGTTCAAATATACATACATATGTAACGATATATGCAGATACTTATTTGTCTGTAAATGTAATAATATTAAAAAAAAAAGACTGTTTCCAAGTATGTAATATGAAATTGGGCAATTAAGAGTTCCGCGAAATTGTTCGCCAATCAAAACAAACTCAAAACCAACTTTAGACTTAGGCATGACAGCTGCTTGGTTAGTTCCATAATATCCCATTTCTTAAATAATTCTGTTGACACTATTTACTAAATATGGCAGAAATTGTTTAATCTATAATATTATGTATATGTATGTATATATGCTTATGTATCAATGAATGTATGTCTGGCAAACTAAATTATACTAAACTCTATTCAAATTTCGCCGACGCTTTGGAATTTGTTGTTGTTGTTGATGTTGTTGTTGCTGTTACTGCTGCTGATATCTCGGCAAATTTAGCGGGAAAAATAACAAAAAAAAAAACTGAAATTCCATTCATTATCAGAAAGCACAGCACAAACACACTTGCATACATATGTACATATGTGTGTACATACTATGTATTTATTATGTTTGTATGTATGCATGTATTTATGTATGTACATTAATAATTCGTATGTCTGGCTGTCAAATTTCGAGTAATTTCTCGTTTAAATTTTTGTTGCTCTGCTGTTGTTGTTGTTGCTGTTATTGTTGCTCATGTTGCATGTAGCTGCAGGATGCACAGCAACAACAACAATAGCAACAACAAAACTTGTTGCTTCTTTCTTGATGTTGTTGCTTCTGTTGCTGTTGCTGTTGCAGGCAGCAAATAAAATTGCCAAATAAGCGATGAAAATTTTTGTCAGCCGCAAACTTGTTGCTCCGCATATGTGTATGTGTGTGTGTGAGTGTGCATGTGTGTGTGTGTTGATGATTTTATGCATGTGCATCTGAGTGCGGTGTACATGTGTGTGTGTGTGTGTGTGTAGGCTTACTTTTAATTATTAATTGTATTTATTTGATTGGATTTTGTTGTTTATTTTTTTTAATATGCACATTTTTTTAACATTTTCAATTTCATTTGTTGCGCACTTTTCACCAAAAACAAAAACCAAACACACAAAACAAAAAACAAACTTTATATCGTATAATTTTTTTATTTTTATTTGTTTTTTTATTTATTTATTTTGTTGTTATTCGCGTTCGAAATGAATTTGCACGTCAAAGTCGTCACAACTACATGTGCTTAGTATGTTTATGCATGTGCATGTGCGTGTGTGTCTCTTTTTGGACAAGTGTGTGTGTGTGTGTGTGTGCGACGGGGCGTATGAGCAACGGCCGAGGCGAAAACTTTGCCACTTTGTTGCGTCGCCGTTTGTTGTCTGCGCAAAACAAAAAAAAAAAACACACACACTCAAAAAAACAGCAACAAAAACAAAACGCAAACGTCAAAGTAACGCGCAAAATTTTACACACTGACGTCGCTGCTGCTGCTGCGACCGCGGCGGCGTCGTCGTCGTCGTCGCGGGTTAATGCGGTCTCCGCGCGTTGTAAGCGATTCGACAGGTAGAGCAGCACTGAATTCGTTCGCACTGAGCACAGCGACTAAAAACGCCGCGACACGACGTGACGCGACCAACAACACAGAGAGAGAGAGAGAGAGCAAAGCAGAGCAAGCAGCGTGCTCTCAGAGAGCCACCAGAGCACGAGAGCAGAAGCGAACGCAACAGTATTGTTGCTGCTATTGTAATACCTTTTACATTGTGTGGTCCACAAGTCGTTGTCGGGCAGCAGGCAACTGTAAATGTTTCTTACGTTATGCAACAACAGCGACAACGACAACGACACACGAATGATTCTGATTGGTCGCAGGACGAGCTGCCGAATGCCACAGTATGCCCGAACGTACCGAGCCGAGCTCATCGCTCTCATTCACACTAAGACACAAAAACCAATGTTGACCGCTCTCTTGCATACTGGTCAAGCAATTGAGCGTAAAAAGAGCGACTGAAGTTAAAGCCACTGCCGCTGTGGGAGGAGGGAAGCGTTTCGCTCGCAGTCGCCATGTGACATGGCAACTGAAATGTCATCAGCGTGCTGCTATCGTCATCATTATCATAAGCAGCCAGAGAGGATTTGCGATCGAATCCTCTTTCTACCTATGTATAATAAGTAGAAACTATGTAATCACCTCGAGTCTGTATTCATAGAGTATTCATATTTGTTGGTTTTTATGAAACTAATTCTCTTTGTATTTTAAAATGATCAAACTTATCAATAACTTTAATAGTTGATGGACTATTATCTAGACTATACTAGATCGATACATAATTTAGCAGAGAAACTATTTACCTAAATACTCTAATGCTTTTTATTTTTTATGTTTAGAAAAATTAAAAAAAAAAAAGGGTTGTTGAATAATATATTCTAGTCAGTCTTTTTAATAAAGATATGGCTACCTTATAAAAATTCTAAAAACTAATTTAAGCTTCGAATTCGTCACTACATATAAATTACAAAAACATTTATTTTATTTCAGTCTCAATGATGCAATCGAAAATTTTATCTGAATTTCTTTGTTCTGTTACTATTTCATCATACTACGTTTTCTAGAGATTTGTTTCGCAATTTTCTGTAACACGGTGCTACAGCCAAAAAACTTCTGGGATGCGACATAGCGTAGGTTGTAGATATATACGTATTTGAATGTAACATTGTGGCATACTAGAATTTTTCGTTGCACATCGAAATTTTAATTTACGGTACAAAAACCGATTTTTCCAGGTTGATGAAGTTAAAAAATCCTATGTCCTAAACTATGCATCCCAAAATAAATTTTAATACGTGGTTTGAAAGTGAAAAGTAACACGTTTCAATCTCAAATAAATATTGAAGGAGCTACATGTAAAAATATATGGATTTTTCAGTTTTTTGCGACTTTAAGGTACTTTGAACGTAAATTAATAAGTTAAATTTGTTAATTAATTAATTTTACGTCTTCTGCTTTTAAGTTTATTAAAATCGAGTGATATTTTACTGAGCTATTAATTTTTTTAGAAAAAAAAGTCATGGAAAAATACTCCGTTGTTAACTACTTTGCTAACTACGCAACTACAAATGGAATATGAGGGGATGGGGAAATGGCGCAAATATCAACATTTTGACCAATTCTGTTTCAGAAAATCTATTATAGCTTTGCCCATTATTGTCCGATTTTAACAAATAGCCACACGTTTTACTCTTGAAAATGTGTTCTTTTCAGATAAAAATACAAGTCTAAGGGGTTTCTAATAAAATAGTGTTCCAAAGCATCACTAAAGTCAAAAAATCTAAAAAAAAAAAAAAAAAAACAAAATAAACATTTTTGTACATAGAAAATACTCTAATAAGGGAATTTAATCCAATTTAGTCAAGTATGCCACGTTTATATACCTAAGTTTCTACTTTCCAAGAACGTTAAAAAAATTAAAATCAATGAATATTTGACGAAGCTATGGGCGCATTAGTGAGTGCAAGTACGAAAAATCGGTTTTTGTACCGTAATTTAAAATTTCGATGTGCACCAAAAAATTCTAGTATGCAAAAAAAATGTATTTATCTATACTTACAACCTACGCTATGTCCCATTCCAGAAGTTTTATTTTGATTAAATTTTGTAGTGCAGTGTAATTTAAAATGTATTTGAATCGTTCTATTTACAATGTGATGAACAAAATGTTCAATAAGAACAAAACTTGAACAAGACTTTTTTTAAATATATCTAGATACAATTTTAATATTTGCATGCCAATATTTCCCTTCTTTAACTAGCCATAAAATTACTAGATAATTGTATTAATTTCACAATTTTTAATTACTTTGGGTAATTAATAAATTTTGCAATTTTGTATTATTTTAAATAGAGTTACTATATACAAAGTAATACTTGGAATTAGTTTGTTTGGGTGGAAACTTGAAACTCGACACGAGTCTCGTATGGCATTTGAGTTAACAGGAAGTGAATAAGATCTAGTATGTTGTATTGACTCTATGTATCTGTTTTATATCACACTCTCAAACCCAATAACAGCAACAACAACGACAAAAACAACAAGTACAAAATTCAGACAGCAATTAGCGATAAAGCATTCAAATTGTTTTTTAGTTTTTCGTTACGATTGGAATCGTCTCGTCGACTTTTATGTTTTATTTTTTGTTTTTGTTTTTGTTTTTTATTTTTGTGTTTTGTTTTTGTTGTTTTGCGAGTTTTGTCACAAAGCAGCGAAAATTGTATTTCATTTGATTATTATTATTGTTGTTGTTGTTGTTGTTGGTATTGCTGTTGCTGTTGCTCGTCGAGTTGTTGTTGATAATGATAAACTGCGTTTTTCGTCACAATTGAATCTGTTGCTTGGCTTTTCAGTTGAAATTTGTTTAGTTTAGTTTTTTGTCTAACATTATTTTTTTATTTTTTGCACATTTTGTTGATAAGATAAGGAAACTTTCTGTTGGTGGTGCTGACTTGGTATTACCCGAGAAGCCATATAAAAAGTGAAATATACTGAAAATTGAGCGCTCGTGCCACATGTCTCCCTTGATAACACAACAGGGGACAGTTTGGATGAGGAGTATGAGGAGAAGAAGAAGGAGGAGCTGGTGTTAGTGTTGGTGTTGGTGGAGGAGTTCGATTAACCAGCCTGTGTGAGTCATGCATGAATCGCGAGTCCATTAAAGGTGAATCATTCATGCCAAAATACAGCCCATCAATTTGTTCCTCGTCCCCTTTTTTTTTTTTTTTTTTTTTCTTAGCAATTGAATGGCGCCCTTGACCCGTCGCCGTCGCGTTGCATTTGCCAGATACAGATACATTTTCGGTTGTATCTTTTTGTATACACGAGTATCTCGGACATTAAGGGCAGCTACAAAATGTATGGTGAAAGTCGTCGCCTGCCATGAGTTTGTGTGAAAATGCTGGCCCCAAACTTATTTTTCCGCTTGTAAATTGCCAAAGCAACAGAGGAGCTCAGAGGGAGAGGAGGGACGGGAAGGGGGAGGGGAAGGGGAAGGGGAAGGGGAAGGGGGATTACTGGTACATCAGCAAATGCTGCTTATGTTTAATTTCTTTTCTATTTTTCTTCTATCTTTTTTTTGTTTTGTTGTTGTATTTTTCTATTCATTTTATTTATTTTCATTTTATATGCTCTTTTTGTTAGTTTGGCTCACGTTTTATGCGCCAAATTTCTTCGTGCTCTTGACCATGCTAGCAAACTTGTTTGAAAGCCTACACGCGACAGCGACAGCGAGCGACGCTGTCTTCAAACAATGAGCGTAGCTACAGCTACAGCTGCAGCTACAGATACAGATACATTTACATGCACAGTTGCAGATACAGATACATTTACATGCACAGTTGCAGATACAGATGCAATGGACAATGGATACTTGGACCTGGATGTGGATGTGGACTTTGCAAAGCTTGGTGAGATTTTCTTTTCTTTTTTTTTTTGGCACATATGTGTCTGGAAGAAAAGCAAAGCAGAACGGAAATAAAATGTGGACGCACACGAAGTCCAACAGCTGAGCAGGAGCAGCAAGAGGAAAGAAAGATAAATGCTTGGCGAGTAGGCGAAAGAGAGAGAGAGACAGAGAAAGAGAAAGAAGGAGATAGAGAGGGGGAAATAATAATGTCAAAATGGTCACGCTTTGTTGCACATGGGCAGAAAATTGTGACCGTCACAAAAGTAGGAGAGTACGTCGTGAGAACAAAAGTCTCTTCTAGGGAAGAAGCGTCCAAGCGTGCTACGGCTGCCCATGACGATCAGCGGAAGAAAGAGCCAAGACAGACAACAAGTAAGAGAGAGAGAGAGAGAGAGAGAGAGAGCGCGATGAAGGGGCGGACAACCAGGAGTGGGGTAATGAATGATTAAGTGTTGTGATAATCAAAACTGTAGACAACTGAAAAGAAACACTCGTACGAGTACTCGTCCACCAACTCGCGCGTACATGAACGAATGAATGACAAGTTCCTGTAAGTCCCAAGGAAACCGAACAAAAAAAATACCCAAATTTCTTTAAACCTTAAAACCCAAGTTTTTATTTTACCGAACATAACATACTCTATATGTATAGTGTACTCAACTTTCTATAATTTTATTGGATTTGCCCTGCTTTTATAGATAATGTTTGCGAATATTGGTGATTCATTTAAACATTGGTCTTTCAAATGAATCTAAAACTGATAAAATTAACTTTTAGGGAGGGAATTTTCCCAAATTTCTACATAATGGTTTTAAGAAATAAAAAACCTAGTTCGCTAGGATATATTTAATTAATAAGTCAACCATCATAAGTTCTCATATTTATATTCACTGATAATATCATCTATAGCAAAATATCATAAAATTTCAATGAAACTTACATGTTTTTTAAACTAAAACTGGCTTCTGACCTTTCTTTTTTTTATGATTATACAACAATTTTGTGCAACTATTTCTTATTAAAACCATTTTCAATTATTGTACACAATGATGAAAAAGAATCTAATATCATCCAAATCCAATTTTGTAACTGCAATTTGATATCGACAAAGAAATATCACTGCGGACGGCAGTCCGCGCTAGTGACGAAAGCAGCACGAAGGGTGCGAAGGCGACTAGCATATATACACAGGAAAATTGGAAAATTTGCTATGACTGTCCGATCAGGTCGAGTTATACACCGATCGAAAGGCATTAACTTAACTTACAAATGTGCATCCTAAGACTTTTGGAAACTCACCTGGTTCGTGAGATAAACAGGTGTAAGTGGGAGGGGAAAAATTTAAATTATTGGAGCTAATGGGGCCGCTGGAGCTTTTTTGAATTTTCTTTGAATTTTTTACAATTCTCATCAAAAATACGCGTCGAATGACACCTCGATCATCGAAATCGGACAACTGGTTCGAAAGATAATTAATTTTGAAATTTTTAGGGGCCTTCCGAAAATGAGATGAAAAGTCAGTTTGTCTGTTTGTCCGTTTGTCTGTTTGTCTGTTTGTCTGTTTGTCTGTTTGTTTGTTTGGATCAAATCGTTGATTTAGCTCAAATGTTTGAATGAGGACTTGTTCCTGTTAAAAAATCTAGAAACGTTTGTTCAACGACTTTTTCGAAAAATCGCTAGTTTAGCGGGAAATCGCTAAAAACCGCCAAACTTAAAACCCCCATAGCATCCAAGCGATAGAAGCCACAAATGTGATCTATATATCGTTGAAAAGGTATTCTGAAGGGCTCTTAGGCATACCTTCGAAGTTTTATTTTAAGGTAAATAGGTAAACAGCTACAGGTGAAATAAGGTATTTTTCTCCACATTTTGGCGGTTTTTGAGAAAACGCCGCTAACGATTTTTTTTAATTTTCAATATGTTGTAGTTTATAAAATTTCGCATTTTTTGATATATGAAACATAACTTATAGCCAAATGGTTTGGAAGATATAACCAGTTAACTGAAAATATACGCTTTCTTAGATTTGGAAGAGGACCCGTTTGTCTGTTTGGATAAAGTCTTTCTTATAGCTTAGAAGTTTGAATCAGGACTTGTTCCCGCTCAAAAATCTAGAAACGTTTGGTCTACTACCTTTACGACAAATGGCTCGTTTATCTGGAACTCGCTAAAAACCGCTAAAATTGACACCCTCATAGCATCCAAACAATAGATGCTACAGATGTGATCTATATATCGTTGAAAACGTAGATCGATGGACATTTAAGCATAGCTGTAAACTTTTTTGCTGAAGAACACAGGTAAAAAGCTACAGGTAAAAAAAGTTATTTTTCCTCACATTTTGGCGATTTAAGAAAAATTTGTATTTCAAATCACTTTTAAATATGGTATATGTTGAAGACAATTCCATTCCGCGTTTTTTGACATACAACACATATCTGTCAGAATTCGCTTGGGCAAGATATTACCTATTAACTGAATATACCATTTTTCTTTCCACTCCTGCTTGCTCACATGCAGTATGTACACTGCTTGCTTGCTGCGGAAGTATACTGCTTGCAAGTGGTGAATTCTTTTTGCGGCAGCAGCAACAAAGTGTCATTGCAGCCAGAGTTTGAGAACGCTATTAGCTTTTGCGCTTGGCATGTTGGCATGCCATACAAATTTGACAAGTTATACTGTCAAAAAATATTGAAATTTTCAAAATTTCTAATGTCTTATTCAAAAATTTCTGATATCCCATAAAAAAACCTCTTTACGCGGTAAAAGTCTAGTGACGAAAACATTTTCATGCCCCAAAATTTCTGATATCCAATTTTGTGACGAATAATATTAAGTTTTACATATGAATAAAATAAAAAAAAAATTTTTGCATTCGGCACTGCGCAAAACAGTCAGTTTTATTTGGTATGAAGAACTGAGACATTTTAGCGCAATGTGCCGAGTGCCAAAATTTTTTTTTTATTTTATTCATATGTAAAACTTAATATTATTCGTCACAAAATTGGATATCAGAAATTTTGGGGCATGAAAATGTTTTCGTCACTAGACTTTTACCGCGTAAAGAGGTTTTTTTATGGGATTTTTAAATATCACTGAGCATTAAAAAAGTCGTATCACAATAATAGAGTGAACAATTAGAAATTTTTGTTTTCAGCCAAGGCAAGCGTTACATTCACATTTCTATTTAAAACAGTGAAACTTCTTGTGAACGAACTAAATGGGTAGCAAAATAAACATAGAAATATTCACTACACAAGTGTTTATAATAAAAAAAAAGTAAAGAGACAAATCAGAAAAAAAAATATTAACCAGAAAAAGAGTTATTTATAATGAAGCTCAATTGTAAATTCATTGAAATCTAATAGAATCATTTTTTGCAACTGATTAAACTGATATTATTTTATCAACACCTGTCAACACGTACCTACGATATTTTTATTTATTTCTTTCTTTCGTGCTATTGATAAAAAAACGTTTTTAATCAGTCGCAACTAAAGACGAAACCGACGCAAATTTCAAGGCGAATTCGAAGTGAAATCAAGTTCGCATTTATCTGCCAAAGATTCGTTCCGGTAGCAGCATCAATTTCAGTTAAGTCAATTCCAGTTAGGGGGGGCAAGTTTGGAAACCTTGACACAGAATGCGCGCAACAGGCACAAGGACTTGCAGCAAGGACGAAGACAACCAAGTATATGCAAAATAGATAGAGAAACAACAATCTAATGGGCGTAACACTGCCCTGACTGCCCCGGTCATGTTTCCATCATCCCTGCCCTCTGCTCTCTTCCCTGGCAAGTACTCATTTGCCTAATAGAACAATTATCGACGCCCACGGGCAGCATGAGGCGTTACATAAACCTCACACTCAACGCTCATAATGCTGATGGTGATGATGATGATGATGGTCATGATGACGATAATGATGATGAGCAGCAATAACCACAACAAGCAGCCGATGCAACAACAGGTTAGTCTGCAATTCAGTGGCGGTGTCTAAACAACAACAACGGAAAGGGAAACACAATATTTTCTTTTATTTACCAAGACTTTTGCACCATATTTAACATATGCAAGTATCTTATTTAAATGAAATTATGTTGCATATTTTTTATCCAAACTTCCCCATGCAAACCAAATTGACTACGCCCATGTTGTCGGCTTAATGCGTGGCCAACTGAAAGGTGAAAGGAAAACACGTTCCGTTTCAGGCTTTGGCTCATCATCGAATCATCAAACCACATAGACATCGTAGAACTTGGGAAATATGACCACAGCTCGCAGACAGTATAAGCGATAAAAAACTGAACAGCAATAGAATTTTGTATTCAACGGAATACTATTTATATGATCGGATTACATCCCGATTTAAGAAATTTCTGTGTAGACAATGAAGTTGAAAAATAAAATCATTCTTTTAATGATCTATCAGGGGTGACACAGAAATCGCTTTCGTTTGCATTTCACTTAAATTTGTATGAAATTTAAGTAAAATTCTAGCGAAAGTGATTTCGGTGGCACCCCTGATGGATCACTAAAAGAATAATTTTATTTCTATGAAATTTAAGTGAAATTCAAGCAAAAGCGATTTCTGTGGCACCCCTGCATAATAATATTTTCACGAATTGTTTTATCAAATTGCTTAATTCATAAAATGATAATTTCTCTGGGAATCTGACTGATTTTTATTCAAATTAAATCAATATAGTCTTTCGCATATAGTCTCTTCTGAATCTAGAGCAAGTGCCATATTTATAGCCAAAGAAAGAAGCAGAAGTGTGTCCAGTCTCAAGGATATGCTATTGCATTCCTTGCCACAGATGCCACAGAGGAATGCCGATGCCTGGATACGCGTATTGCAGCAGCAGACATTGTGTCATCTTAAATAGCAAGGAGCACATGGAATGTCACAAAGGTTGAGCATGTTGCGATGATGCGGATCATAATATTGACAGTTTTGTGGCATAAATCCGTTCGGTTGCCACAGAAATTGACAGCGCATACAAGTAGCAGAACAATCTCCAAAATACTTGAAATAAGTTGAGCTTCTCAAATGGAAAATAAATAACAAGATATGAAAAGCTCTTTTTTTCATATTCATATTTTCTGATTAATGCACTCCAAACAAAGTCCTCAAATGCACTTCATTATTTATCAATGCTCCAAATGGTGCAGACTTAACAAAAAATTTATTTTAGTCTGAATTTACTGACTTTTAGACTCCGTTTTAAGCAAAAAAAAAAAAAAAACAAGAGTTTATTTTGTTTCTCAAAATCCAAAAAATTGTGTAAAAGCGTCCAACATCCAAATCGATAGGTTCCTCTATTTGCTTAGCAGATCAAGTTTGATATTTAAAAAGGTTTTCCATTTGGAATCTACTTATAATTTGCACACATTGATTATACAGGGGTGCCACAGAAATCGCTTTCGCTTGAATTTCACTGGAATTTGTATGAAATTTAAGTGCAATTCAAGCGAAAGCGATTTCTGTGGCACCCCCGTATAATTTTAATTCGACTTCAATTCGATTATAATATTATCGATTATCAGATAATAATACTTCGATTCAAAAAAGTTCTATGTGGAATCCACTTTTACTCTGATTTACATGGATTCCAATTAGTGAGATCCAAATTTAGGAAACTCCAAATAACGTACAAGCTGTTGATGCCTGGGGATCAATGTGAAGTTGACTATATACTTAATACTATATACTATACTATAATACTTAATAATTAGAATTCGAATGGCATACACTTTTTAATGATTTCAATGAATTCCACATGGAATCTAACATTAGTTTCAATATATACTACCCACAAATAATCCTTATACTTAGTAGAATAATCTAAATGAGTTTCACTTTGAATACACTTTTATTTCGCACGTAATTAGTAACATAAATAAGTAAAAATTCATTAATTTGTTTTTTTTTTGATAATTCAATCCACATGATATAGAATCTAAAGAATTTCAAATAACACTCACATGCATAAAGTTCACATAATGAGTAGGCTTAAAAAGGTTTGCACTTTTTGAAGCTCCCAGTGAGGTTCGCACATATTCCCACCCACAATGAATACAGCAAATGTGTGACATCAATTCGAACATCCAGCATTTCACATTCTTTTCGCTTCGAATATCTAAGGTCTGATATGGCAGATTGTTGGCTCATTGGCAAAGGCAAAGGCAAAGCATTTGCCTTAACAAGCTGCATATGACAATGGGGCCTTAATGGATGGAACAAGTGGATACACAAGGGGAGGCGGAGAGCCGGAGAGGGAACCAGATGCCACATGCCAAAGCACAAAGGCAGCAGGGACGCGGAAAACGCGATGGAAACGAGAAGCGCATTGCATGATTCCTGGTTGCAAGGAAAAGCGAACGCAAATAAGCGACAAGGACGCGAAAAACGCCAACGAGGCCATCGGGCTCAAAAATGTCAAGGCCCTTGGGTTTGGTGGTCCTGGCAACCCTTTGCTAAACGTCAGCAAGGACAATAACAATCCAGTTAACAGCCTCTAAAAAAAAAAAAAAAAACCTTTGGCCCGCTTTTGCCAACAGATTCATTGGATAACCAAATGCAACACCAACAAAAATTAGCATACGATATTGTATTCAAATTGTTGAACATTTGAAATGTGATCCGTACTACAGTTCAGATTAGAGAAAACAATCGATAAAATTATTCAAAATGATTTGTTCAAAAAATTAAGTTAAGCGATTTCTCATTTTTATTTTCTTGTTTGAAAAAGATGAACAATTCGAGTCATGAAATTTGAGATATCATAAAAGATTTCAAAGATGATTTTAGACTTTCTAATAAGGTATCAAATATAAAAGTGTAAATTTGTAACAGGCATCTTTTACCCTATTAAGTGTAAGAAAATGTATAATTCCTAGATATCATTAGCAGTATACTTAAACTTTATTATATTACTCCGATTTTTAAATAAAAATTTTAATTTATTTACTTATGATTTCATCATATGATTTTTTGCTTATAGATTTGCATTAAGATTTTGCCATTGAATCAGCTAGTTGTATTCTCAACCTATTGAAGCGGATTTAGCCAAAATTTGAAGACAGTTTACAAGTAGATGCAACTTTAAGCTTAGCTTTTATTTAACAACAAACAAAAACTCAAACAAAATAGTTAAGACTTTCGGGCTTGTCACTTCGAAACACTTTTAAACTACTTTTGAACGGGTTTAGAAAGCAGTAAATGGCAAATTATTGAATTATTTGCAGAAGTTTTCGAATCGATTTGGAAAATGAGCATAAGAAAATGTGTAGCACAGATACCAAAGCGTCAAATTTCATGTTTGTATGTATGTATGTAGTTGTTGCAGTTGCAGCTGCAATTGTTGTAGCTGTTTTGTTGTTGCAGTTGTGGTTGTTGTTGTTGTGGCAGCTGCCGCTTAATCGTGTTCCAGCTAAAAAAAAAGAAAAAAAAACACTTTGGCCAATCTTGCTCTGGAATATTTACACGCCAATCATTCGTTGTGCTGTCTTGAATAGTTTGGAAAGCTTCCTTCTAAGTCACATTCCCATCTCTCTCTCTCTTTCTGTCTCTTTTACACCTCCCTTGCTTGCAACATTTGCTGTGGCTTTGCGTGTCAAATCAGATTTTATAATTTCTGTTGTTTGCCACAACGCTTTTGTACACAATTCTTTTCGGCGGCTCAATCTCTGCCGTGTGTTCACTTTGACGCCTTGTACTGAGTGTGAGTTTGAGTGTGAATGCAAGTGTGTGTGTGTGTGTGTGTGTTGCGATGTTTATCAAGAGCAATAATGTAAATGCTGGTAGCACTCGTAAATGGCCTGTTAATTGCTCACGGTTCTCTGAACACACGCACACAAAACCCAAACAAGGCGTGGCAACAACAAAACGTTAAACAAACCTTCAGCGAGTTGGGCCCCCCACAATCTGCATACCATCCCCAACTGTAGCCCCTAACTTAACCCCAACCCCAATCCATGCCACATGCCACATGCCCCATTAGCGTAGGTTTCACCGCTCGGTCATGGAAAATGGCAAGCAACCGAAAGCAATGCATGCAAATTTGCAAGATTTCACAGACTGTCGAATCAAACAGGTGCAGCAGGAGCCAAACCAGCAAACCAGCAACAAAATGGCGACCGCACGCCGGAAACGGAAACGACGCGACGCCACCACCAAAAACCGCAAAATTGAAACGTGCGTGCAGCGAAATTGCGTTTTCGGTGGTAATCACATTCACACACACACACACGCACGCACACACACACACACACGCACACAGACACACGCACATAGATTTCCCTGTCCAACCACTGACCCAATTAATGCAGTTTGTGTGTGTCCTTGGTGTCCCATTGGACTGACCAAAGGTCAGCTGCCGTTGCTGTTGTTGTTGTTGTTTCGTCATCATCATCATCATCATCTTCCCCATCATCATCATGGTTCAGTGGGTTCAATCGTTTGCCTAGCAGCCACGTTCCAAAATGGATGATGGATGCAAATTCGATTTCATTGTTTTTGGATGCATCCAATCGAGAATCGTCCTGTCCTCTGGCTTTGGCTCCATTATGCGAATTTTTGGCTGTGCTCGAAGTGGGGATGGATTGATGAGATGAATGAGAGTTGCAGGCGAATTTTCAATTGCATTTTGGGGCCGTGCGTTGAGTGCGTTAATCAGTTGATTGCAGTCAAATTGCAAAGTAATAGAAAAATTCAAAGGAACAGAATAAAACGGAGAGAAAACAAAGTGTAAAAACGAAAAAGAATATTGAAAATAATGGCAGAGTTTAATCAAATAATATGTTAAAATATGTAACTGCAAATGAGCGTATTAAACTAAATAAATAGACAAACAAAAGATAATCGGGGGTGCCACAGATATCGCTTTCACTTGAATTTCACTTCAATTTCATTTCGCTGTGCCACAGGTCAAATCGCACAATAAATTTGTGCGAAATAAACTAGTGCTAAATCCGCTTTCGTCCGATGCTGCCACCTAGTCCAATTTAGTCGGGGGAAGCGATGCCACATTTTTTAGTCCGAATTCGAAGTAAGGTATTTAAAAAAAATATATGGAACCACTTCAGTTTTCTTTAAATTAAGCATTAGAAAAATATTTAATTTGAGGTAAATTAAGTTTTACCCAACAAAACCTTTAACTTATTGTGCAATTTGTAAAAACATTTGTCCCGAAGAGTTGCCAGATTAATGGCATACAATTGCTAGAGTTGTCGAGTAACTTTTATTTTCTCGTGCCAAATACTTTTAAAATTTTTTTAGCTAAACAAAATCAATTATTGCATAAATAAATTAAATTATGTTTATTAAGTAAGAAAAAAAAACAAAGCTTATTGCTCTGCAATGATAAACTTGAAAAAGTTGCTAATCAAACCCTTGGGTAATTTAATCTGAGAAGGTGTCAACCCTTAGCAGCCTAGTTCGAAAAGGTTGGTGAAAATGCTAAGAAATATTAAATCTCTCGAAGTTCTGTGGCATCTCGGAAATTTCCGTGCGGAATTGCTATCTGCGGATTTCTATTTCGCTTGCGATTTCCGTGGCATCCCTGAATTGCAAAACAAAAATAAACAAATCAAATAAAAGACAAGACAATTAAATCGTTAAGATGTGATAATTTATTCCATTTGATCTTTTAGCGAAGATCGCAACTTTTACAGCTACCTGTACCCAATGGAACAGATTAATATTGAATATAGAGACACTGAAATACTATAATACTAATGCAATACATTTTTGTTGTAATAAAATTAAAACAGCTTTTATTTTTAAGGTTAACTAAGAAATACCGACAAATATCCATCAAAATATTCTAAATTATGAATAATTGTGATATTTTTATTGTTATCTACATGTTAAGTTATAGCTCAGTTTACACACTGTTTCTCATTTGCCTGTTAAACATATAAAGTACTCTTTAACATATGAAATAAGTATAAAAAATAGAATAACAATGCTTATTAATTAATGAATATGAAGTTGTTAATTAGGCAGTTGCGGTGTTGCCATCTGGCCATGAATTATCCTGCTTGTAAGAATTTTACAACTAAATATATTTAAATACAATCAGTCTTTAAATTAGTTGAATTATTTATTTATAATTTTAGTTTTAGTTTAATTTCCAATGTTGTGCTATATTTTTTCAACTTGTTTTAAGAACCATAAACCAACTATAATCAAATAAGAGAACCAAAAAAGTTATTTTTTTTTATATGCATTTATCACACTGTAAACATTTTCCTAACATTTGAGTGCTGAATACATTGAATTATTGAAATTTTTGAACATAATGTGTTCTATTTATGCAACTGCATATAAGCGTATAAGTGTGTGTGTGTGTGTGTGTATAAGTATCATAGTCGAGAACTTAATAAACTGCCAGAGCTAATCATTGTGTCAGATGCTAACTCGACATGGGACATGCGACATGGGACACGGGACACGGAGCAGGTCACGTACGGCTGTTGGCCAAGCTATCATGTCTACTAAATTTCTCCCAGTTGCACGGATAAATCCCAACTCTTGACACCTCTCCCTGGCCACCCAGCTTGACGGTTGCTCCTCTTTTCGCCAGCTTCTCTGCCTCCCTCGGCCATTGCAAATCCACACTCACTTTTTTATGTGTCACGTTGAGTTATTTTCAACGCGAATTTTCGAAATTTATTTGTCGAACATTGGCTGCGCTTTAGACCAGGGACGCAAATGCAGCGCGGGCAGTGTGTGTAGGAAGGGGCAGGGGCAGGGGCAGAGGCAGAGGAAGGGGGAAGGGGTAGGGGGGCTGTTAGAGCATATGGGAATCAGGTGTGGGGTATTCAGTTTTTTTTTACTTTTCAATATGCATTCCCATTCGCATTCACATTCTTCTGACGCTGCTTTTCTCTCTTCTTTTATTATTATTTGCTTCTTCTTTTTGATTTTATTTGGTTTGTCTTTTTGTTTTTGTTTTTTATTTTGTTTTTGTTTGCTCATTTTGTGCTTTGCTTTTTTGGACATTGCCAGCGATGGCATTTTTGTGGTCAGTTGGGCGGGGGGGGGGGGGGGGGTGGATGTGAAGGGGGCAGAGGCGAAAAGAGAAGGGTGCTGGGCTGGGCGATGCAATGTGTCAGCGCCAGTTGCCTCAATGAATCTGTTTACATTTTCCACTTTCATGTTGCTCATTCTCTCTCGCTCTCTCCCTTTCACTCACACACTCTCTCTCTCTCTCTCTCTCTCTCTGTTTGTGTCTCATGGATAGCTGAAAAGCTATGTTGGTATGTCGATACTTATGCAGCACATGCCACATGAATGTTGCACGACGTGCTTGTGTGTGGCTTGCACTGATAGCTGATAACAGTTAAGAGCTAACACAGGCAAAACGGAATAAGCAAAAAAGCAGAGCAATGCAAAGACAACCGAAAAGAAGAAGAAGAAGAGAAGAGGAAGAAGCAAAAGCAGAAGAGGAACAGAGAGACAGAGAGACAGGCAGAAGGCAGACTAAAGCCACCGCCCACTGGCGAAACTTTTTGCAAGCTTGCGAGTGATTCTAAAACACACACACACACACACACACACACACACACGCACACATGCTTGACCGAAAAGCACCGTTAAACGGTGACAGACTCAGCACAAAAAGCAGTTGCAAGCTACAATAATAACAACAACAGCAACAAGAACAACAACAACGTCAAATAAAAACTCGAACGAGTTGCCTTCGCTGCCGCCGTCGCAGTCGGCAGCGCAGTCGGCTGCCAACGACTTCTAATAAAAACCGGGACAGCAACAACGAAAGCGACGCAGCAGGAAAATTGTTCAAGAAAATTCTTATAAGAAATTAGCAAAAAAAAAAAAAAAACAAAGACAACAACAAAAACAAGAAGGAAAATCAACAACAAAAACTAAAACAAACGACGACAGCGATGCGATTTTCTGCCGTTAGCTTTTTTATGCGGCGCGCAGAGCAAAGCTCCGAGAGAGTGCAAGATGGAGAGCGTAAAAATCTATACGTAGAATGAGAGAGACCAAACGTCTAAGAGAGCGACACGCGGTCTACAGGGCGCAGCAGAAGGCGCGACTTGACTCGCTGCTATTGCCGCTGTCGCTGTCGCTGCAGCGCTGCCCAAAGCAGACAACTGCAGTGCTCACAAGTCAAAAAAACACCCGACAAACGCGTCGCAAACGATCTCTACATAAGCTTAACATTTTTAGACTAAACGCAGTCCGCTTCCGCTTTCTATATAAAGAGTGGTATTTATACGAAATAGAATATAATTTATTTTTATTAATTTGCATCTTTAACAAAAAAAAAAAATTTAAAATTTAATAAATCTATAGAAATTTTTCTGTCACAAATTTATTTTTGTTGCAAGACAGAATAAAAACTCATGTTTTCTGACTATCACATATTTTGGGAAATTTATTAATCTGATAAAAATAGACTCTAAAAACCAAACAGAAGCTTTGAAAATTTAAATATAAAATGTATATCTTATCAGCATATTGTGATCAAAATATTAAATATTTTAAATTTTAACATTTGCGTGCTTAGCATACTTAAATCCATGTCGAATATCTCACGTAATTAACATTCGTTATTGACATTTTTGTCGCCCTTGCCTGAACAAGAAGAGCAATATTCAGTCACAAACGCTGTAACGTCGCTAGCCGGATGCTTTGCTAGCTTTTCTCAATAAAATGAAAGAATAAAATGCAAAAAAAAAAAAACAAACAAAAATGTAAGGAAAAGCAACAAAACAAATGAATGCAAAGAGAGTGTTTGTGTGTGTGTAAGAGAGAAAGAGAGACAGAGAGAGAGAGGGTAGAAAATAGCACTCGGTGCAGTTAAAAAATTGCGTTGTTCATAAATCAGTTGCAATTAAAATTAACTGGAAAATGCAACGCTAATTAGATCTGCGGTCTGCTGTAAGCGTGGGGTCGCACTCACTGGGCCTGAGACTGGGATTGGGACTTGCACAGCGCCTGGACCCTGGATCAGTAGACGGTTTTAACACGGAACTAGGAGCACTGAACTGGCCTGGCCGGCACTTGAGCACAAACATTGAGCGAGGCAAGGCGGCGGCGTGGTATGACGACATACGGTAAATGTGCGGTGGCAAATATTTCACAAATTGCAGCAAAAACAATGCGTCATTTGTTTAATAATAATAATAATAATAGCAACAAGAACAATAACAATAACGACAATAGCAACAACACTGAGAACAATAACAAGAACAAGAAGAAGAAGAAGCAAAACGCGCCGACAAACGTACCGAACGAGCATGACAATAATTGCCAGTTGTTGTTGACTGCACTGACAACAACATGCAAAATGCCGACAATAACAACAACGACACGGCAAAAAAAACAAAAAAAAAACACCAAAACACACTGACACTCATACACAACAAAAAAAAAATAACAAACACAATTATTATCTATCAACAGCACGCGCGATTCACGTTACGTATACGCAATACGATTCACGGCAAATCGTTGTCGTCGCCCGCTCTTTATCATCATTATTATCATTATGATAATCAGGTTCGTATTCTAACCACAAACGTCGTCGACATCGTTGTCGCCGGTTCGATTCGATTCGAGTCGTTACGTTACGTTACGTTGTCGTCCCGACGCCTAAATGAGCACTAAAACGTAACTCGTCGACAGACGCCGGGCAGCCGGCAACATCAGAATAACGCCAAAAGAAAAAGAAAATAAAAATAAAAAATAATAATAATAAAAACCGAATAAAACAACAACCACATTGTATAACGGTCCTTACTGCACTCTCTCTCTCTCTCAGTCGACTCGCTCTCGCTCTTTTCATCTCTCTACTCTTCGCTCTCCCTCTCTGGTATCAGGCGCTGGTAACAGAGACGCAGCAGCCAAAGTAGCAGTAACTGCAGCTTTTGCGGGGAACACAGGACAAAACGACGCTTTCCTCTCTCTCTCTCTTTCTCTATATATATATATATATATATCTGTATATGTATGTATTTGCTTTGGTGTGTGTGTGCTTCAACATGGATGAACGAACGTCAAATAGAACATGTGCTAATGAATTATCAACTGTCAGCACACAGCGTAAAGTGCAAACACTCACGCGGACAACGCGGACGAATGGACAAAGAAGGATGAATGAATGGATGAACACAAAAAAAAAAGGAATAATAATAATGATACACGCACACACTCAAGCACTGTTCGTGTGTGTGTGTGTGTGTGTGTGTGTGTGTGTATGTAGGACAATCCAAATGGTAGCCTACTTAATAGAGATAGTTAGACACTGTGCAATCAACGCCAAATGAATAACAGCTTAATGAATGAGTGCAGTCAAACTGAACGAGTGTGAACGTATTGTGAGTCATCGCTTAAGCCGATTGACACCCCCCTTCCCCCTTTCCTTTTGCCGCAGCTCCATCAAAAGTCAAGAAGGAATGTGGCGATAAAAGCTATCCTTTAGCAATTTAAGAATTGAACAAGCAGGAATGCAACGTTGGAATTGTATCCAAAATTTGGAAATGTTTTTAAGTAAAAATTATGAAATATTTTTATAATATTTTACTATACTGTTCAGATCTAAAAGATTTTAATTTTACAGATATCAGAATTGTATTATTTTAATCATATTTTTAAAAACTTTCACATGTTTTAGGATAAACTTTCGAGTGTCGATTTTACCAAAAAAAGAAGAAATATAAATGGAGATCAAGTTATTTCGGATCATAATAGCATAAAAAAAATTGAGATTTTAACAAAGTTCAACTCTATCTGCACAAACAGTTCATTTTCCAAAACTGTTTTGCTGTATCGAAAAAGGAAAATTCGATGAGCAATCAGCAGAAAATTTAAGAGCAATTCGGCTAAAAGTTTCTATTAGAAACTCACAAAATAAAAGTGAAAATCGGTATATCTTTGATAATTTCCCGGCTATTCGATTTAAAAGTTTTACTGTACCTCGTCACAAAATAATTATGTATCTATGGACAGACTAGACAAGATGATGTAATGATCAAGTATGATTTAAAACAATATTAATTCATAACATTCGATAACATCACTAGGTTAGGATTATCGATAGACGACAGACAGTGAAAATGTCTATTGTTAACCTTGGGGCTGGATTGCCATTACTTATCCCTTGGGTAGCCACAACAGCAGCCACACAAAAATATGTAGCACACTTTTAGGCGCCTGGAAACGCAACTTTCTGCAACATGCACTCGTATTGGTTTGTCTGTGTGTGTGATTGTGTGTGTTTGGCACGCCTGTCTGTGTCTATAAATATGTATGTATGTGTAATACATATATTCATATATAAATGTATACATGTGTGTGTGTGTGTCTGTACCAAAAGGTAAATGACATCAATGGAGGTTGGCTGGCTTCTCAGTCGCTAACGTTGACGCTGACGCTGACGTCGACTGCGACAGCGACTGTGACTGCGAATGCAGCATGTTTACTTTTTTGCTTGCATTCTCTGGTCTCGGTCTTGGTTTCCGTTTGCTGCTTGCCTGCTTACAGTTTCCGGCTTTGGCCAACACTCACACAGAGGAAGAGTTTCTATGCGCGCGCCTAAATGTTTGCAACGGTTTTTTTTCTGCTCCTTAACAAACTCGGTACAAGAGGGCGGCGCATGGGCAAATGTATCTCACACACACACTCACACACTCGCACACACACACAACACATCTTGAAGTTTGGCTCTTTGGCAACCTCTTTAATAACTAATCAGAGTCAAAAATTTGGCCAATGCCTGGGAGGCATTTGTCAAGCTATTGGATGCGTTGAAAACTTTTTGGAAACTAGAAATTGCCGCTCATTGTTTGCTGATAACTGAAATCAAAGCAGCCAAGGCGTAAGGCGTGGCACTCTTCAGGTTACTTTGTCCTGGCTTCATGCCAAAAATTGAAAATCATTCAATTTAAAGACCGCTTAACGAATCACAGATGCTCTTCATAAACGCTAAGTTTTATGTACAAGGTGGCGCAAAAGAAGTCACCCTATTGGAAGATGCTCTCATTTTTGCAAATGGCCGCCAATGTCAAATCTGTTTTGGCATTTGTGGACTAGACAGATACAGAATTGTAATAATGTAATAATAATAACCGCTTTATCTCTCGTTTTTGATATTTGCACTGGCCGGCCAGATCACCAGAATTAACCATTCCAGACTTCTTTTTATGGGGTTTTTTTAAAGTCGCAGGTTCACGTCAACAAGCCGCAAACTCTTGAAGCCCTTAAGGAAAATATTCGCCAGGAATGCGAGAACCTGTCGCCCGAAGTTCTGGCAAAAGTGATGGAAAATGCCATAAAACGGGCGTATGGTCATGAGCTCTGGCAGCGAACACTTGGCCGATGTCATCTTCTCGCCTAAACCAATAAAATTCTTAAGGTTCGAATAAACATAATCAAAAAACAGAATCAAAATTTTTCATTTAGAAAAAAAATGAGAGCCAAACCACATCGGATGACTTCTTTTGCGCCACCCTGTATAATTATTACGATAAAATTCGATAGTTATTCGAAAATATTAAGAAATAGCTTTAAATGGTTTCTAGTATGAAGACTTATTAAAAAAAAAAATTAATTTTCAACAAACCTTCGAATAAACCAATCTTTAACCCCAATATATTTTAAAATTTAAAAATTCAGTCCATAATGATTCTTATAGAAACATTTAATTTCAATAGAACATGATTTGGGCACATATTATTTCACAAATTATTTTAATGTCAAATAGTTTCTAATACTCCAAATTATTTAAAATAATGTTTCAATTCCAACATTCCTTGGAATATGTTTAATTTCTCAGCATTGTTTGAAATGTTTTATCTAGATGTTTCGACTTGTTATAGTATCTACATTAATAGTTTAAAATATTCAGTATTACTTACAAATATATATATTTCCAGTTTCTATTGTTCCAGTTTCAATTTCGAAACATGTTTCAATATTTAATGTCACTTTTGAGAATGTAAATCGATTATTCAAAAACTTTTAACCTTTTTTTTTGTCTTAAATAATTTCTAAAATGTTATTGAAATGGTATTTTTTTTTTTTAAGAAACAAACGGAATTGAAAAGTTCTCGCGAATTGACAAATACAAGTCAAAGAGTTTCGTGGACACATTTGAATACCCTTCCCTTATTAGGGACCAGGCACAACAAAGGGAAAAATCAATTTCGGGAGCAACCAACCAAGGAGAAAGTTTATTATGCAAACTACTTTGGTCTCTTTGGACCATGTCACTTACCGCTGGGATCGTGATGAGGTGGCAGCACCTGCTGCTGCTGCTGCTGATGATGATGATGCGGGTTGGGCGCACAAAAGGCGCTCGAGCCACCGCCCAATGTGGGCGGAGGCCCAGCCGACGGTGGCGGCGGATATGCACTGGCCCGATACGAAGGTGGCGGCGAGCCGACATCGCAGCGATCCGGCGGCACAGGAGGCGGACCGCCCGCCGGTGGCGGTGGACCGTAATGGGCCTGCGGTGGTGGTCCGCCGTAGTGGTGCGGCGGTGGCGGCGGCGGTGGGCCGCCATGATACTCCGCCGCCTGTTGATAATGATGAGCGTGCGCCGCATGCGCGGCATGGGCGGCAGCATACTGATGCTGATGATGCATGTGCAGCACACCGCCCCCGGCGGGCGCCAGCTGGTGGGCGTGGTAGGCGGCAGCGGCTGCGGCAGCTGCAGCAGCGGCGGCTGCATACGAGGGCGGCGGCGGTCCATGATGATCCGGCGGTGCGTGCTCCGTGTGCAATCCCAAATCCGGCGCATGATACATTCCCGCACTGAGCGGTTCACCCGGCAGTAGCACGTGTGGTGCCGGTGGTTGCACCGGAAGTGGCGGCGAACTGTGAGCTGTGGACAGAGGAAGAGGGAAATTAGTGATTGGTAACAACCAAATGTCATACATCATCCTAATGACGACAGTTCAATTTAAACTTTTATTTTCACTCTATATATTATAGTAATTTTATTATTAATTTATAGTTTTAGTTAAATTGTCAAGTTACTGTGCTATAAATAATAAATAAATAAAAGTGGTCTATTCTATTCATTCCAATGGACACATTCATCAATGGGAAATTAGGAAGGCACAATGAATCGAATATGTTTATGAATGGATTTAAATATCAGTCAAACATTGCAGCAATCAATTGAAAAACAAAAGGATTATTGATTTTAATGCGAATAGATGTACTTTTTTTAAAGTTTTTATATGTACATAATAAAACTCGAATATGTTGATGAATTTCAAGCTAAGACTATTTTATAATTTATTCTTATTAATCATTTTCAATTTTACTTATAATTTTGATTTTAAGTTAATTAATTTTTTGTCGACTGCCTTGAGTCGTCGTTTAATAAATAAATAATTTAATTAAATTTAATGTATTTACAAAATTGAGTGAGTGAGCATTGAATAAAGTCGAAAAGATATAAGAACTTTAAAAGATTCTTTCATAAAAAATATATATAATTTTTTGAAGTAAATTCATTGATGGATTTCCAATCAGGAAACGTAACGACTATAAAGATTCTAAAAACTAGAATTTTACAATAAAAATGAATTGCTGATTTTGATCAAATAGTTAAAAATAAGCATAAGTATAGTTATTTTATCACAATAAATAATAATAACATTTAAGTTTTAATTTGAAAATCATAGAATTACTCTTATTTTTAAAAACTATGTTAATATTCAGTGGTGCCACAGAAATCGTTTTCGCTTGAATTTCGATTGAGTTTGTATGAAATTTGAGTGAAATTCAAGCGAAAGCGATTTCTGTGGCACCCCTGATTATTTAATTTGTACAATACAAATTGAAAATAGAAACTGAATTCACATACAAAAAAGACTTAAGGGGAGGTTCTTTTGGATTTGGCCGAAAATCAAGCAAAATTTGAAATTGGTTTGTGGGAGAATTAAAAGACATACGAACTTCTGCTTTCGAACTTTGATTCGTTGTTTATTGACGATTAAAAAAAAAAAGTGATTTTTGAGAAATTCAAAATGGCGGCTTCAAAATGGCGGATCTCGTCGACCTAAACTCTCAAAATATCTCTCTGCTTCTTCAAGTGTGGGGCCTCTCGTAGTAAAGTGAAATGAGAAATGTATATAATTTATTAAAATAGATAAAATTTCCTATGGCTTATACCTAACTTCAATTAATTTTGGTGAAAAAAAACCAATTTCATGGTCGTTAAAAAAAAAAATGAAATTTTTACACTTTTTATTACTTTGATCTCGTTTAAAAATTATAAATAAACAATTTTTCATGCCAATTTTAGGTATAAGCCATACAAAAAAGTATATACTTTAAAACATTTTTTGAATGAAGGAAATCGGATCAATAGAACAAGACCTGAACTTGAAATTAGATTAGAAAACATGGTTTCGAGAAAAACGCGTTTAAAGTTTTTGGAAAGTGACAGTAAGTACGCAGCGCGCGTGACATGGGTACGTTTGACACGCCCTATCTCAAGAAATACGCGTCGTATTGAAAAATACTTTGGCACATATATTCTATACATATATAACTTTCATTTTATGTAAAAAAAAAAAATTCGATTTTTTCAAAAAAATTCAAAAGAACCTCCCCTTAAGTATTTCAAAAATGTATTTCAAATAAAAGTTTATCCAAAAATAGAATATCTAAGTTCGTCTCATTCAATAGATCAGAAATCAATCAATTGAATACCCCCCAATCAGGATTACATAAATTTAAGGTGAATCAATTGTTCGATTGTGACTTACCCTCGCTGAGTCCGGAACTGGCGCCAGGTGGCAACATGCTGGACAAGGCGCTGAGTGGTGTGTAGGATTTGGGTGGCTCCACGGACCCGGGTCGCAGCAGGCGCTCCTCGGTGACGCTGGACTGGACGCGATACTGCATTTTGCAATAGGCCTCCTGGGCGGCGCCATTGCTGGCATTCACATAGACGCCGGTGATGGTGACATCCGTGTCCTGGACGATGACAACACTGGACGATGTGGGTCGACTGCAGTCCTTGGCATCCTTGGCGCTGCTCGAGTCACCACGATAACCGGTCGTTGTGATTGTCGTGTCCGTGTTCGTCTCTTTGGTCTCCTTGGAGTACTTGGAATCGTTGCTCTCCTCGATCATATTGCTTTGTGGTTTATTGCTAATCGATGCCTCCCTCAGCTCCTTGAGCTCTCTGGCTTCCTTGCTCTCCTTGGGCTCCTTCTTGATCTGCAGCTCCGCGGCGAGCTTGGCTGCATTGGCTTTGCTCGCCGATGGTTTGCTAACCACCTTGGTGGCCATCGTCTCCAGCTCATCATAGCTCTCAAAGCTGCTGCAATCGCTGGCCAGATTCTTGTCCAAATGACGCTCCACCTCATAGGTGGCAGCCACAATGGCGCTGGCATTGAGACTGGCCATACGCTTTCTGGCCAGAATGCCTTTATAGTCACCGATGAGTTCCTCGGTGAAGGCGCTTTTGCGTTTCTTCGGCAGCTGTTTGGGCGCGGGCTTTGATTTGTCCTTATCCTTGGTATCCTTGTTATTATTGGACTTGTCCTTGTCCTTGTCCTTGTCCTGCTCATCGCCTGGCTGCTGATCCGCCTCATCGCTGTCCTCGACCACGACTTTCTTGTGACTCTTTGGGCCACGCTTTGTCTCCGCTTCCTTCTTGGCTGGCGTCTTTTTCTGCAGCTTCTTCTTCTTTTGCTGGTGCATGCGCTGCAGTTGCACCTCCTCCGCCTCGCTGTCGCTATCGAATTCCCAGTGCTTGCCCACACCACGTCCACCTGTCACATTGCGCAATTCCCGACGCGGCTCCACAGCTGGCGGTGTCTCTCGCTCGCTTTTATCCTTGTCTTTGTCTTTATCTTTATCTCTGTCTTTTTCTTTATCTTTATCTCTATCTTTTTCTCTATCTTTATCCTTGTCTCTGTCTTTGTCCCTGTCTTTGTCCGGCGGCAAATCGCCTTTGTTATTATCATCATCGCTGCCATCCAAGGTTCGAATTCGCGGCGGCTGCTGCGTTGCCTTGGACAATCCCAGCTCATGGGCTGTCCGCGATTCATTCTCATAGAGGCACTGCACCTTGGCCAGGGCATTCAAGGAGGCCATGCGATGCCGCTTCGCTCCGTAGCTGCTCAGCTTTTTCTCATCCTCCGAGTCGCTGCTTTCCGTATCTGAACTATCGCTGGGCGGTGGTTGTGTTACCTTTGATTTGCCTGCCGTTTGCTTCTTCTTATAGCCAGCTGTTGTTGTTGTAGTTGTTGTTGCTGTTGCAGCACTTGTAGTTGTTGCTGCTGTTGTTGTTGTTGTTGTTGTTGCTGATGTTGTTGTTGCTGCTGTTGGCGTTGGCGTATTCTGCTTGCGTTTTGTCTGCTTCTTGTTGCCACCTTTGACTGTTGTTGTTGCTGTTGCTATTGATGTTGTTGCTGTTGCTGTTGCTGCTGTCGTTGTTGCTATTGTTGTCGTTGTCTCAGCAACTGTTGCCGCTGTCGCTGCTGCCTGCTCCTCTTTTACTTGTTCCTCCTTTTTCACTTCCCCCTCCTTTGCCCGTTCAAGTTGCTTTAATGGCTTGTTGTCCTCATCGGAAAATTCACGCAACTCCTTCAACGTTGGCAGCACCATTTTGATGGGCTCCTCATCCTCCGAGCCGGACTTGAAATCGTATATATCCTTGGCGGCGTTTAGTGCACTTAGCGATGTCTTACTGCAGGCCTGCTGCAGTCGCGCCTTTGCCGCCGACGTTTTACTGTACTTGATCTTTGGCCGCTGCTTGGCGGGCGCTGCTGACGTTGCTGCTGCCGTCGCCGCTGCCGTTGTACCGCTGCCCGTGGGCGTTGCCTCAATGGGCGTCGGCGTACGTGTCGCTGTGGGCGTGGTGGTTGTTGGTGTTGCTGTTGTTGCTGCTGTTGGCGTGTTGTTAATCTCCTCCAGCTCCATGTGCACCGATTCCGTGTTCGAGTCGAGCTGAGCACGCGACGACGGTTTGGATTTACTTTGATCCTGATCTGCACTCGATGTTGTTGTTGCACTTGTTGTTGTTGTTGTTTCAGTTGCAGTTGCAGTTGCACTTGTTGTTGCTGCTGCTGCTGTCTGCGTCTTTTTAGCCCCTTTGACTGCCATTAAACACCTAGAGGACTTGTCTTTCTTTGTCTCTGGATTTGTCGGCGTTTGCATTTGTTTTTTGGGCGTCGCTTTGGTCGCTTTGCTTGTGGCAGGTGTTGGAGGCGCCTCCAATTTGGTCTTTTTGGCCGTCTGCTTGGCACCCTTGACGCCTGGAGATTCCGTTTCCTTTAACTCGCTTAATACTGTCTCCGGCTCCTTGGACTTTTCTTTAGACTTCTCTTTCTCCTTTTCCTTCTCCTTTTCCTTGTCCTTTTCTTTCTCCTTGTCCTTATCCTTTTCAGCTTGATCTACTCGCTGACGCTTCACATGCATCGGCTTGCCCGGATTTAAATTGGCTATGACCTTTACCGCAGCTGCTCGAGATTTGGTCTTGACATTCTCCGATATGGATGACTTGAGACCCTCGCTCATTCTCTCCTCGCCGCTGGGCAACAGGTTGTCAAAGCCATGGATCTTAATGTCCAGACTCTTGAGCATTTTGTTAATGGCTCGTGCCTTGCCATCCTCCTGACGCTCCTCGGCCGTTAGCTTTAGCTGCGTCTTATCCGCTTTATCCGCCTTATCCGCCTTATCCGAGCTGCCACTGGCCGTGGATGTTGCTGTGGTTGTTGCCGACGCCGCTGTGGATGTTGTTGCGCCTGTTGTCGTTGTGGCAGCTGCTGTTGTTGCTATTGCACTGGACGACGAAGCTTGTCGCTTTGTCGCCGTCTCCGATTTGCCGCTTGGCTTTTTATCATCGGCCTCGTCCGTTAACTTTTGCTGCTTGCCGCCGATGCGCTTCTTCGACGCTGACGTCGACGTCGACGCAGCTGTTGTTGTTGCTGTCGCCGTCGTCGTCGCTGTCGTTGTCGTCGCCGCTGCCATCGACGTCGCAGCCGCTGTCGATCGCTGCAGTCGCTCGGCGACGCTGGAACGCTTCTTCGGACCCATTTCTCTGCGCTGCCCAAGCAGGAGACTTTGTGAGAGAGAATGCGGGAAGAGATGGAGATTGAGAGAAATAGAAGAGGAAGAGGTTTAGGAAAAAAAACTATAATGCAGTTTAGTGTTCAACTAAATAAAAACTCTACCATCTATTTCATTTTAAATGAAAGCATTGTTGCCATGACAGCTTTTTCCCGTCAAATCTAGCTTATGTGGGAATTCAGACTTTTTTTGCACAGCTCTATGCAAAGTTTAGCTCTTTTTCAAACTTTTTTTAACGCCAAATTTTGCTCTGATTAAAAGGAAGTCGACTAAGAGAATCACCTGTATTTTACCTTTAATGAAAATTACAAAATTATAAAATGTACCCTGTTCTCTATTAGAATATCCTCTATTTTAATACCTCTAATCAAAAAGAATTCAAAGAGACTCGACTAAAAATATACCCTACATTAAATATAAAATGAAGATAACAACAATAATGTTATACTATACATTTTAAAATTGAACATCAGTAATTAAACCAATATTCAAATGTTCCTTATCAGGTGAATTCCTATAAATTGTAATACTTGAAAAGTTAAGTTTTATATGCAATACTCTTTTAAAAGCCGGTAAAAATCCATAAGTATAAAGTAAAATGTACATTAAAATGCACACAATTTGTTCTGCCTTAAAAGCCTTTTTGACAACAAACATGAAATTGAAATCCAATATATTTAAATATTCTGTATTATAATATATTATATTACTGTATTATACTGACGAGAAGCTTTGAAATCGAAGTTATTTATTGAAGAATCTTCATTTTTTTACAATTTAGAAGAGATTTTTTTGAGTTAAAAGAAAATATCCCAAAAAGTAATCCAAATAAAATTTAAGTCTTCGTCCGAGTGCTTGATTATTTTACTGTGAATTTATGTCAAAGCGAGCAGCTGAGTCACTGGATAAAGCGAATTTCCACTTCACCTTTCATTATATTTTTTCTTCTCGTGTCTCGCTTTTTGTTCAAGTGGCGGCACGTGACAAACAATAGAAATTTTACTTGTAAAAGTTTCTGTCCAGCATTTGCATGGTGTCGAGTTTCTTCATCAAGTCCTGGAGCGCCAACTTAAAGCTTGAATATTTCGAGAAATTTCGTTAAAATTACTCTTTTCAAAGGAGTGGCAAATCTGTTTCATAATTATCAGACAGAAGTTTGTCATAATTTGGTAAAATAATTTCTAAATTTTATCAAATGTTTTATATACTCTTATTAGGTTATCACTTGTTTAATATTTTTGATATTAATTTTTTTAATTTCCAGAAAGCAAATAAGAGCTCTTCAGTGTTCCAAAGATAACCTTTCGTTCGAGTTATTGCTAAATACAACTTAATTAAAAAAAACAAAACCTAAAAATAAGTTGAATTCACTGTTTCAACTACGCATTGTAAAAGATCAATTCTTAAAAAATCCGAGCATTTTTACTAAAATAAAAATAGCTTAGAAATATTTTGTTTCTTTTACCAATCTGTAAACAGCAATTACAAGTTATTTGACTTAAAAAAAATTTCTATCAGTTTTTTTTTGTCACTTTAGCTATTTTGGTCAATAATATTCTGGCAGCACTGGTACAGGGTATAACATAAAATGTAATTTGCTCTGAATGAAGAACTAAACTGATCAACTTCGATAACTCATATTTAGCTAAACGATCAATAAGATAAGAAAAACTATCTTATCATAGTTATTTTCTTTGCAAACTCGAAAGCTTTACTTCACCCCACTTGCCTCGCATAGAGCCAGGCTCTGTGTAAGCCTAGACTAAATTGATATTCGCCTAACGCCTTACACACACAATTGCAAATACAAAAATATATGAGACATATGGATGTGTATTAGTTAGAGTACAAGTCAAGCTCTAAAATCTAGTGGCAAGTTTTATGTATTTACCTCACTCTCGTGCTCTCTTTGGCTGACGCTCTCTCTCTCTCGCTCTCTCTTGGTTTGTTGTTGTTTTAGGTAAGCTGGGAATACCAGTAATAGTTTAAGCCAAAGCCATTCCTGGGCATTGGCAGCAGCAGCGCCATTTGGTTGATGAGCCGCCCAGCGTAGGCGCTGTGCTTTAGTTGGAAATGATTATGTTTCTGGTTTGTTTGTTTATGTTTTTGTATAAATTGTCTTTTGCTTTGTTTATTGCTTTGCGCTCTCTTTTAGCCTATAAAATATGCAACACTTTTTTTCAGTTATTCAACATAAACAAAAGCGGTAAGCACGCATTTTAAACAGTTTTCGTCATAATTTATGCATTGCAACGGCAGCGGCTGCTGCAAACGTTTTATGCAAATGCGTCAACACTCAAAGACACACACATTCATTCACATGGATGTAAGCCAAAAAGTTACAAGAGGCATTTGTTTACGTTCGCTCAAATGAGACGATATGGCAACGCCATGCGTAGTTTTGCTCACGTATACATACACATACACACACTGGGCACGGGGAACATTGCTAAAACATCAACAAAAGAAAAATGAATTTAACGCAGCCAAAATGCATACACACACGCACAAAGGGATACACACACAGATGCAGTAGAAGGGCTCTATTAAAAACTATTCGCTTTTACATTCATTTATAAAAAATGTAAATTTGGATTTATATTTTACAACCAATATCACAATAGCAACAACAACAACACACACATACAATACGAGCATAGGGGGAGAACGCCCGCCTGCTGGCGTTGACAATATTGATGGAGTTTGCCTCTTATTGGAAGTTAATTGCAAACTAGCTGCTTGTATTAAATGTTATTGCACATTCACCATTAAAATCAACAAACAAGACAAAAACAACAAAAAAAAATAGGAACAGCAGCAGCAGCTGCTGTAGCTGAAGCTAAAGCACACGCACACGCAGCGAAAAATATTTTTAACACGGACGCCCGACACACACGCTCACGAGCATCTTATCAGACTGGAGCTCTCCATGGTGTAAAACGTACAAAAAAAATCATGTGGCAGCCTTGGCTTAGCTTGGCAAAAAAAATGAAGGTGGCAACCATCAGGTTCCATGGATAACTCAATTCCAAATTTAACTCAACTTAAACAGTTACTTAAATTTGGAACCTGCATAATTTTGAAGCTAGAATTTGGCAAATTTCACTCGAATTTGTGTTGAATTTGTCTCGAATCTTTAAGATTTTTTTTTTAGAATTTCTTACTAAACTTCACCACGTGAATGGTGTCGTACACAAAAAAAAACATTTTTATATTGAACTTCATTATTTTAGAAAATTTATGATTTTCTTGCTTTTTCGAAATTGTAAGAACAAATTTTTAATTAATTTATTAAAAATAATTAATTTCATAAAAGAAATGACATGGGACCAATTTTCTATCGATATTTTTTCAGGAGCATCTTCACAGACTGGTATCGACGAAACATATCGATATATCGAACACATTGTTTGCCCAATGGCAGTGCCAGGTGGGGTTGCCTATCGATTGATGTTACAAGACAATAATATCGAGCAATTTACATTACAACAAACTGGTTTGGCATATTATCGATTACAAAGCTAGCTTAAAATGAACGTTATAAAAATAGCCTAATTAAACAGAAATTTATTTTAATTAATTAAAAAAGTTGTACTATTTAACAAATAAAGAAAATGGCAAAATGTCGAAATTCAATTATTGGTTAAGATTAAATTATTAAAAGCAAAATGTAAAAATTCCGCGGCAGTTGAATATGAATTTAGAAGTTAATAAAGTTGTTTGAAAATAACTTAATGAAAAAAAAAATTTGAAACAGTATTTTTAATTTTTATTGGCTTCGATTTTACGACGTTTTATGTCCATTAGGTTTAAATTCTAATAATATAAATAAATGCAGATTTTTTGAGTTCGTTTTCTAAATGGCTCCAAATATTTTAGATTATTTTAAATAATCAGCGCAAAACCAAAGCATCATTTCATCATAATACAAAATGTCAACAAATAAATTCGCAATTGTTTAATGGATGAATCAACTTTTATTAAAAAGTAATAAAAGTAAAGCAAAGTCTTTTAATAAACGATTAACTAATGTTTTAAAATACAAAAGGTCTTAAATTTGTAGATAAGACTAAAACAAATTGCTTGAATCCTTTTTTTTAGAAAGCTAAGAAAAAGTTGGTGTTGTGATTTCTTTTTAAGTTATGTTTTTGTACATTAGGTACAGCCTCTTTGTTGCTCTCTCTCTCTCTCTCTCTTAGTACTTTCTCTCTCTCTCACTCTGTAAGTTCTTAAAGCTGTTGAATTGGTGTATTGTGTGTCGCTGGCGGAGGAATTGATTCCTCCCCAAATCCACTATAGGAGCACCATTTCTCTAGAGCGTCGAGGGCGCTGATCAATTCCGTGTTGTTGGCAAATGCGATGCGAAAATGTTTAGCAACCTTTGAAGCAATACGAAATCCTTCGCAATAGACATTTGGATCCTGTTTATCGAACACAATTTCCACTTCGTCATTGGCATCCGTGATTTGGATTGCGTTATCCTCGTCAGAGTTGCGATCGTCGAGCAACTCGGAGCTCACAAATGGCTCCACAATGATGTTGAATATGCCAATTATGAAACTACTGTTCTCCGCATGCTCCTGCAGATTATCAAGTAAGCGCTCCAAGAAGAATTTCTCAGCTGCCATTGGCAGCAGGCTGAACACTGGCATCACGACGGGCCTCTGCTGATTCTCGATGTAGCAGCTCAGGCAGCTGGATATCATTTCGGCCACATAATTGCGCACCAATTCGGACTCATCCACCAGCAGCTGGAGCACAGCGCGCATATAGTTGCCAATAATCTGGACATCGGCGGTCGCTAACAGCGGCAGGATGTAAACAGTGAGACGATCGACCAATTGGGCGGCCTTAAAGCGCAGATACGGCTTCTGTGTGGGTGCACTGAGCCCAAGGGCATACTCCAGCAGTGGCATCCACAGCTGTTGCTGCTGCGCCTTGCGCATACCTTGAAGCGTCACCTGACGCGTTATGCAGAGCACCAAACCCGGCTCAACGCCACAATCGCGACGCTCGAGCAGCTCGGGAATGGTCAAAGGCAGTCTGCCCATCAGGGCGAGCAGCGTGTACACTGCGCATCCGAGTGCCGGATTACGTCTGGGCTCTTCCGCTATCTGATTGGCCATATCCAAGACATATTGTATCGCTTCCTCACACTCCCGCAATTTATAGACCACCAATTGATGGAGTCTACTTCCCATGACCTTACAAAAGGCAACGACATCCGGATCAACCTGAAAGTTCTTCAGCTCAAACTTGTCGACGAGGCCACGGGTTTTACTCGAACTGTTCGCCAGCTGGAAGAGCATGTAGAGCCACAGATCGATCGTAAATTGTTTCAGTGATTCCGGCACATATTGTGGCCTCACCAGCACCGACAACATGTGCTCCATTAGCGTCTCCGGCCGCCCTGTCAGTCGATGCAAGTGCAGTGTGAAAACGTGATAGAATTTCGGCGATATGGCGTACTGATCACAACGTTCATAGATCGTCTTATGATCCAGCAAACAGATGATCTCCAGAGCACTTAAATGATTTGCTTTAATTTGTTTGGCATCGCTCGCGTCCAGCAAGATGGCAGTCAGCACATTCAGGACGGCATTAAACAGATATATATCCTGGACATATATCTTCAGAACCGAAATCGACAGCACCTGTAACGCTAGATTAATCACTCGCACATTCTCCCAGCGCACAAGGCGATAAAGTTCCAGCAACTGCAGCAGATGGCCATGCAGACTATTCAAATTCCTTGTATACGGCTCCATTTTTTGCAGTAAATTACCAGGTTGATAAAGCTGCAAAAGAAACCATAAAAATTAATATTTTGCTGAGCTTAAACTGAACGAGGAGGACAAGGGAAAAGTTTGTTCAAGTAAACCATAAGACACAGTTAAATGATAAGTTTGTTCAAGTAAACAATAAGACACAATTAAATGATAAGCCTTAAGTTTAATTAATTTTTTCAAATCAATTTTTTGTTAAGCTTAAACTGAACAAGGAGGACAAGATCACGCGTTTCTCAATTAAACAATGAGGACATTCTGAGTTAATACCGCTTAAGTGGATTAAATTTTTGTATTAAATACTCTGAACATAGTGTAGTTCAATATACACCAACATTTTGTTGAGCTTAAACTGAACAAGGAGGACAAGGGAAAAGTTTGTTCAAGTAAACAATAAGGCACAATTAAATGATTGGCCTTAAGTTCAATTAATTTTTTTAAATCAATATTTGTAACTATATTTTTTGTTAAGCTTAAACTGAACAAGGAGGACAAGATCACGCGTTTCTCAACTAAACAATGAGGACAATGTGAGTTAATTCCGCTTAAGTGGATTACATTTTTGTATTAAATACTCTGAACATAGTGTAGTTCAATATATACCAACATTGTGTTGAGCTTAAACTGAACAAGGAGGACAAGGGCAAGTTTGTTCAAGTAAACAATAAGGCATAATTAAGTTGAATTCATTTCTGAATTCAATATTTGTAACACGGATATAAATCCTATATTATCAAAGCGGCAATAAGGGAATGACATTGTATTTGATTACCAAAAACATTTTTCGGACAAAAATACTGTTAAAAAATATATAAACGAATATTTTAAACAAAAAAACAAATTGACTAATTTAAATATAAATTTTAGGATAGAAAGAAACCAAGGTTGCCAAACACATTATACTGTAGTTTTGAAGGTGTCATGAGAAAGAGAGAGAAAGAATGAGTGTTAGATAGAGGGAGTGAGCGAACAAACTAGATGGAATTTATAGACACTTTCCGAATTAAACTGTTGACTTACATTGTTGTGCAGACAGTTCATCACTTTGAGCCTGAGGATAATCCTACGGAAATTTTTGGAAGCCAGCGTGGGAATCATAAAGTTGGCCAAGACCTGGCTGGCCCTTTGACGCGTCATGTTATCATGAACGCAGCAGATCTTCTGCAGGAAAGGCACAAATTCGCAGAGCTGTAAAATAAAAGTAATCATAGAGTGTCAAACTCAAAACTAATGACAAACTGTTGCTCACATTCAAGGTATTTTCGGTGCCTTCGAGGGGAGAGGGATAGAGACGACTGAGCAACTGCAGCATGGCCTCCATTTGAACAGTTTGTCCGCTGGTGGATTTACCAAATTTCTTGGGCATCGCCGCCTGACGCAGACAGCCATGGAAATAGTCAAAGAGTTGCGGATAGCGCGTGAAGAAGATGCGTCCGGTCATGCGATTGCGCAAATGCAGCTGGCCAAAATCGTTGCGGGCACGCTCGACGCCAAAGATGCGCACCATGAGGGCCGATAGCAACAAGGTGGCGCAATTGCGTTCAGCCCATTCGACGGCATCGAGACTCTCGAGGGCACATTTAACGCCACGTCCGATGAACTCGCCCACAAGCTCCGACAGTTCGCTGCAGCGGAATAGGGCGCGCATGATGTTGAGGGCATGGCTGCGGGCAGTTGCAGCCGCTGGTCCTGATTCACGACGCTCGCACACGTCCAGCAGCAGGGACATGCTCTTGCTGAAGGTGTTGTGGGTGCCCAACTTGAGTTCGGTGCAAATCAAGGCTTGCAACATGTAGGGAACACCAGCGCTGCGTCGCGTCGGGCAGATCTCCTTGCCTTGGTGTTGGCCGCCGATCAGCAGCATTGCCTCATTCAGCCAAACGGGCGGCAATTGATTCAATGCCGGCTCATTGCTTTGCCAGAAACGACGACAGAGCATTGTGAATCCCACATAGGCCTGCTCAAAGGCACCACGATGTTTGATCTCCGCCAGCAGGACCAGAAAGTGATCACCAATATCAGCCACCTGCTGCTTGCTAAGCAGATAGTTCTCAACATGCTCCTGCTGCAATGGCGCCTGCTCCACCAGCTCGCCCAATATCAATGAGACTTCCTTAATGCTGCGCCAGGCGCACAGCAACACCAACTGTGCCGTTATCGAGAGCGTATCCACTTTGGGTTTTGATTCAGCATCAGCATCAGTTTCAGCTTCAGTTTCAGCATCAGGATCGACTTTAGGTTTGACATCAGTTTCATCTTGGATTGCGTCTAGGGTTTCTGGCACATGACCTTCGGGGGAATCGCTACCGACAACGGGCAACATCAGTTCACTGACATTCATACAGAGGCTGAGCAACTGTTCGATATACTCTCGCCACAGCTGCTCCTCGGCCAGTTTGGTTAGCTTCAGCAGTTGCAGCAAATGTCGGCTGGCAAATAGCAGTCCATACAATGGATTTGTCTTGGCTGCCAGGGTTAGATCACCTTGAGCCTGGCTAATACCAGAGCGTAAATGTTTCAAAAGCCACTGCAAGACGGCAAAGTAACGTGGCTCGTTAATTGGCAGCTGATCCGGCTGCTCCGGCACCTCGACAAGCACATCCATGGCCTGGCAATAGACCTGCAGCTGATAGGCGGCCGTCACAGAATCTGGCGGACGGAGCGATACCAACAGTCGGAGCATTTCATTTGGCTGCTGTGGTGCCAGCAATTGCATCTTTTGCAATATTTGAGCAGCCAGCGCCTTGTTGTGCTCATAGCTGTCACCCAGGCAATGGAATAGATACGGCGTCGACTGCGCTGGCATCTTGGTTAGCCAGGTGAGACGCAAGCGTTCCATTATCTCAATGCAGTCGTGTAACAGATGCATCGATAGCCAGCGACGTCCATAATTGGCAGTGGGAAACAGATTCAGCATCAATATGCGCATCAGTTTGTCAATAAATTTAATCAGCTTATGATCATCGTTAAGAGCAGTTCCTCCTCCGCCTCCTTCTCCTCCTCCCCCTCCTCCTCCATCTCCTCTTCCCTTTTCCTTTAGCTGCTGTGCCAAATTCAGATCGAGACGTTTAATTGCCTTCTGCAATAATCCGCGTCCAATCTGACGCATGTGTGCACTGGGACTATTGGCATTATTCTCCACATAACTGATGATTGCATCCAACTCGAATTGCGTATACGGTTCACTCAGTCGTGGCGTCTCCACGACAAAGGACAATGCCATCAAACGTGTATTATCATCGACGCCAACAATTGCCTGATTTATCTGCTCCGTATTCTCCATCATGAGCGTCTTCACCTGACGATGCTGGCCATTGCTACGCGCCATCAGCATGGCAGCCAGTTTACTGCTAAACGACAAGCCACGCTGCTTCATGATCAGGCCAAGCACATTGTGATCCAACTGGACGGCCACCTTGATGAGGCGCTCGATCATGGGAAGGCGTTCGTTAACCGGCTGTGCATGCTGAATCAATCTCACACACCACACGTTGTACCAGTCCCTGAAGTCCATCTCCTTGTATGCCGCCGTCATCATGCCTGCAACAAGTGATTCCATTGCATTTATATTGAAAATACAATTAAATAATTTACATATCTGGAATTCTATTCTATTCGAATTAATGTTCAATCAGATATCATTAAAAGGAGCTATGATATCAGATCTTTTTCAATTTTAATAGTACAAACAAAAAGAGTTATTTAAAAAAACTAATTAAAAATTTAATCACTTTCATTGCCAGTTTTGAATTTTAAAATTTTATACAGATAAACAAAAATTGATTTTTTTTAATTATTTGATCAAAAACAACAAATAAATATTATTTTATAATTTACATCTTTAAAATTGTATTTACGTTTAAAAATTTTAGAAATGTAATATTATTTAAATATGTTTATATGTTTATCGTAATTGTGATTTTTTTTAACGTTTTTTGAGTTAAGTTTATTCAAACAAAAAGAGTTATTTAAAAAAACTAATTAAAAATTTAATCACTTTCATTGCCAGTTTTGAATTTTAAAATTTTATACAGATAAACAAAAATTGATTTTTTTTAATTATTTGATCAAAAACAACAAATAAATATTATTTTATAATTTACATCTTTAAAATTGTATTTACGTTTAAAAATTTTAGAAATGTAATATTATTTAAATATGTTTATATGTTTATCGTAATTGTGATTTTTTTTAACGTTTTTTGAGTTAAGTTTATTCAGAAATGCAATTAAATTGTGTAGGATTTTGTTTAGAAGTTTTTCCTTTTAAATTCAAATTGAAAACTTTTAAAATAAATAATGTTGATAAATAATTGGTGAATAGTACATTTAAAGAATTCAAAATATAAATTTAATATGGTTGAAAGTTATACTATATATCGTTTGATCAAGCGATCAATTATATTATGTAGAATTTGTGTTATGATTGAAAGTAAATAATTAATTATAAAGTATTTAGTAACTCCATTTTTTAAGGACTTTTTAGATACTTCTATTCTTAACTGATGATTTTTGCCTTATTAGAATACATCTGCGTCGCAATTGTAATTTTTAAATGATTATTGAAATTTACAATGGCTAAAGTTCGCAATTAGTGCACTTAAGAATTGTTAATATAGTAATTTAAATATTGGTAAAAGTCGCATTAAACAATTAAACCTGATTTCAAGTGATTAATTACACGGAATGTTTCAAATTAAATTACTTAATCAACAACTCAACTTATAATAAAAACTGACATATAATTGAATTTGATTAAGTGCAAATTAAAGTGATTTAAATTTGAGTTTAAATTATTAAATTAATTTAACTAAAAATAAGTAAATAAAGGCTTGATGGAGCACTTAACACAGACAAAATTAAATAAATACAATTAAAATAGAATATGAATTCCATGAATTTAAATGAATCTATAAATAAGAACATCACTTACATTTGTATAACGTGTTGACGTTGTCATCAATACCGAGGTAGATGGGAAAGATTTTATCCAAGATGTTGACACAATTCTGGAGAACGGACTTGGCGCCCAATACATCGACGAGCTGCTGCAACATGAGGCATGTAGCATTGAGTGGCATGCGATGACGCTCAAACGATGTGTACACCTGATTAATGATATTCTGTTGACCACCGGCCTTGGAGAGCTGCAGGACTTGACGCAATAGATTGGCGCTCATGTGACGTATGGACTCAACGCTGCTCACGATGTGTTCAAGCGAGAATCTCAACAGTATGGTCAGTATCAGGTTATACATGATCAGAGGACGATCCGACAAATGAATTGAGGATAGCGACTTGGAGTATGTGAACAGATGCTTGGACATGAAGACCAGCAGATTGGTAACATTGCCAGCCGCCTTCACCTGATCAACAATGCTCTTCAGTATATCCAATGCCATTGGTACATGCTCGGCATAATCTGTCTTTAGCAGCACCAACAATGAGGCTGATTTAATTGGTAAATCTTCAGCGGCAGTCAAATTTTTGATCTTGCTTAGATAATCAGCAAACTCGTTAAAAAAGCGAGCATTGTGACCAATTGACAATCCAGCTATGGAACGCACATCCCAAGGCGTGTCCACATGTCGAGCCACGCGCTCGGCGCACTCATTAATCAGTCGCAGCTCCTGGCATTTCTCCGGATCCAGCAGCAGTTTGAAGTCAGTCAGAAAGTTGACATGGAAACGCAAAATATTCTGTATAAATAGGTAAAATTCATTGCGTCGTGTCGGCGACAGATCCTCTTTGGCCTCACTGTAAAATAAACAAGTAGGAAAACTTTAGTTAAGAGTGCTCGACTACGAGATATCCTGGTATAGTCCCTCAGGCACTTGGATACTTATCATCAAAAAATCTCTACCTTTAATATGGCTCTTATTTTATTTATGATATGTGTGCGAAGGGGGCGTGGCATTCAAAACTTTGAAATAAACACTGAGCACATATAAACCTACATATTTAATTTGGTCCTTTTAGCTCTGACCACTTAAGAGATCCTTTCGCTTATACGGACTGTCAACTGATGCTGATCAAGAGTATATATGGGCTAATTTTGTATGTTTAAACTAATACAGCTCGCGTTCAGATTGGTGAATTTTAATGAAATTTTGTGGAAAATGAATTTCATATGGAGTACTCTTAAACCTATTTTAAGATAAAAGCCTTACTTATTTTTGAAAATAAATTAAGCTTGCTGAAAGTTCCGTTGCGGCCGTTACAAAGAATGGAAGTCGATTTGAGATTAACGTGCATTTGCACATATATTAGCGAATTTTGCATAAAAAACAAAAAATAGCCATATACAAAAAATTAAGTGGAATATACGACCATATCAATCCAGCATCAAAAATAAAGATAAGTAGTCTCATTAATTACAAATCTTAGTTTTTGTCTGTTGCGGACGTTAAACTTTTTACGCACACATTTTTTTTTAAATTATTAATTTATATTAAATATCTTTTCGATACAGTTTTTATGTTAAATAAAAGAAAATGAAACAAAATTTCAGATGAGCTAAGCGCTAAACACTCAGACGACTGATTTGCCCACTTTTTTGGCCATTGAAAATACCCTTTTTTTTAACAAGAATTATTGAAGTTAAGAGGCAAAAAGAGGAATTAATTGATTAGGCTCGGCCATGAAATTAGAATTTGAAGCCCGAAAATGTATTCTATTATTAAAATTTTCGGATTAGCCCATATGTATATATATACTACATATACTTTAAGCGATCTGCCGCGCCTCCTTCTGCCTATTACACACTTTGTACACATTTGTTTTACCCTCGACCAGAAACATTACCTGATAGACATCCAGAAGCGCACCAATGCCTTGGGCAACAATGGCACAAAGCCATATATCTCCTTGGCCAGTGCTTCGCGGCCATAGGGGAAGTTGTGCAAACAACCGCCGATGGATACAAACACATCATTCATCAAGTCGATGGAAACATCAGTGTTATCGATGCTTTCAGCCAATTGACGGAGAGATTCACACAAAGTCTTCTGCAATGCTTCCTTAGTGTGTGCTGTTGTGTTGGCTCTTTTGCCAGCCTCATAGTTGGAGAAGAGTCTGTTAAATCAAAGTAAATGTATTACAGTAAATTCGAAAATGGTACTATGGCAAATATTACTTTGTCAATATTCCACGCACGGAATGTTTTAAGGGGCTGACGAACAGCACGTCAGCTAAAAAGGCCAATGCTTCGGAATTCTCAAAGAGCTGCTTCACCACAGATATTTGCTCGTTGCAGCTTGTGGCTGCTGCGAACTGGAGCACATAATTGCATTGCGCTAAACAAGAAAACAATCGAAATTCAGACGATGTAAAATTGTTGACAAGTCGCAACGTTTTGAGCGACAATACTTACAATCTTGCCACTTTGGCGGTATTGGCACAATCGCTCCGCGCATCTCGGAAAAGCGTTTCGGATGTGCGCATAACTTTAAAGCAGCTACGCGCAGACCTAAGTCGTTCATTTCGGTGCTATTAAAAAAGTGCAAAGAGCCGACAGGAGAAGCGTGCTGACTAGCTATCAAAATTTGGAATGATAGTTATCGTTTATCGATAAGACACTGTCAAAGTACGATAACAGAGCTGTTCAGGGCTGGTATGCTGTTCACGATAAATGCGACGGGCAAAACCGAACAATTTATTATTTATTTTACTTATGTATATAAATCAAATGCTTAGCACTAATTTGTTCAAATTGAGTGATATTGAAGTATGACTTTTGAATATCTTTTGACATTAATAACCCAGCATCGTTGAGCTAGAAATCCCCCCATATTCTACATGCTGAATTAACAAAACATGACTTGGTTGCATATGCAAATAAAAATTTCATTTTCTTCAACGATTATAACTTGCATTTACATTCGTGTTTTCTGATTTATTACAATGTATTCATCATTAAACAAAATACATAGAGGCGAAAAGAAAATGCAGAATATGTTATGCTCTGTATGCGGCCACTTTACAGACGGCGACCACGACGACCGCCCTTCCTGCGTGTGGAATCGGATGGAATGGGTGTGACATCCTCAATGCGACCAATTTTCATCGATGAGCGAGCCAGGGCACGCAGAGCAGATTGGGCACCGGGTCCGGGTGTCTTGGTCTTGTTACCGCCCGTAGCACGCAATTTGATGTGCAATGCAGTAATGCCGAGCACCTTGCACCTTTCAGCCACATCCTGAATAATGAATGAGAGGAGTAGACATTTAATTGGCATATTCATGTTTACATGATTATCGATAACACATCATACCTGAGCAGCCAACATGGCGGCGTAGGGGGAAGCCTCATCACGATCAGCCTTGACCTTCATGCCGCCGGTGACACGTGCAATTGTTTCGCGACCGGACAAATCGGTAACGTGCACAAAAGTATCGTTGAAACTGGCATAGATGTGGGCAACGCCGAAAACGTTCTCGCCATCACGAACCTGTGGGCCAAGCGACACTTGAACTTCCTCTTTCTGAACTTTAGCCTTCCTGGGAGCCATTGTGTAGCAATTAACGAACGATCAGCAACTGTTGGAAAGAATTAGATACACAGTTGAACAAGTTGTTTTCGCATATTATTGCCTCCACATGGCAGATTCATACACACACACACACACTTGCAAAAAAACAAAACAAAATAGGCGCCACTGCCGCATTGTCACAATCGAAACAAAAACAGGAATTTACTGTGCACTTCAGATATAAATTTATTGTTCTTATTGTCTGTTATGCGATTCATGTTTTTGTTTTGAATTTATGGCGTAAAACGTATTTTTTATTGAAAAAAAAACAAGAGATTGTCACAACACGAACCAATTGCGTGAACCGGATATTAAAAAAGAAGGCTATGTAGCAGATGTCAGAGAAGAGTTGCCACTCTATTAACAATATCCGTACGAGCTGTCAAGAGTTGCTCTCTCAGGAATAATGACATTAGAAGATATCGCCTCACGCACGCAGCTATCGGTAGCACCCAAGGTAATTTCGATAATTGCTTGTAACGACATTAATGAAAGTTTGCTTTTCTTTCTAAATGTTTAAACCTATGTAACAAATTCTACCTTAATTTTAATTGATATAGCCCAGCTCATTGTAACGAAATTCGCGGCCATCGAGTATTGCCACGTCGATGGCTTAAGCTATCGATAAAAAGGAAAGGATGGAAAATATTTTAAATAACGAAATAAATGGTTTATTGGATATTCAAAGTATTAAGAATATAAAGACTATGATTGATGGAAATAATTTACTATTCTTACACACAAAATTTTATCGGTGGTCGCACACAATTGTCAAACTATCGATACAATTGATGTTTATGCAGCCCTGCTGTAACTAGGGTTTTCGATAGGTTGAGTCGAAATTTTTTTTTTTGTGGTGGTGTCACAAGATAGCTTCAAAACGAACAACAACCAACAACAACAACAGACGAGAAATGTCGTGGGTTTCCGATTACCAGTATACGTGTCTACAAAGGATAATTTTTCGTGCAATTCAAATATATAAGATTCCCCAACACATTGCCTTCGTCATGGATGGCAACCGAAGATTCGCCCGCTCCCAGCAGATTGATAAGATCGAGGGGCATTCGCGGGGATTCTCCAAGCTGGCGGACGTGCTGCGCTGGTGCCTCGATATGGGAATTCGCGAGGTGACCACATTTGCATTCAGCATCGAAAACTTTAAGCGCTCCAATGAGGAAGTCGAGGGCCTCTTCAATTTGGCCAGAGAGAAATTCTCCAAGCTGCTGGAAGAGACGAATCGTTTGGATGAGCATGGGATACGAATACGTGTGATTGGCAATATTGAGTTGCTGCCGGCTGATTTGCAGCGTTTAATTGCCACGGCCATGCTGCGTACGGAGAACAATGATAAGCTCTTTTTGAATGTCGCCTTTGCGTACACATCCCGCGATGAAATCACCCAGGCGGTCGAGACCGTGCTGAGGCATTATGAGGATGATGGCGTGCCGCCAACGGATATCAATGAGCGTCTGCTGGAGGCATGCCTCTACACCCGCCATTCGCCGCCGCCAGATCTGGTGTTCCGCACCTCGGGCGAGACGCGGCTAAGTGACTTTATGATGTGGCAGGTGAGAGATGTCGAGGTGCTCTGGAGGAGCTCACGTCTTTTATCTTTCTGCTCTTTTTCAGATCAAATCATCGGTGCTGTACTTTACGAATGTCCTATGGCCACAAATAACCATCTGGAATTTCATGGCCGGCATCGTTGCCTACCAACGGGACAGGTGCCACCTAGAGGCTTACAAGCGGGAGAATTGTCTGCACAGTGCACAATTGGACAAATCTAGCGATTTGTATAGCTTGCGCGTTCAACGGTTTCTACATAAGATGGATGCCAATCGACGGAAATTGCTTGTAGCATTGGCTTCGAATTGATGACAGCCAAAATTGTTTACCGCATGTTAATGTTTGTGATAAAAAATACATTACATGTAAATAACCTAATGATCAGTGTTGCCAGTTCAGCTTTTTTTCAATCAAACAGAGCAGCGGGAACTCTGGATATTTTTTTAGGCTATATTAATTTAGTTCATAAATTAAGAGTTTATTTATTTTTAAATAAAAGTTACGAAAAATGATTGATTTTTTATTTAAAAATATTTAGATAGAACATGAATTTAATGAATTAATTTTGATAAGTTTAAAAACAAGAGAAAAGAAAAAAAGAAAGGTGTTTTTAAAACTTGTTGAAATTTGGCACCACTGGTAAGATGATGATTCGATTATTTAGGTGCAATTGATGTTAACTGATGCACCATTTATTAAATATAGGATCTAACACGTATCTTGAAGCAACTGTTTTCAAGTCTGACAATATTTAAATGCATTCATTAACGGCTACGTATGCTTAACATACATCAGGCAAAAAAATAAATGCCAATTATTAATTGTATCCGAGTTGTATTTCTCAGTTTGAAATATCAGTCAGTTATTTAACACAGTGTCTCAAAATTCATAGTAACACTTAATAGTAGCAACTATCATATAGAGTTGCCAAGTCAATTTGAAAAATTCACAATAGACGTACGATGGTGTGGAATGACAATCGATTTTTATCGTGTGCAAATGCGATAACACATTGCGCTTGCAACTCTCTTCTCACTAGTGTTGGGTAGAGATGGAGAACTATCGATGGCACTATCGGCACTATCGATGGTCGAGCGCTATCGAGCCGCCATCGATGGCAGACCTGTACTATCGATAGTGGTCGATAGCTTTTTATGACGCTCAACTCGTCACAGAAAGGCGCGCATTTGGCATCTGCAGCTTCGGAAAAATTTAAGTTTTGTGTTTAATAATTATATATTATTATGACATGGATAAGTTCCTTACTATGGTCGAAATAGGTCAAGAAGAACGTATCGGAACTGAGTCCGTCGAGCGCGAGCGCATGCTCATTGGGCTGGACTAAAAGTTTTAGAGCGCCGAGCTTTGGCTATTACAATAGCTAATAGCGGAACATTATTGTTGATAACGAATTTTATTTATTTTGAGTTTTGTAATACCTAAATTAATACCAATTAACAATTTTAGTTGGAATTATATATAAAAATTTATAATTTTTGGAATTCAACATTTAAATGCTCAAATTAACACACTATCGAAAACTATCGATAGTTATCGATGGTTGGAAAAATAATATCGCTGACTATCAATGGTGCCGACTATCGATAGTTCTCCACCGTGTGTTGGGTAAACACTGCTCATTTATGGAACATGTTCAATTGTTCATTTCTTTAGGTGAGTTAACTAACTCACATTGTTCACTCATTTTACTCAACTGCTCCCTTGTTCACTGCTCTAAGCACCTAACTTTACTAAAATATCATACGCTACATTTGAATTTAAATCTGATGGCTGCTCAGATTGCTCTGTGATTTACAGCTCAAAACACATTTGAAATACTTTCAATTAGCCTGCTGGCTTCCGACATCTTCGAAATGGCACCATATTTCGCTATACTTTCTGATTAGCGACATTCTGAATTTTTAAAAGAAGTATTCAGGTTTGGCGCTAATCCAAGAATCGTGAATTTTCATAGAAAACAAACGCAAAGATTAGCAAGAACGCAAAATGCGCTAACAGAATCTACGCAAAATGCCCTAACATATATACGAGAAAGACTCGAGCAAAGTGCACACTGGGAACAACTAAGCAATAGTGAGATAAACAGAACAGTTCAACAAGAATGGAAAACTGAGCAGAGCACAACAACTGAACAACGATGAGCAACTCAACAAAAGAGAACAAGTGAGCAATAAAGAACAATTTGGCAGGAACCCTGTTCACTTCACTGGTTCAGTGAGCAACTCTTTTTTGTTCACTCATTCATGAGCAACCCAACACTACTTCTCACATTGGTGGTAATTGCTGAAATTACCATCTTGCAAAACTTTTTTTGTTGTACATATATACAAAAATACACAAGAAAAGTAATAGACATTAGTTTTTCATAAAATAGTGTAAAACAAAGTACACTTTTAGTTAGCTTTAAAGTTAGTTTTCAGTGTTAAAAGCAATTAATTTGAAGCTCTAGCTCTAGTTTTCTTACACTAGGCGTGACGACGAAAAAAATCGACAAAAAAAAAAGAAAAAAACAAATTTCACTCGAAATCCGCAAATAAGATTTACACGCGATCGCATCAAATACGACAACTATACGACAAATATTTTGTATATCGTTTCAAAGTAGCTCCAAATTATTGAAAGTCAACAACTAACACGAAAATAAAGGGTAAGTAAATGTGCTACAATATAAATGTGTGTATATTTTCATATATACATATCTAAAATGTGAGTGTGTGTGTGTTTGCATGTGTCGTTCTGCATGTTGCTCTCTTTCTGTTCTTTTTTTTTAACTTCCCTTTTGGTCGGCCGCAGGCGATGCTGTATTGATTTTTTTGCGCGTACGCTGCGCCGCTTGCCGTCTGCCGGTGGAAGTGGCGAGGGTGGGTGAGGGGCCGCTGTTATGGTACATTTTATATGCAGCTAATGGAAGAGAATTAAGCAATAGAAAATATATGCCCGAGGTCTTATGTAGTTAAATTGCATGCGCAACTAAACTAATCAGCACTTGAGTGCAATTTTCCATGCAAAGGTAAATTTGTGCTTATTTATCAATGCCTATGTCTGTCTCTGTCTCCTTCGGCTGTCCCCATGAGGTGCGTCTCTTTTGTTTGGTTCAGCGAACCGGCTGTCGGATGCTCTGAACCGAATCACTGTTAAATGTCATACCTTAAAATGCAAATAAAACGTTTTTAATATCTTTAAATGCATATTTGTGATTCAATCGCACAAGTGTACGTGTGCATCAGTGTGTGTAATATATCCATGTCACGTGTTAACAGTTCTGAAAAAAGGCATCTGCAAGTCACTACGAGTATTTTCTGTACTCACTTTAAAAATTACACAATTGTCAGTGGAAACAATTGAAACATGAATGACTGGTTCCGGTTCAAGGATTGCAATCGAACATGTTCTTTTAACTGCGCTTGTGCATCGTTTGATTTCCTTTTGATATTTGGAAAACAAATAAAATGTTCAAAGTACGAGTATGAAAAACTTGATGCAGGGTATTTTAAAGTTGAGCACGCATATTTACAAATCTTGACAATTATGCCTAAGCATTGTTTTTGACAAAGGGCGCAAATCCTTAAATTTCGTGTTCGAGCCCTAGTTCAATTCAATATAATACAATAATTTTATATCAAATTAAATTATTTAATACAAAAAACAAAAAAAAATTGCCATATATTTTATTTTAAGAAATTGTTCCGCATCGAGGGGTATATAATATTAGACTTTTTATTTGATTGGGATATCCTGTAAAGAACAAGTTTTTATTTCCAGTTATTTTAAAATTGAAGAATAAGAGTTATTTAATGATTTTCCTTTATATAAATTGAAATTGAATTACTTAACAATTTTTTTTAATATTTAAATCGAGTTGTAAAATTAAGTTTTTATTAAAATCCATAAAATCCGATTTTTATATTGTATTATATATTTAAAATCCTAATCACTACTGATGAATTGAAAATTAATGTATTTCTGTCGATTAGGTGGACGTTGAAGAACCATCCAGAGAAAAGCACAAGAGAGTTAGCAAGTGATTTATCTATCTATCTATCAGGAAGACAACGCTATCCGAACAATGTACGCAGGAGCATATGCACCCAACGCCGGCGGCGGGCAACAGCAGCACACGGGCGGCTATTATGGCAACGGTGGCGGCGGCGCAGCCACTGGCGGCGGCAATGGACTGCGTCATGAGCGTCCATATTATCCGCGTAATAATTTTGCTGGCGCTGCTGGAAATGCTGCCTCTTTGAATGGAGCAGGCGGCGGAGCTGCAGCTGGAGGAATGCACTTTGGACAGCCGTATGGTGTGATGACCTATGGCATACAAAATGGCATTAGCATGGGTGCCGGCGCTAATCCGTATCGTGGCGGTAGCGCTGGTAATGCCATGCAGAATGGTGCATTCGCTGGAGCCAATGGCATCGCCTTTCAGGGCGGACCACGTGCCAAGAATCCAAACTATGCCCAACGCTATCAGAAGCCCCACAATGGCATGGGCAACGGCGGTGGCTATCAGGGCAGTGGAAGTGCCAATTATAATGCAGCCGCATTGGGCATGCTATCGAAGGAGGAGCGCGCCGAATTGCAGCGGGAGAAGGCCAAGAATCCGGGACGTAATTTGGTTAAGCCGCATTGGGAGAATTTGCCACCATTTCAAAAGGATTTCTACATCATGCATCCCAATAATCAGAACCGCAGCGAGCAGGCTGTCGCCGAGATGCGTCACGAGCTGGAAATAACCGTGTCGGGCAACGAGCTGCCCCATCCGGTGGCCAGCTTTGAGGAGAGCTCATTGCCCTCGCATGTCATTGATGAGATGAAGCGTCAGGGATTCACCAAGCCGACCGCAATTCAATCACAAGGCTGGCCAATTGCGTTAAGTGGACGGGATCTCGTTGGCATTGCCCAAACTGGCTCTGGCAAAACATTGGCCTACATGTTGCCGGCGATTGTGCACATTGGCAATCAGCCGCCGATAATGCGCGGCGAGGGACCAATCGCCTTGGTCCTGGCTCCCACACGCGAGCTGGCCCAGCAGATTCAGTCGGTGGTGCGGGATTACGGACACTTGTGCAAGCCGGAGATAAGGCACACTTGCATCTTTGGTGGTTCATCGAAGGTGCCCCAGGCACGTGATCTCGAACGTGGCGTGGAGGTGATCATTGCGACACCTGGTCGTCTGATTGATTTTCTTGAGAATCGCAATACCAATTTGCAACGTTGCACGTATCTCGTTTTGGATGAGGCCGATCGCATGCTTGACATGGGATTTGAGCCACAGATACGCAAAATTATTGAACAAATTCGTCCGGATCGTCAGGTTGTGATGTGGTCCGCCACTTGGCCAAAGGAGGTCCAGGCACTTGCCGGTGATTTCCTCAACGATTATATCCAAATCAATATCGGCTCAATGAATCTGTCGGCCAATCACAACATTCGACAGATTGTCGAGATTTGCAATGAGAACGAGAAGCCGCAGCGAATGGTGCGTCTCCTTAAGGAGATTGTCCCGACCACCAACAATGCGTCCAACAATGGCAACAAAATTATCATATTTGTGGAAACCAAAATCAAGGTAAGTCTCGCCATCACATTGTCAACTGCTATGATGACTCCAATATTATGTTAATCTTGGTTAAATATGAGATTAACTCCACTGTCATATTATATATTCAATTCCATTCGATTCATTTCATTATGTTATATTTAAATAAAAACCAGAACCAAAAAAAAAAATAGGTAGGAATAGGAAACAGCAAGAAATGGATAAGTTAACAACAATTAAAAACAAGAAAAAACTTTTGTAAATTCAACTGTCGCTTATCTTTCGCTCCTCTTTTAATTGAAGACTAATTACTAAAAAAAAAACCATTACTTATTAGAGAATAATGGTTATCCTATATTCTGTGTTCTTTAGCATTGTTACTGTAGTTCAGGAAAAGAAATTCGAGCAAATATAATGCCTCAAAAAGTTATAGAGATTAGTTTTAAAACAAGTGGCAAAGGCTGTAGTCGAGCTCCCGACTATAGGATACCAGTTATTTATTTAAAAAAATTTAAAATATTTTTTATTGCATGCTTTTAGGCACTTACATTGCTTAAAAACTTTAATCAGCCATTACCACCTTTCTATTTGTCCGATCTTGTTACGATTTGGAAGGATGATAGGTAATAATAGTAGTTAACGTAGTTAATATCTTGAAAACTGTGCGTGTGGTGGAAAGGGGCGGAAAGGGGCGTCGCAAAAATTTAAAAAACAAACTTGATCTGCGTGGGGCTTATAGAAAAGTCTGTGTGACAAATTTGGTAGCTCTAGCTCTTATAGTCTCTGAGATCTAGACCCTCACACAAGCTATTAAGCGATATTCTTAGTTTCAATGGAGCAAATCTTAGTTAAAAGTTGAATTACAGTAGCGGACAAAGAAAACCGGACATCATAAAAGAGCGGTTTTTGAAATGTTTTGAAAGTGTTAGTTTATTCGACCATAGGCAAAACGTACGAGGCCTAGGAACCGTTTGAATGATACAAAACTTTCCTAAAGCCCCATTCAGAAGAGCACTTTTTCACCGACACTTTTTGTCATATTTTGTCAAAAAGCTGTCCGTGTCGCGTAACCATACAAAATTTCAAAGCGTCGGTAAAAAACCGACGCTCACCAATGGAAATAGAACACGTTCTATTCCATCGGTGAGCGATGGTGAGCGACACGGACGGTTTTGTGACAAAAAGTGTCGGTGAAAAAGTGCTCGTCTGAATGGGGCTTTAACCTTAACTTTCCTTAAGTACCCATTGAAATTTTCAAACTTTTGTAAAAGTCAACTTTCGAAACTTTTTTCCTCGGGCTCCAACAAAAAATGTTTAAACGCAAAAAAAATCTTCTAACAATTCTAATAGTAACTGGAAAAAAAATTTTCAAAAATCTCTTCGCTAGTAATTTTTAATAATTTTTTGAACTTATTAAAATCGCTAGCACCTGAACTGCTGAATCGATCTTAAAACTGTATAGAAAAAAAAGAAGAAAATTGACTTACCTTTAGGTGCTTGCTTGGCCAAATCGGATAGGTAGAAATGAAAATATACTCAAAAATGTTGGAATAACCTCAAAAATTCGAAAAAATTTGAATATTTCGAAAACGTTTCCATAAAAGAAATTTTAAGTGCCATTGTCGTGTTTAGCGGGCCAAAGTCCATAAAAAAAAATACTTTGATTCAATTTGCAACAAAAAATTTTAATTTTGTAAACTATTTAGGGTGTTCACTTTACCCTAGCAGCGTTGCAGGTTGAAATCGTTGCAAGCTTGCTGCAAGAACAGCGCTTTACGTGCGACGCGTTGAACATATTTAACAAAATATAAACAAAAAGCAGCCCACTGTGATTCTGTGCAACGCTTTCCACATAAAGCGCTGTTCTCGCAGCAAGCTTGCAACGTTTTCAACCTGCAACGCTGCTAGGGTAAAGTGAACACCCTAATTGTTATAAGTATAAAGAAATACTTGGTTAAAGCCAAACCCACAAAAATGCTGTAAAGATGCTAAGAAAAAATGATGATGTTCTTCTTTTATGTTTGTTGCAGGTTGAGGACATTCTGCAGATAATTCGCAGCGAGGGCTACACAGCCACATCCATTCACGGCGATAAGTCGCAGAGCGAGCGCGATTCCGTGCTGAAGGATTTCCGTAATGGCAAGTCGAATATATTGATTGCCACCGATGTGGCGTCACGTGGCTTGGATGTGGAGGATTTGCAGTATGTGATTAACTATGATTATCCAAATTCATCGGAGAATTATGTGCATCGCATTGGACGCACTGGACGTTGCCAGCAGCTTGGCACCGCCTATACATTCTTTACGCCGGATAATGCCAAGCAGGCACGTGAACTAATCTCAGTGCTGGAGGAGGCTGGTCAGACGCCATCGCAGGCGCTGCTTGATTTGGCACGTGCCATGCCCAATTCGGCAAATTATCGTGGTAACAAGCGTTGGAATAACAATGGCAATGCCGGAAATGCCGCTGGCGTCTATCAGCAGCGTAGCAATCCGCTTAACTATCAGGCGGGCAACAGCAATGTCGGCAACAATGGCTACAACAATCGTGCCAACAGCTATCAGCAACAATATGCCGCTGGCGGCAACAGTTATCAGCCCAATGGCAGCGGTGGCGGCGGCGGCGTTGGCAATTGGAATCGCGGTGGCGCTGGCGCTGCACTTAACCAGCAACCGGGTCCCGATGGCGCCAATCGTAATGGCAATGCCACTTATCGTCCCCGTGCCCCCTTTAACAACGGTGGACCGCGTGCCATAATGGGACACAATGGCGCTGGTGGTGGTGCTGGCGGTGCGGCTGGTGGCCACAATGCGGGACAGCCGCATTTGGGGCAACAGGGCGGTGCGTTTATGCAACCAAATTATAGAGGACGCAGCCAGTTTGTGCCACCAAATGCAGCAGCCGCTGGCAGTGGCATGCCACGTTTCCAGCAATATCCGAAGCGTGACTATCAACAGCAGCAGCAGCAGCAACAACAACAGCCGCCGCCACACTATCAACAACAACAACAACAGCAGCCGCAACAGCAGCAACAACAACAGGGACAACAACAGCAACAAAAGCCAAAGCATCCCGGTGTCGATGACAAGAACTTTAAGGAGTATGCACCGACTGTCGTTAGCACACCACTTGTTCATTATACGCCAGCCAATTCGCCGCCAATAGCAGCTGTGGCTGCCGCTGCTGCCGTTGCCGGTGGTGCTGGACGTGCCGGACCGGTTGCCGCCGCACCAGGTGCTGCCTATATGTACGATGCGGCGGGTGTGCTAACAACAACGGCTGCACCCGGCACCAATCCCTATGCCAGCCAATTTAGTATGCCGGCCGCTTACTATGCCGCACAGCATCATCAATTTGCCCCAGCCGTGGCCGGACCCGGTCCGGGTGCTGCCATTGAACAGGCTGGCCAGCATTAAACAAGCACATCCTGTTTAAATATTTTCCAAAAACAACAACAACAACAACAATTACTAAAAAGTCCAAAACTGCAATATTCAACAATTTATCGAAAATACAAGAGATGCAAGCATACACACACACGCTCACACAAAGACACACACACACACACACACACACACAATGACACATGAAAATACATTTATATATATACATATATAAATATATATCTACAACATTTCTGAATGTAAAAGGATGAATCAAACAAGTTTACACATTTGCTGCATATGCATATGTATTTAAAGAATTATTTGAAATACATTCATTTGTTCATAGAATAATGTTAATATGTGTGCAAACTGTAAATGTTGTAAGCTCGTCTGATTCCAGTTGATCAACGTTCATCGACGCTGTCCGAGACCAACAGCAGCAGCAACAACAGCTTCAACAACCACAACAACAACGTCCCTGGAGGCAGACAAACAACAAAAAGAAGAAGAACAACAACAACAACGCGGACACAAATGGCAACAATTAACGAGTTTGAAAACAACACCAAAAAGATTGAAAAAAAAAAACAAAACAAAAGATACAAACAAACAACAAAAAATGAAAGAAAAATGAAATTTTGCAGAAGCACAAGTTACTCTTGTTTTACTTGCTACTTGCGTATATTATATATTTATATATACATGTATATATATGTATCTAGCTTATATGTATATATATAAATATATATATATGTATATCATATGTTTTTTTTTTCATTTATATTTATTATTTTTCTGCTACAACACACACACACACACATATATATATGCATACAACTGAGTTATTCGCTTGGCGGCTGCAGCAGCAGCAGCAACAACAACAACAGTAACAGTAACAACAAACTTATGGGTAAGTGTGTTAACAATTTCAACGAATAATACTTTTTCAACTTATTTTGTATTTTATTATACATTTAACAGCAGCAAAAACCAAATACAGCGCCGTTCGAATTTGCCGCCTTGCGGTTAACCAACATTTCAAAAACACCGCTCGGTAAATGAACAACAACAAGAACAGCAACAACAACAACAACTACAAACAGCAACAACAACAACAACTATAAACAGCAACTAACTGTTAAATTTACTAATTAATATATTTTTTAAGCATTCTTTAACGCGAACAAAAAATCGCATGTTCTTCGAATGTTTAAGAGTTAATTCTGATTTCTCATTTTTATTTTTTTTTTGTATTATTACTATTGATTATACAAATATGCTAAATATTTTGTTAATTTAATCACACACACATACACACCTATCTACACACACAGCCACATCCTATAACTTTTCACAGAATTTGTTAAAATTACTTTTAAGTGCTATACACACAAAGCGTATACATAAATAACAATAACAAAATCAATATATTTAGTAATTTGTTAAAAAGATACACAACGTACACACACACACACTCACACACTGACACACATACAAAATTGTAAGAAAATTGAGAAAAGAAATTTTGTAAAACCTTTTCACTAACTTGGTTGGTATGAAATTAACGGTTTGCTTATATAATATATTCAAAGATTATAAACACAAAATATTACCATAATAACAAACTAAACGAAATAATACTCAAAGAAAAAAACTGAAAATATGAAAAAAAAAACACACACAAACACATACATACAGACATACACACACACACAGATAGAAAAAAATGCAGCTAATAATCGTGAAAGTCGAATTGCGAAAACCAAAAACAAACTGAAAAACTTGAAAACAACAAATATTTCGAAATTTGTAAACTTCAAAAATGAGAGAAAAATGAAAACCCTTAAAGGGCCAATAAAAAGCAGCGCTGCTTTGATAGAAGTATGTAAACGAATATCCGAAGAAAACCATGAAATATGTATTGGAAAAATGAAACACTTTAAAGTTCAAGTCATATATATATATCGTATATATATAGTTTTTTTTTTTTATATATATATGAATATATAGTTTTTTTATTTGAATATCTTGAAGTTGAAACACGATCTTATTTATTTATCTATAAATATGTATGGAATTTTTTTTTTTTATTTGAATATCTAATTTTCTATAGGCTTAAATGGAAATATGTGCATCCAAATTTTTGATCTTTGTATAACTACCCGATATATTCACATTCGCAATACATGATGTTTTTTTCAAAAGTTCTATGCAAATACTGGAGAAAATCAAATTTATTGAATAAACAAAGTTAGAAAGTGAAAAGCGTAAGAGAAAGAAAAAGAAAAAGAAAATACGCCACATTCATCCATAAAAACAAGAACAACAAGATGATAATTGAAAACAACAAACAAACAGCCATACACAGAAAACAATAATAATGATAATACAGTGAACAGGAATGCATATATATGCATATATATGGATATATATGTATATTATAGAGATGAAACAAAAAATAATAATTTAAAAAAAAACACATATACATATAAGAAATTATTTCTTTTGTTAGTGTCGTTGGTCGTAGCAGAGGTTTAACATTTATTCATTTTGTCATCATCATCGATCATTTTAAAAATATCTCATGCATAAGAAGAAACTATCTGGACTGGATTAGCCTCCTCCTCCCTAGCCTCGCCTTGTCTGTCGACCACTCTAAGTGAGATTGGCCCAAATTAAAAGCAAACAAAAAATAAAACAGTTAATTAGTGAAAGTTGTTTTTGTTTTTTTTGTCTGTTGGTCTAAAGTTGTTGCCCAATAAAGTTGTTGTGCAATAGGTTTGGTTTTAACTTGACCGATAAAAACAATATTAAGTATTAAACAATTTTCTAAGTTCATCCTCAAAACGGAAATGCAGTACAAAGTTGTCTATAGCAAAAGAATGAAATGAATAGAGAGAATAGAGAATGAAAAGAACAATATACATGGGACAAGGGAAAACAAACACGTAGAATATGTTTAGCATCAACAAATTTCGTTAACTACAAGCATACATATACATATTTATTTACATACTTAGCAACTAAAACTGAAAGAATTGAAGATACAAAAAAAAAATGAAAGGATAGAACAAAACAAATTTATATATACATACATATGTATATATATCACACCATATGGATCTCCTTGTAACAAAAACTACATTTAAATGAAAGATGATAATGAAGATAATGAAGAAAGTACATACATATATACAAACAAACAAGAAATGAAAAGAAAAGATAAGAAAATACCATAAGTGGAAGACATTGTTTATTATTATTATTTTGTTTGTTTTGTTTTGTTTTGATTTGATTTTTCTGTTTGTTAATCTCTCTCATACGCTTAAATTATTATTTTTGTTTTAGAAACTGAAAACGAAATACTATATTATTTTTTATATGTATATGTATACACAATGTTACTAAGTGAAAAAATGGACCCAGGCATTGCTGGCTGGCGTTGGCGGTACGGCGGATTTTGTCAGTCAGTCAGTCCACCACAACACAACACCCCACCCCACCCCGCCCGCTGTCTAGGCATTTTTTTATGCAACCGAATTGTGATGATGTGATAGACTTATAAAAAATACTAATTAATAACCAATTAAAACCAAAAAAATGAAAAACAAAAAAAAAAGAAGAAATTATGTAACAGCCGAAAAAAAACAATAAATATATATATACATATATATGTATGCTAAAATATATGTATATATATATATATATAGACATGTTATGTATTTGTATTATTGTCGTGTATATATGTATATATATACCATATATATATCTATATAGACAATGTCTGATGGCTATTAATATGTATTATGGATGACATGAGGCAAACTCTTTTTTTTTTTTTAAGAAATAAAACCTATAGAACGCGATATTTGTATTGTATTATCTATAAGTTGTTGTAGCACAGACACAGGCACACATACACACACACACACACACACACACACACACAGTTAAACGAAACATAAGAAATGAAAACAAAACAAAAATGCAAAAAAAGAGAAAAACAAGTTGAAACTGAAACTGATAAAATTTAAGCGTAACAAACTGAATAGATGCAACGAAAAAAACACTAAAGAAAACAACAAAAAAAAATCGAAAAATTTTGAAGAAATTCATTGCAATTTGTAAAGTTGAGGCGAATTTGTTTGCCATCCTTTACTCTCAGTTATCAAACTCTGTCTCTCTCTCTCTCTCGCTGTCTCTCTATCTCTTTTTAACTGTGTCTGTCTCAGTCTCTCTAATCTATATACAGATATATATATATACATATATTGTATATACATGTACAACGGTGGCCAAAAGTATTTTGGCACCCTTTAAAGTAAGTTCTAGCCGAATTTTGAACTTACTTTACGTAATGTTTGGTATCAATGGAAAGGTCTTTTGAAAATCTTTCGAATGGTGCAATACTTTTTTTAACCCATTAAGTACCCATTGATATATTTGAATATTTGTAAACGTCAACTTTTTCAACTTTTTTCCTCGATTTTTTAAAACAAATGTTTTGATGCAGAAAGTTTCTTTAAACAATTTAAATAGTATCTGCAAAAAAAATTTTTCAAATATCTTTTCGCTAGTATTTTTTATAATTTTTTGAAAATGGCGAAAAAGGCACTTTTTCCTCATTTTCATGCAAAAAGTGCCTTTTTCGCCATTTTCAAAAAATTATAAAAAATACTAGCGAAAAGATATTTGAAAAATTTTTTTTGCAGATACTATTTAAATTGTTTAAAGAAACTTTCTGCATCAAAACATTTGTTTTAAAAAATCGAGGAAAAAAGTTGAAAAAGTTGACGTTTACAAATATTCGAATATATCAATGGGTACTTAATGGGTTAAAGAAAGTATTGCACCATTCGAAAGATTTTCAAAAGACCTTTCCATTGATACCAAACATTACGTGAAGTAAGTTCAAAGTTCGGCTACAACTAACTTTAAAGGGTGCCAAAATACTTTTGGCCACCGCTGTATATATTTTTACCAATATATATATGTACATACATATGCAACGATGATATATAGAACATATATTTTTGAAAGTATGAAAAATGCAACTTTTGAAAAAACCAAAAAAAAAAACGTTAAACAAGATGAAATACGCTACATGACGTAACGTAACGCATCGTAACGTAACGCAAACGTTTCGTTTCGAGTTTGTTTCGAAAAAAAACTAAAAAAGTAAAAACGCAACAAGCAGCCAAAATGAGATGAAAAAACCAAAAACCATAAAAAAAAATGACGTTATCTTTAAAAATATATTTTGATATAATGAAATGAATTTTTCTGTAAATGTTTTTTGTGTGTATTACTTTGCTTCAAGCGTATCTTATGTTTAATCATTCATTTTGTTTATATACCTGCATATATATTTATATATACATTTATATATATATAAATATCTATCTACATACATACCATATGTATATAGATATCTATAAACTACGTAAAATACAATACAATACATACTTTTACATACTGCATACATTTATCAAAAGCCAGTCGCTGGTTACGAAGTGAGTGAAAATGCATTTAATACAATACAGTGCTGACCGCAAAAATGTTGCCACTATTGCCAAAATGCACACACCCAACAAACACACACACACACACACACACACTTACATACAAACACATACACTTACATACTTTTAAGCGCCAAAGCTTAGATGCAGCTTTTGAGACAACAAAAACTTTGAACACATGAAAATTAAATAAAAAACATAACAAAATTGGCTAGACAAAAACAAGAAACAATTGTTTTAACAAAAATTGGAAAAACACGCAATTAAATTAAATAATAATAATAAAAGAAAAAAAAAAACTAAAGCAGCATTGTAAGTGATAAGGAAAATTTGGAAATTTTGGCCACAATATTAGCTAAAATGGTATGAAATGAAAAGAAATGAAAAGAAAAGAAAAGAACATAGAAAGTTGAGAACGCGATTAAAAAAGCGAAAACCCCATTGTGATACAGTTACAAAAAATAATAATAAAAGGAATGTGTAGAAATACGTAGATACATACGTTAAATGTTAACATTGCTCTTAAACAATACATATATATATATACATATGTACATGTATACATATGCATACATAAATTAGCAATGACATTTGACGATGACAATTGACGATAATCAATAATTAAATTAATTATTGTCATGCTTGTATTTGTATTTCGACAACAAATGTGCAGAGAAAACGTTCAAAAGACTACAAGAAAATGAACTAACAAACTAAATGATTACAAACAAACAAACAAACATGAATACATACATACATACAAACATACATACAAACATATAAAAAGCATAATATTAAAAAGCAAGCCAACAATTTATACAAACTAGTTTTTAAATATTCACACTAACACACTCCACACACACAAATACACACACACCTCTAAACACATTTGGTTAATTTGAATGAAAAACAAACCAAAATGAAGTAAAAACAAACACAAGATATTATCTTAATTTTTTTTTATATATTTGTTGTGTTAGCAAAGCAAAAGCAAATGAAAACATGAATGAAATAATTAACAAAAAAATATGCAAATTCTTAGCCATTTCGAAGGAGCGTGCATTTAGACATACATATACTTACATATGTACATGCATACATTTATGTGTATGTATGCATACATAATTAAAATATCTACATACATATTTATATATATTTAAAATGTATGCGCAAGGATTGACATAAATTGAATGTATAACTTCAATATTTAAAAAATAAACAAGACAAGAACTTGAATTTGAAAAATTAACAAGAAAGCTGAAAGATGAATGTTAAAAATAAGCAAACAATTGTGTATGTAGAAAACAAAACCTGCGCAGTGGACAAAAAACAAAAAAAATGTCATTTGAAAATAAATTGAGATCAATTTAATGAAAACTTACTTATTTAAAAAAAAAAAAAAATTAAAAGAAAAAACAAAACAAAAAATGTTTAGAGCTTAAGTAAACCCAAAACAAGAAGCACACACATTCAAACCTTATTATAATATTGATATATATTTAAATAAATAAAAATATATATATATATATATATACTTATACAAATACATATAATTACAATTTATGTATTCTACACATATATATGCATACATACATGCAACCGCATGTGTATGTTTAATACAAGAATTTCGAGTTCGAATTCGAAGTCTCGAGTTCATCATATGCAACAAGTAAATGAAGTAAACTTAATGTATTCAATTTATCTTATGTATATTAAGCTAACATACACACACACACACACATATATATACACTCAAACACACCTCACTCCCCTCTCCCCGTCCTTAAGCAAAACCCCCCGAGAACCCCAAAAGTCCTTGCCCTAAAATTAGAGATGGTCTGAAATACAAGTTCGCAAAAAAGTAACCTTTTTGGGCAAAACTAATTAATAATTAAAAAATAAAAAAAACAATTACATATGTACAACACATTACTATGTACGAGTATGTTTGCAATGCGAATGATATCTATGTAATTAAACAAACACTTTTAAACAAACTGTGCGCTATTGGCTTCTTTTCTGTGTACATACAGTCACGATAATGGTAAGTATAACACGGTGCTACGTCGTTGAAAAGTGAAAAGTAGCACCTTTCTAACGGTTTATTACACTGCAATCTCGGATATATATTGAGGGAGCTAAGTATATGGGCATTTCCAGAAAAAGGTCCACCTCGCCCAAAAACGTAAAATTTATCAAAAACTCACATCTTGTGAAATTTTCTTCCAAAAATTCAAGTTACTTATTTAAGCAATATACGCTAGAAGAAACTCAATAGGATGAACATATAGATTCTATATTGGAATAAATTCACTATTTCTATATTTTTGCCTATTTTCTCAAAAATTAAATTCTAAAATGGACCGTTGGCATTCTGACGATTACACTAAGTTAGATAGTAGGATTGTAGCATAAACCACTTTAATACATAGAATTATATTTAAAGTTTAATTAAAAACAAGTTTTAAAAGCTGTTTCCGATATATAGAATGAAATTTGATGAACAAACTCTTGGAACAAACTAGGTGGAAATCTTGTCACGTTCGCGATGACGCGTTACAAATTACTAATAACACGTGACAAATAAATAAAATGATAGTAACATATCAAAATTATTTATAAAATGGTAAACTGCATTATTTTATTATGGTTTAAGAGTATTTTCTTCTAAATTACTCGCCACATTTCAAAGACATTCGCATTTGTCAAGATGAAGTCAAACATGACTTCCATTTTTGTCGCGTTCGCGATGCATTGTTTTCTATAAATAATTCGAAAACGACAAGTCTTCAAAGCTTGTCTTTTATAATAAAAATAGTGTTGATAAAATGCATTAGGCACGTGAGAAAACATTTTTGAAAATGCCAACTTTTGCCAATTTTTTTTTTTCATTTAAAGACGTACAAATGTCGCGTTCGCTATCCTGGAAATACCCATATGTAAAAATATAGGGATTTTTTCAGTTTTTACCGACTTTACCGTACTTTGAACGTAAATTATTAAGTTAAATTTACTTTTGGTATGCAGTTTCAAAAACCATTTTTGCGTCTTCTGCACTTTAGTTTATTAAAATCGAGTAATATTTAACTAAGCTTTTCAACTTTTTAGAAAAAAGGCATGTACAAATAGTCCGTTTGGCGCGAATATCAACATATTGAGCAATTTTGTTTCAGAAAATCTATTATAGCTTTGATAATTATTGTCCGATATTAGAAAATAGACACGTTTTACTTGTGAAAATGTGTTCTTTTTAAATATAAATACAAGTCTAAGGGGTTTGTTTCTAATAAAATAGTGTTTAAAAACATCACCAAAGTCAAAAAATGTAAACAAAAACATAAAAAAATTTGTTTACATAGTAAATACTCTAATAAGGGAATTGAAACCTGCTAAGTCAAGTATGGCAGGCCGTTAAAAAATTGAAAATCAGTGAATATTTGACGAAGCTATGTTTAAAATTTCGATGTGCACAAAAAAATTCTACTATGCCAAAAAAATGTTTTATCTATACCTACAACCTACGCTTTGTCCCATCCCAGAAGTTTTGTTTTGATATGTTTTTGTAGCATCGTGTAATTTATTAAGGGGGTATTGCTGGTTGGAAGGCTGTTTTTGGGCCTTTATTAAAAAAAATCGTAGTTGAAAACGGAAATAGTTATTTAAATTATGTTTTTTTTTATTGTATTAAGAACATATTTAATTAAATAAAAAGTTTTTTTTTTCCTTTGTACGAGGGCTGTTCTAGCTTTAATTTCTAGAAGAGCCTATCTTAATTTTTTTCAATTGATTTTAACAAAATAAAAACACGTTCAATACTAAAACGCTTTAATTTACATTCGTATTTGTAGTTATTAACTTTTATATTCTATCTATATGTATGTACTTATTAGTTAATGCACTATTTTTACATACATTTTAGTAAAATGTAAATATTTATCATTTTAACATTTATTAAAACCATTTAAATTATATTAAAACCGTAAATTCCTACATTTTATAAATTTAAATTTCCCGCAATCACTGACCTTACGTCAATCCGCAATAACTTGTCTCAAACGGACTTACGTCAAATTTGGTATTTCAGTATTTTTTTGTAATAGGGATTATTTACGTGCTGGTTGCCCTTTGGTCACACTGATTGAATCTTTCGTAATCTGAATTGTTGTTGATATAAATATAAACGCGTTTTTCGCAGACGCTGTTAGAAAAGCGAAGGACAAATAAGGAGCGAGTGCCGTTGTGATTGTTTTTTTTTATTATAATTTGCATATACTTTAATTGTAATCAAATAAAAGCAACAATTTTAAAAATATTCTCGGCACGTTTCGTGTGCGTGTTTGTGCAAAAACTCCCGTTCCCGGTATCCAAAGCCCCGTGTGCGTGCGTGTATGTGTGTGTGTGTGTCTGTATTTATGCTTGCGATAATGTAAAAACTTAAATCGCCGCTTGCTTTTCGCATTAATATCAAAACACAAAACGCCAAACTAACCCACGCAAGAGGAAAGTAAAAGTACCTACGCATCGGTATGTCCTACACCGAGCTTGAGTCGGGCTATCAGGACTTGCGTCAATCTACGCAAAGCAGCGTCGGAGCTTCACAACTGCAGCAACAACAACATCAGCATCAGCACACGCAGCAGCCGCTGTCATCCCACTCGCATCGCGTGGGCTTCTATTTGGGCCACGATGGCAATGTATGCGGAAAACGAAAGTTTAATTAATTACATATATACAAACATACACATTACATTACATACATTACATACTAACATGCTCTCACATTACATCTACTGACATACATACATATCTTATTGCTCTTTGGCAAATGTCAGGACGCTGCCAAAATCAATATACATACACACATACATATACAGTTTGTTGTTGTTTTTCTTCTGATTTTTTTTTTGTTGCTGCTGACCCTGACTTTGCCACAGTGTTGTTGTTGTTGTTGGTGCTCAGCTCAGTCACAGCTGACTGCAACATACTCTCTCTGTCTCTCACTCCATGCTCTCGCTCTCAATTTGTGCTTGCGCTTTTTTCGTACTTGAGCTTTTTATACCGAAACGAGACCACAACATTGAAACATGAAACATGCTGTGTTTGTGGAGAGCGCAACAACAATAAACTTGCACAAAGTTGCAAAGTTGAATGTTCCAGAATAATACTCAACATTCACACTGTTTGTTAAACTGATTTGGTGCTAAACTGTAATTAACAATTTTACACTCACAGTCCTGGGCTTGTTCTTCGACGCTGTCGTACTATATTTATGTAAATAAATACATTCTTACATGAGCTTACATGCATAGAAAGGTACATAAAATTAAATGGGCAATAGTTTTGAAAAATTCGCGGGTGGCGGCAGTAATGATTACAACAATGCCAACTCGCGTCGCGGTTGGAGTCGACGTCGACGCCGCCTGATAGCAGCGTCATCATCACCATCAGCTGTGGTCGCAGCGGCAGCAGCAGCAGCGCCGACGGAAAATTCATTGGGATGCACTGACTGCAGTGCAAACTCACGACCCTGGCTGACACATGTTAGCTCCACACCAAATTTAGGTGGTGCGTGAGTGTGTTTGTGTGCTTGTGTGTTTGTCTGTGTTTCTGTGTGTGCGTGTAAATGTCAGCTGTTCTCTCTCAACCCTGCTGTTTTCTCTCTTTCTCTCTCTGTTTTTCCGCAGAGACGACATCCGCAAATGACGCACTGGAGCCTCGCTCATCATCATTTTCTTATGCGGTGAACACATTTTTTTAATTTCCAACCACAATAATTACTTTGAGTTTTGTTTGATTATGGATTGCGTCGTTTTTGGCTGTGCTTTTTATTTTCTTTGATTGTTATCGTTTTTCGCATTTTATTAATTTTGTTTTTCTTATTAATTTGCTTGCGCATTTGTTTGCTCATTTGGCTCAGCGTCTAATTAATTTGTCGGCACTCTGTATACATTACATGATTATCTTGTTTTATTTGCTCTAACTGTTTGCTTTCAATTTTCGCTGAACTTCCGTTAACCATTTTCACTCTTAACGATTCAGTTGCCAAATTGTCGTTGTCCGATTTACTTAAATGGCCCCACAGCTCAATTCAAGACTTGCGGTAAGCAAACGCATTGGCGCTTCGCTCGAATTGTAAACGTATCCTTCTTACGACTCCTTACGCCACAACATAAACAGTGTGCTGCTTTAGCTTGTAAGATGGTTGTTAAAAAAGGCGTTGCATACTTTTCAGTGCCGTAAATAAAACAAGTATACGTAAACTGACCGTTGGCGCTGCTGCAATTTAAATAAATTACAAAATTGTTTGTAAATTGAATTATTTGACAAATTTGCTAATTTATTAAATATTAATATAAATAAAAACAAGTGAGAAATGTTAACTTGGAAGACTAAAAAAAAACAATTCTTAAAGGAGGCTGTTATTCAGGAGTTTGGATTACTTATTATTTATTACTTAATATGTTTTATTTTTATTATTTCCATTCAAAACCTAACTTAACTGTCTGCTTTTAGGCAGTTTTTCTTTTTTATTTTCAAATACAAATAAATTTGGAAAAAAAAAACCGGCAAATCTTTTTTAGGTTTGTATCGGAAACGCAACGAAACTGAAAAACTTTTGTCAATCGTGTCGTGAAAAAAAAACATAATTTGCAATTATTGTAAAGCTAATTGGACCTGCTACACAATTCCATGTTATTCAGAATGGCGAGTGCTTATTGCTTGAATGAAATCAATTGAGTTTTTACTAAATTGCAACGTTTTCTGAATTCGGAACATGTTTAAGTGAACTAAAGTCAATTGCTAAGTGCATTGTTGTAAAAGCATTGATTACACCTGTTGAATTTGGCATGCGTCACTTGCACACCTTCAGATCATTACTTTAAAGCTGTTTTAACTGGAATGTTTATCAAAATAAGCGCGTCCCAATATGATTTATTCAAGTCGATCTCAATGTAGTGTTCGCTCTCTAACTTTTGCTTGCTCTCCCTCTCCCGCACTCTCACATTCGCTGTTTTTCTCTCTCTCTGCAACCGGACATGTATGTTAGAAATATTTAAGTTATTGTTGTTGTCAGTGTCGTTGTCGTTGTCGGTTGTCAACAAAGATAACGTATTTAAACAATTGCACACAAAGAGTCCAATCAGAAGCAACAAAAACAACAACAACAACAACGACAAACAATGTAAAGAAAGCGCTTTGTCACGAAGCTGAGAGAGTAATTAACATGATCAACGCTGAGAAGACCAGACCGATTGGCGCACTCTCAAAAGTCGCTGTTCGCTCAAATTACTTCGATTCGGCTCGCTTTCTGCTAGAGATGGGCTCGTGAAATTCCGCTTATCGTATACTTTAACGATATGCGTTTTAGAAAATTTCGGGCGATTTGAAAACTTTTTGTTATCGATTTTGCATCGTTTTTGAACGATGAAAATCCACTGACTTGGTTATCTTTACAACTATCGAACGATATTTTTATCGCCGTGGTTACACTCTTGTGTGTAACACATATGGCAAATTGTTGTTGCGAATTTGAATTTATTTAAAAATAAATACGTGCCGAATTGTTTTGTTAAGAGCGTCTAAGAATGTGGGAATTTCAATGATTCATCATTTTCTTTTTTTTTGTTTTCGCAAATCAGATTTGATTTATACAAAAATATAAGGTAATTTATTTTGAAAAAAATTTGATAAACCGTAGAAAACTTTTCTTTATACGACTTTTTACGAATGCTTACGAAAAAGCACATAATATCTTCTAGACGTTTTTTTTTTAATTTCTTTTAGAAAAATTCGTACAATTTTATGATACAAATATTTACCATTGTTAATACTATTCTACTATAAAGTTGTAAAATAGCTGTAAGATAACTGACAATATGGAAAATAAGATCATAGTATCTCTCAAAGATTAAACTTATTTAGCTTTTTACAATAGGCCATTCTAAAAACCTTTCGAAACCTTTCAGCTTGTGCTTACATCATCAAAATAATCGTTGCTATTTTTTCACTTTATAATATAATACAATACAATTAATGTGAAATATCCGAAAATGTTTGGACGGTTGCGATTAAAAGTTTTATATATTTTCTTTTTATTTTTATCGAACTTCTTGAAGCAATAATACAATTTAAATATAATGTAATAACCGGCAGTTTTGATGGATTTTACCAAATGTTTTTCTCTTGAAAATGGGTGTAGTTTATATTGAATTTAATTAAATTAAAAACGACTTTAATTCAAAAACTATCGCTGATTGGTTTTGAGGCTCGTGACGCGTCGTGACTGTAATGTGCTCATCTCTAAAGTGGATCGGAGCAAGTCTGATAGCCGATAGCCGTACTCACAGTCGCTGCCGTGTCGTGGCCCACGGTTCAGTTTGTTGCGGTGCACGGCGCGAAATGCTACCCAAAATAATAACAAATAAAGCAAAAATACAATAACAAAATACCAAAAAAAAAAAAAAAAAAACACGACGCGTAATTGTTCGTCTTTGTTGTTTTAATTTATGCATGTGCTATTAGAAACAACAACAACAACAGTCGAGAAATTTGTTAAACAAATAATATAAAAGTGCAGCAAAGGCTTTAAGACTTGGTTGCATGGAGTGGACATGGTTCAAGGACTGGTGGCGCCTCAAAAAGCTTCGTTCGCGTCACCAACGTCACAAAAAGAAACTGGAGGCAGCAGCAGCGGCATCAGCTGTCAGCATCACGCACTCGACAGATGAGGCCAACGATGCGGAAGATGGCCACGTGAAGCAGCAGGGAGGGCAGGAGGAGCGAAGGCACAGCTTGGACACGCATACGCGTCGTAGACGACGAGCACGCGATCGGCTGAGGCAACGACGCGCTCAAAGTGTCGACTCGAAGGGAGTTGGAGAACAGCAGGTGCAGGAACGAAAGGTGACTGGAATGAAGGCGGAGGCAGAGCTGGAGGAGGATGATGGCGAGTATGGGCCATTCAATGTTAGCGACTATATGGATTATGATTATCGCAATGCCAACGGCGACGACGACGACGATAGCGACGATTTTTGCTATTGTGACGAGTGCCTCAACGTAAGGTGGCCCTTATCGGGTTTTTTTTTTTTGAATGTGTGCATAATGTGTAAATATCTGGGTGTGTGTGGGAGTGGCTATATCTCTGGCCTAAAATATTTATATGTATCGCCCGTTAATCAGTTGCGTCAACTAAAACGACGACAGCCGCTAATTGAAACGTTAAATGTGCGAAAACACAATGCAAACTAAGCAACGGTTGAGCTCATTTCAAATTGATTTTTACTAAAGATTCGACCGCTTACAACCGTTTCAAACCTGTTTGAAATTGGAATAGTTCAGTCTGGCTTTACTTAATGACCAAGTTGAATAAATGGACTCGTTGATTTTTAACAGCCTTTACCTTAACCTAATGACCAATTCAACTTCCAATTCAATATAAAGGAACTTTACCATTGGGTTACATTTTTAAAGGAAACTTATTGAATTTCGTTTTCGTTCACCGTTTCGACACGATTTTATAATATAACCAATTGGTAAATACTTTAAAAAGTTGAAAAATCTTTTTTTTTTTAAGTATTTAAAGTCGTAGACTGTGTTAAACCTTTAATTTTAAAATACATTTACATTGAAACTCATTTAGTATTTGGTTCGTGAACCGTTTAAACCCGATTTTATTTTATAGTCAATTCACTCAAAAGAAAATATTCATTGAAACTATCATAAACCTGTTTTAACATTTGAAACAATTCGAAATAATAGTATTTTAAACATAAAGTTTTTAGTAAGACTCATTTTTCTTTGACAAAATAAAGTTTCCGATAACGATCGCATAAAGACCAATTTATAAAATTATAAAACTTCTATTTAAAATCGTTTATTTATTAAAATTTAATTAAATTTTTGATTTACTGTTAACCGTTTCAATCTGAAGACGTACAAAAATTATTATTTTAAGCAATTAATCAATTATTAATCTGATATAGCTGACAGATTTCAATCTGAACTCTTAAATTAAATAAATTGTATCAATTCCCATTATTCATTAATGTTTATTGATGTTGACAGCTTTAAATTGATATTTGTTATTACAGTCGAACAAACATTATAATGGAAATAGGAAAAGTTTTATCTTAACGTTTTAATTGAAATACTTCAATTTTGCAATTTTTTCCTGACAAACATTTGAAGTTCCTTCGAGAGATGTTTTAAGAGAAGCTTGACTGTGAGTCATTCCTTTATATAGGACTTTTTTCTTTGATAAGTTTGGCTTGGAGTTTTGAAAGATCTCTGAATTCTTAATGGACATTCTTAGAGTTTCGATCTATAGTTCGTATATGATGTTTGATGATGTTCGTATTAGGATTTCGAAAGGTTTTTAGAGATTTTTTTTAGGATTTTGGAATATTTCATTTCTTACATATTACGCTTAAATGAATATATTGTGTGTATTACATGTTATCTTATAAGATGGCATAAAACCACTCCCAATTTCATGATAAACATAATATAAACTGCCCTTAGAGAGCTCCAAATAATTTAACACTACTAAGCATTTGAAACATCAAAAGTAACTAACAAAATTGTTCTAAATTTCTCACATATCTTTTGTAATTGTTTCTCCGATTCGGCGATTAGCAGAGCTGATCGGATCGGGGGAGGGGGAAGAGATGATCTGCTGAGTGAAACGGATTGATAAACATTAATGATATCACAATTTAATTAAATTTATAGGGCGACACGGACTTTGGTGATAGCAATGACGGGATGGACTCGGATACGAGCACCTCATCAAGCAACAGCAAGCAGGTGGTGGTTGGCATCTGTGCCATGGCCAAGAAGACGCAATCGAAGCCAATGAAGGAGATATTGACGCGCCTGGGCGAATTTGAGTTCATCAAACTGGTGACATTTGAGGAGAATGTTATATTGCGTGAGCCCGTACAGAATTGGCCTGTCTGTGATTGTCTCGTCTCGTTTCACTCCAAGGGCTTCCCTCTGGAGAAGGCCATCGAGTATGCGCAGCTGCGCAATCCCTTTGTGCTCAACAATCTGCACATGCAGTACGATATTCAGGACAGGCGACGTGTCTATGCCATCCTGGAGAAGGAGGGCATCGAGATACCGCGCTATGCAGTTCTCGATCGTGATTCGCCCGATCCAAAGCGTGAGTAGCGTGTGCAATTTCAAAGATTTCCTCTGAACTGACATGCTTAAATTTTGATTGCAGATCATGAGCTCATCGAGTCGGAGGATCATGTGGAGGTCAATGGCATAACGTTCAATAAGCCGTTTGTAGAGAAACCCGTCTCCGCCGAGGATCACAATATCTATATCTATTATCCAACATCTGCCGGCGGTGGGAGCCAGAGATTGTTCCGTAAAATTGGTAGCCGAAGTAGCGTTTATTCGCCAGAGTCGCGAGTACGAAAAACAGGCTCGTTCATCTACGAGGACTTCATGCCCACCGATGGTATGCTAACTACTTGCTCTCTATGCTCTCCCACTACTATGCTATAATCAATGTACTGATTTAGGTACTGCTCTAGCACTGCTCTAAGCTCCAACTGCTGGACTAGATAACCATACTGTCCATTCCATTCAATTCTTAAACAAACAAAAATATCCCACCCCACTCAATCCCGGCTTTCGTCACGATATATGTACATATGGGCATATCCCACAAATTTTTAACTATCAAGTACTGAATATATATTTTATAGGGGATGAATTATCTGAACAATTTGACCATATCTGAATCTACACTGAGTTTCCCTCTTTTTTACGAAAATGAGAGTGTTTTTTATTTATTCAGTAAATAAATAAAAACCAAACATTCATATTTCTTAAGATATCTTAATATATCACCACAAACGCAAGTTGTTTATTTCGGTATTTTAAATACATTCTGACCAAATTGGTTAATATAGGAATATCGGTTAATATCCTATTGAAAAATAAATTTAATTGGGAAAAAAGATAATGCCAAGTTTTCCAATACTGGACGAAAGAAGACATTTTTGGTCCCGATAAAATCTGCAATCATATCTTAAAAATTCTCTTACTATTTGTTTTATAATGATTTATGTTCTGTGTAACGATCGCAATATCCTACTTGATAGTTCTCGCAAATATTTGTAAGTTGTCAAATATATGCCAATTATAACGCGGACTTGACGTCAACAGCGCAGGATTAGCCCATATGTGTATATAAATTAGTCTAAGAGTATCATATACACATGCATAAATAATAATATTTTTTGTAGATATCCAGTTGAACCACTTAAATTTGATCTCAAAAGCCATACACTGTAAAGCATATAACATAGTATAGTATAGCATATATAGCATTATGTCATTTGCCCATTGTCTTGCGTCTCGCTCGCTCACTCGTTCGTTCGTTTGTTCGTTTGTTCGCTCGCTCGCTCGTTCGCCCGTTCGCCGATCGTTGCTCGCTGCTCGCCGCTCATTGCCGAACTTCCCACAAGAAACGAATAGTGGCCGCCAGTCGAACGCACTGAATCCAGCATCACCTTTACAACTTAGTATACTTTTCAGGCACCGATGTCAAGGTCTATACCGTTGGACCCGATTACGCCCATGCCGAGGCCAGAAAGAGTCCCGCCCTCGATGGCAAAGTGGAGCGCGATAGCGAGGGCAAAGAGATCCGCTATCCGGTCATACTCAATCACTCGGAGAAGCTAATCTCGAGGAAAGTGTGTCTCGCCTTTAAACAGACCGTCTGCGGATTCGATTTATTACGCGCCAATGGCAAAAGCTACGTTTGCGATGTCAATGGATTCAGTTTTGTGAAGAACTCCAACAAATATTACGATGATTGCGCCAAAATCTTGGGCAACATGATATTGCGCGAATTGACACCGACTCTCCATATACCGTGGTCGGTGCCATTCCAGCTAGACGATCCGCCCATTGTGCCCACAACCTTTGGCAAAATGATGGAGCTCCGTTGCGTCGTCGCTGTCATCAGGCATGGCGATCGGACGCCCAAACAGAAGATGAAGGTTGAGGTGCGGCATCCCAAGTGAGTAACTCATAGAAGTAGACTTTGACAAGTTTATAAAAGCTTTTGGCTTAGACTTAATCAATTTCTATCTTACACGGATAGAAAGAAAAAATGGTTTCTAGAATCAAGAATATTAATCAAACTTTTTTTTTTTTTTAAAACAACAATACTTTTAAAGACAAATACAAAAACTAAACAATAAAACACACGTTTCTTAATAATACTACAGTCGAACTTCCCTAACACGAATTTTCTCTAACTCAAACTTCCCTAACACGAACTTCCCTAATTCGAACTCGAACCAAAATATTGGCCCGTGCTTCTGTAAGTCGAATTTTTCGGAAAATTCCCCAATAAAGTTTGATTTTTTTGCGTTTCTGTTTTAGGCTTTTGTTACCGGCTCGTTTGGATATGTAAAATTGATGTACATTAACATATGATGATGCAATATGATAGAATATTGCATCAACATTGGCTGGTGAATTAGCTTCAGGAATTACGTACTTTATGTACTTCTTTGTTAGCGTATCAGCGCAAGATTATTTAAATTATTAAAGTAAATTATTAAATTATTTTATTAAATATTCAAACATATTCAATATAAGTTAAGGAATTCGAAAGTGGACAAAAATAAATTAAAGTGGCTGAAAAATATGGTATCTTAGCGAAAACAGTTTTCATTATTTTAAAAAATATAAAATTTATTATGAAAGAACGAAAAAACCCAATTTTTGAAAATATTGACAGGTCTTGAACAAACTGAAATCTGTTTTTGTTCAAAATAACAAGAAAAGTTTACAATTTGAAATGTTTTTATGAATGAATGAAATTGTAGTTTTTTTTAAAAGACTCTAAAAAATAATTCCCTAAGTTAAAGTCTCCCTAAGTCGAACTTTTTCTTTGGATAATGGTGATTCGAGTTAGGGAAGTTCGACTGTAATTATAATATTAATAAAGCCTAAAGCACATTCAAGTTTGATGTTTAAAGCTCTCTTAAATTTTAAGTTAATTTTTTAAATCAAATTTTGTTTGATTTGCTGCAGATTTTTTGAAATCTTCGAGAAATACGATGGCTACAAACTGGGTCATGTGAAACTAAAGCGGCCCAAGCAGCTGCAGGAGATACTGGATATAGCGCGCTTCCTGCTCAGCGAGATTCACACGAAGGCGCATGCGGAGATTGAGGAGAAGGAGAGCAAGCTGGAGCAGTTGAAGAATGTGCTGGAGATGTATGGACACTTTTCGGGCATCAATCGGAAGGTGCAAATGAAATATCAGCCAAAGGGACGACCACGTGGCTCCAGCTCGGATGATGGTAAGTTTTTATGCATTTTTTGAACTTAGCTAACCACACGCTAAGTCCTATCCGTTTCAGCTGAAACGCCCGCGGAGCCATCGCTAGTCCTGATCTTAAAATGGGGCGGTGAATTGACGCCAGCGGGCCGCATCCAAGCCGAGGAATTGGGTCGAATCTTTCGCTGCATGTATCCAGGGGGCCAAGGTCGCTCCGACTACTCGGGCACCCAGGGATTGGGTCTATTGCGGTATGCTAAAACGATATTTTGTCATTGTTTACATTTGTCTCATCATTTAAATCAACAGTTTGCACTCAACCTTCCGTCATGACCTGAAGATCTATGCCTCGGACGAGGGACGCGTTCAAATGACAGCCGCCGCCTTTGCCAAGGGTCTGCTCGCATTGGAGGGCGAATTGACCCCCATTTTGGTGCAGATGGTGAAGAGCGCCAATACGAATGGACTGCTAGACAACGATTGCGATTCGAGCAAGTATCAGAATCTGTAAGTATCCCACAAAGCAATCAAATGACCCCGAAATTTATCGCTCAATCAATTATTCAATTGATCGTTTGCTTTAACGATCGCTGAATGAGCAAATGATCAATGCGAATGTCGCAGAATTCGTCATAGATGTAAGCAGCTATTGGATGTTTAATTTAAATAGGAATTTAACTGAGTCTAGTTGGAGGAATATGTTTATTAAAAACTTCTAAAATATACATTTTCCGATTTTGCTATTTAATTAAATTAATTTTTATCTAGTTGAAAAGAAGTTTTAGGTAGCTCCGATCGATTTTGAAATGGACAGAAATTAATAATAAAATGTTCAACCTAGATTTGTAGATTGTTATGTTATTTGTATTCAATTGGATCAACTTTAAAAATATCTCTAAATGTTGTATATTTTATCTTTGCACAGTGCCAAGGGTCGTCTGCACGAGCTGATGCAGAATGATCGGGAGTTTACGAAGGAAGATCGTGAGCTGATAAATCCTTGCAACAGCAAATCGATAACACAAGCATTAGATTTCGTTAAAAATCCGGTTGACTGTTGTCATCATGTGCATTTGTTGATACGCGAACTGTTGCACATCATCAGCATCAAGAAGGACGATCCGAAGACAAAGGATGCGATTTTGTATCATGGCGAGACATGGGATCTAATGCGCTGTCGCTGGGAGAAGATCGAAAAGGATTTTAGCACCAAGTCAAAGCTGTTTGATATTTCGAAAATTCCAGATATCTACGATTGCATCAAGTACGATCTGCAGCATAATCAGCATACACTACAGTACGATCAGGCCGAGGAACTATATATCTATGCAAAGAATCTGGCTGACATTGTTATACCGCAGGAGTACGGATTGACGCCACAGGAGAAACTGGCAATTGGCCAGGGAATTTGCTCACCGCTTTTGCGTAAAATCAAAGGCGATCTTCAGCGCAATATCGATGAGATCGAGGATGAGTTTATGAATCGACTGAATCCGCATTATAGTCATGGTGTTGCCAGTCCGCAGCGACATGTGCGCACCCGTCTCTATTTCACCAGCGAATCGCATGTCCATTCGCTGTTAACCGTGCTCCGTTACGGCGGAATGCTGAATGTCGTTACGGACGAGCAATGGCGTCGTGCCATGGACTACATATCGATGGTGTCGGAGCTGAACTATATGTCACAGATAGTCATAATGCTGTATGAGGATCCCACCAAGGATCCCATTTCCGAGGAGCGCTTCCATGTCGAGCTACACTTTAGTCCGGGTGTTAATTGTTGCGTCCAAAAGAATTTACCGCCTGGTCCCGGCTTCCGACCGCACTCCCATGGCGACAATAGCTGCGGTGCTAGCTTGCAGTCCAGCGAAGAAGCGAATCCATCCCGGATCGAAGAGGAGAACGATTACGCTTCAAACGATGAGCAGCAGGGCAAGAAGCGCACCGTAGGAAACTCTACATATACATTTTGGATGTTCTTTCTCAAACGGATTTGAGCTGGCGTCAAAATTCATGTGGATGTATTTTAGCGTGGTTTTTTTTTTTGTTTGGTTTTCTAAAATACTTTCCCCTGAATTTGGGGTGCCAGCTCTGATCCGTTTGACAAAGAACGTTCCACTTGAAACTATGATAATTTAAAAAAATAAACTGTTTTTTGTTTCCCAGTGCAATTTGGCTGGAACTCAACGCAACGCAACATCGTCGTTTGGATTCAATCGCTTGGAGCTGCGCAGCAAACAGATCAAATCAAAGCCAATACCAATTGGAGCACATCACACGGTCAGCGGACATGAGGCAATGGATCTGGCCAAGCGTTTAAACGAGGAGCTTGCCTCACAGCAGCAACAACAGCAGATGCATAATCAATACCAAAATCAACAGCAACAGCAACAGCACCAACAACATCAGCAACATCAACATCAACAGCAGCAGCAGCAGCAACAACAATTGCGACCCATTAGCCCCGATATTAGGGCCGTGAGTCCAGACTGTGAGCCGCGATCGCGTAGCTTTGAGCAGCGTGGATCTCCGTCATCGAATCGCGGCAAGGAGGCTGGTATGTATGTCGAGTGGTGTGCCAATTAACATGGCTTGCTGCCACTGCCATTGAGGCCATTGTGGCCCAGTTAACCGCTGCTGGGCCATCTCACTGGCACTATATATTTTTCCCATTTCAATTTCCAACTTTATTGTTGATTTGATTTTCTCAACTCTTTGAAAACTTTTTTGCTATAACTTTATTACCACTTATTGTATTTATTATCAGAGTATAATTGTCATTATTATTATTATTGTTTATTTATTTGGCCATTTATTTTCAAATTTTCGCTAACTCAACTCAACTGACCAAACAACCAATTGGCTTATCAACTAACTTGGCTATCTGTTACGATAACATCGTGCGTTTCTCTCACACAATACTTAATATTTTTTGTTATCCTTTTATTTGATATGATTTGATTTCGACATTTATTTTGCATGCGAATTTGTTTGTGCGTTTTGGCCAACTCGAAACGTCTGTAACATGCGAAGCCAACATCCCCAACCACCTTCCCGCAACCAAAATATAAAAATGTTTCATTCCAAAAGAAAAAAGAAAAAGAAAACAAATCAAAGAGACACTAGATTTCTGTTATTTTCATTTATTTATTTTTTATGAGTATTTTCCCAAATTATTTATTTGATTCCATTTAATACTATTTAAGTTATTGCCTTGGATCTATTAAGTCTTATTGCTCAGCGCTAAATTCAATGTTTTTTTCATTACAAGAAAACTTAAAAACCAAAACCGAATCTTAAAACTGAGCCCAACATTTTTGATTTTCATTCTTTCCACACACGACAAGAACAGATGAAAGAATATTTTTAACAATGTTAAAATTACACTTGTAGCCACACGAAATGTGGTTCTCCTGTTTGCTCCTGGAGCTCCCTCACCTGGAAGGGAGCTCATGGAGCTGGAGAAACGTAAGCTGTTGGGAAACTAATGAAAATCGATAGGCATCTGGCCGCGGAATCCCGTGTACTTGGCAATGCAATGCAGCCCTACTTTTAGCCCCAAAAAAAACCAATAGGTCAAAAACACCTCAAGTTAATGATGGTCACCCCAATCCTTGACCCCTTGACCCTCGCGTTGAATATGACCCAAAACAGCTGGGTGACAGCTAATGCTGCCACGCCTATCCGAATGATATGGGCGTTATTGAAGGCGCCATTACTGGCTCTCAGCTGTTTTTGGATTATATTACATTATAGCTCTCTCTCTATCTCTCTCTCTCACTCGTTGTGTGTGTGTGTCTTACTCTATCTATCTGTATGCGTGTCTCCTCTCTGTCTGTTTTGCTGCGCCTCTCTCTCTCTCTCTCTCTTTCTGTCACTCTTTCTCTTTGCCTCTTTCTTTAAATATATGTTTAATGCATGAATCGAGGATAACTTCAATACAATTGATAACATAATTTTTAATTGAATTGTGAACATTCTTAACTGTCAATGTTCAATGTTGTTTGTTGTTCGTTGTCGTTGTTGTTTGTTTTTGTTGTACCCCGAAAAGCCAGACTAACCAAAACATTAATAGGCTAACTCGACGCTAACTTAACGCCAACTAACTGGACTCATAACATAAATATGACCAATTGCCTGCTGTTTATACAACGCTGCCGACGCTCTACAACGTTCAAAACGATCCTGCAAAGCATTATCCTAAATATTATATAGCTTATTCATATACATCTCAGCTGATCTGAGTGTGCAATATCATGATCCAACAAACTTGTAAAACTATAGAGAGTCCATCGATTCTCTTAGTTTTATAAATATTAATATTGATATCTTTCAAGAAACTCACTTTTCGTTATACCAGAAAGGCTAAAGCTTTATCTTTGATTGTTCCTAGGATTGATGTTTCAGTTTTGTATATAAAGCAAAAACATGAAAAAATGCTTTAAAATATTTAAGCGCATGTAAAACCAGTCCAAGACCCAATCCAACTAATAAGATTATAACAGACTCGTAATTTAAATAAGAAATATCAAAGAAGTACTAAATACTAAGAACAAGAAAATAAGTTAAAAGTGTAAAAATAACAACAAAATAAGAACAATTTTAAAAGATACAATATTTATCTTAATTGGATTATTAAAATTGCCTGACAATACCTATTATTATACAGGGGTGCCACAGAAATCGCTTTCGCTTGAAATTCACATAAATTTAATTTCGCTGTGCCACAGGTCAATTTGCAGAATAGTTTTGCGCGGAACAAACTAGCGCTAATTCCGCTGGCGTCCGATGCTGCCAACTAGTCCGATTTAGGTTTTTGAAATCAGGGGCAGCGATGCCACATTTTTTAGTTAGAATTCGAAGTAAGGTATTTAAAAAATATATATGGAACCACTTCTGGTTTCTTTAACAATAGTAATAGTTCTCTAATAGTGACTGCAAAAAAAATGAAAATGTCAAAAAAAGGCACTTTTTGCATGAAAGTGAGGAAAAAGTGCCTGTTTTTTTTTTTTTGAATTTTCAAAAAATTATTAAAAATACTAGCGAAAAGTTTTTTGAATATTTTTTTTTGCAGTCACTATTAGAATTGCTTAAAAAATATTTTTGCAGCTCAACTTTTTTTCTTTGTCCGGCACTGTAAATTAAATAAGAAAAAAATTTAAAACTTGTTGTTCTGCAATGATAAACTTACAAAAGTTGCTAAACAAACCCTTGGGTAATTTAATCTGAGAAGATGTCAACCCTTAGAAGCCTAGTTAGTGAAAATGCTAAAAAAAAATTATTTCGCTTGCGAATTCTGTGGCACCCCTGAGAGTCCTGAAACTGAATTTCATACATTGGATGAAGAAAGACATTAAAATCACAATTTGTATGAACAAATGGGATTTTTTCTTTATATGTAGAATATGAGCATATATTAATATAAGATGAATTTCAGCAGTATTTAAAATTCCCGAATGTACAGTTTTTAGCTTTTTTAATACTTAAAAAGAGTTGAGTTGAATTTTGGTTTAAAAACCATAAAAATACTAAAATATGTTGAATTTTGAATTGAAACTCACTGTTTTTTTTAAGAGCCTGATCAGTAGATTTAAGGACTCACACACACACACACACACACAGAGGCATGCATATATAAGTTTGTATGTATGTATGTGTGCTTGCAGGATGCGTTCAGTTTTCGGCTCGCCGAATATTCGTTTTCCTTTCTTGTTCTACTTCAACTTTTATGAGTATTTTCTCGGCTAATTAGTTTTCTGTTTGTATACTCTATGACCTTAAACACACACACGCACACACACACACCGACAAACACACACTCACACAACTGCATACACACACACACACACATACATTTGATTGGCTGTTTAAACTGAATTTTTAAACTCTGACCAAACAAAAACATAAACCACAAATTGTTGTCCCGCTTGCGACTCTCTACTAATCCCAACCAGCGCCGGCAGCAACCTTTGTCGAGATCGCCAATGCGCGTGTGGGCGTGGCAGCTGGAGGCGGTGGCGGTGGCAATGGCGGTGGCAGTGTTGGCAGCAACAGCAGCAGCGGCAATCGAACCGCAATTCAAATACGCGTCACCGATAGATTGTCATTCTTTAAGATTGATTCGTCAACGAATGAGTTGCCACTGTCGGATATCGATTTCTCACTGACACCGGGGACACCACAATGCCACAATGCGGGCGGTGCAGCCGGATGCAGTCGATCCCAAAAGCGCCACAATCTGTTGAGCATGCGTCGCATGATCAGTGGCGATGATGCTGAATTTGACGGTCTGCCGCCGCTGCATCATTTGCCACAAATCTCACCGATGGCCACCAATGAGCGTCCCTTGAGCTGCAACTGCAGTGCCAGCTACTCCTTCCCCTTGGCAACGGCGCATGCGCATTCCAAGAGTCACATGCATCTGGCAACGATCGAATCCAATCATAATTCTCCAGCTGTCCCAGATGTGGCCATCAATCCACCTCAAACATCGAGCAGCTTTGAGGATGACTTTCAGTTGTCCAGCTCGGCGCCAGCGGTGCTGCTCAGTGGCGAGTTCCAGCAGCGTGGCGACAACAACAACAAGAACAATAAGAGAACGATGTCTCCTTGTCGCCTTTGGGTGAGCAGGGCACAAATTCGCCAACCGCTTCGACACTGAAACTATGCATGGACAAGGACATGGAGTCGCATCGGCAGTTGGAGCGCGGTCAGCGCAAGGCCACAAGTCATTCGTGTGGCCAGCTATCGATATTGATGGCAACGGCGCCAGCATCGGCGCCAGTGCTGATCGAGAATCCATTTCGTTTTGCGGCAACAGCCCCAACAGTTGCCCCACCTCAAGTGGGCAGCACATTTGTCAGCTGCTTTGCGCCCATTGCCGAATATGTGCCATCGTCCCCGCCCACAGATCCAGCCATGCCCATGCCCATGCCCATTGAGGCGCAGTTGGTGTACAATATACCCACCGTATTGATAACAGCTACAGCATCCGTGACAAGCAATAGAACATCAAATATCGCAATTACAGAAAACACAGAATGTACTGAAACAATAACTGAAACAGCAGCAACAACTCAAACAGCAACAACAACAGCTAGAGCCTTGTCTTATACTACAGCAACAATGTCTTCTAATCAACCTTGTACTAACCAATTCAAACCAATTGATCCCTCCTCAATTGACGCACAAACACAACACAAAATCATCAACAACAACAACACGAATACCAAAACGAACACAAACACAAATACGTACACAACAACAACCAATACAACAACAACCAATACAACAACAACAACAACCACAACAACAACTACAAACATCACAACGTCCCCGTCTTGTTGTACAAATACAATCGCCACAGATAACAACGTTTCGGTCTCGGTATCGGCATCGGTATCATCGGCCAATTCGTCAACATCGTCGCGTCGCCAAAGACACAGTATTGCCGGCCAGATGTCCTATATGAAAATGTTGGGTTTCGGTGGTTTTAGCAAAAAGATGGCGACCAGCGCGAATAGCCTTTTCAGTACGGCAGTTATAAGCGGCAGCTCATCGGCTCCGAATCTACGCGATATGATACCGGTATCATCATCCGGTGAGTACACACACCCATCCATCCACCCACACCAACACACACACCTAGTCATACTTACAAACACCCAGCCACACTCACAACCAGTCTCCTCCTTCCACACAACAACCATTATTATCAGATTTGAATATGGAATATGGACATATCAAACAAAATAAATCAATTAGCAGTTTAAATCCAAAAAAAACCAAAGATATATAGATTCCATGTTATCTATAATACCATGCGAAACGATATGAGCATCATAATTTGTCCAATAAAGATGTAAGGGTATTTTTATTTTTCAATTCGATTAGCAGGCTAACTCCAAGAAACATCAAAGATTTATAGATTCTATGATATCTATAAGAAATTATTGTTGGTTTGTAAACCGAGGCTAAAAACGAAATATTGATCAAAAACTCACATCTCGTGAAATTTCCTTCCAAAAATGTATTCAAGTTATTTATTTAAGCAATATACGATAGAAGAAATTCAATAGGATGAACATATAGATTCTACGTTGAAATAAATTCACTTGTTTGCCCATTTTCTTAAAAATTGATTGAAAATGGACCGTTTGTATTTTATCGATTACACTAAGAAGGATAGTAAGATTGTTACATAAACCATTTTAATACATCGAAATATATTGAAAGTTTAATTTACAACAAGTTTTCGAGCGATTTTAATATATATATTTAAAAAAAAAGAGACAAACAAAATAAATATTTTGTGGAACAAAATGAATAGATAAATGAATGCATTACATTTCAAAAACGACTCCTATTTGAGTCGCGTGCGAATGCCTTGGTTTTTTAAATTATCTTGAAAACGAACAATTTCCCAAAATCAACCTTAGCACCAATTATATTTATTCAAAACCTAAAGTTTCCCCTTTTGTCAAAACAAAATAATGTTTTGGCATATGTTTTATTTCACTTTGAATGCGTACGAATGTCGCATTCGACATTAGAAATTTAACCCATATGAACTATTCAATTCTTAAGTAAACTAAACACAAATGAGCGTTCTAATTTGAATAGTAAATCTTTAACATTTTGATTTGTGAGTGAACCTCAAAGACGGTCGCTTTATTATCGAAAATCAGTGAGTCTATTTGGTTGATCGGCAGTGTACTTCAAGTATTTTCTGTTCCAAGCATCACACTCTTTCTTGACGTTGTTCCATTTTGTACAAAACATTAATTTTGTTCATATTCTTTTGCAAAGTTTAGTATAAACAAACTTCAGCTATCTGATATAATTTTTTCTTCAAAATTTCATATTAACAGAAGCTTTCAAACAAAACAATTAGGGTATTCAGAAACTATGATATTTGTGTTATGGAGCAAAGTGATAACACTGTAGCTAGTGAGTGACCTTTTTAAGTTTCTGTTGTCGTATTTGTGATATCATTAAGTTAAAATTCAATGAGCAGCTGTTTTGTATAAAGCAAGCTTTCTTTTTATTTCGTTTACGATCATGAGTTTGGTATCACCCTCTCTTACTCTTGTCTTTTTTAATGCTTTTGCCACCGTAAAAAATAAATTTACTATTTAAAAAAAAATTGTATCTGTTTATTTAGATTTAAAATCTGTCCTAAGGGGGGACAATCATTAAAATTGTCATTTGTGTGATTCGAACCCTAACTATTTAACTGAAAGCTCTAATTCTGGCAGGTCGGCGACTCTAACCATAGAGCCACCGGACCAAGAAAAATAACTTGCTTTTACAACCAATATCAATACCGACCTCAGTGTGACCATATTTTGTTAGATACATTAAACAGTCTGGCAACCTTTCTCCTTTTGAAATTTTGTCTCAATACGACGAATTTTGTATATAGTACATACCCCAGGGCATGTTTGGTGTGATATACTTTTTTCTGTGTGCTTGTTGTCATTACAACATACATATAACACTTTGCCACATAACACAAATATTAGAGTTTCTGAATACCCTAAATGTTATTTAGTTAACAGATCCATTTTAAAGGTAATATTTTCAGCTAGAATTGTGTAAGATATTTTATTGTTTAGAATGGGTTTGTTTTTAGTGGAAAAAAACGTGACGAAATCCGCCCTTATTTGTTTTTTTTTTATTATAACGACAACAATCGGGCACAACGATTAGAAACAAGGTCGATAATTAAGATTTTTTTGATGACAAAAAAAAATATATATTTTTCTTTTTGCAGTTTACATGTTGTTCACAAACGAATCGATAAAATATGTAAGACTGTACTTGTAAAGAAAAGACTCTAAAAGTCTAAAGAGATAAGTATTCGCAAGAAATTGTTGAACGACATCATTACTTTTAAAGGATATAAAAAGTTGAGATTTAAAAAAAGGGAAAAGACAATACTAAATAATGTTATCAACAATGTGATATTTACTAAAAATATATAGATTTAAGCAAGTTTCGATTCAAAAATTTAAAATATAAATGCTTTAGTTTGGATTTTAAAATTAAAGAAAAATTAGATAATTGAATAATACTACGTAGGAGTTAGAAAATGTATGTAACCCTGTCTGTCCAGCGACACAAATTCCAGTATTTTGCACAATTGTAGATTATTTTTGTAGAATCTGTGTATAGCTCAAAATAAGACCAAGACTAAGTGACACTTTTTAATCACGCACACACACACACAAACTCACACACATACACGCAAACAAACACACATGTCTACACAGTTAATAATATTTTAATTAGATTATAGAAACAATATGGAGCACACAATTGAACTCCGTAGATTCTTCGTATTTAACTCCGAATCCAATGTTTCCACTACCATTTCCATTTCCGTCTCCATTTCCATTTCCAACCCCAAACGTTCCTTCCAAGTTAAATACCTATAAATATACTTGTGTGTTAATCTGATTGTTGTGTTAAGCAATGTTAACTGGCATATGTATTTAGGATTTGGTGATGTGCCGCCGATACGACCACTGGAGACTCTGCACAATGCGCTGTCGCTGCGCAAGCTGGACAGCTTTCTGCAGGACATGATCCTTGCGCAGATCTTTAAGACGCCGACGGGCTCACCGCCACGCGTCCATGATGTACCTGGCGCCACAACAACATTAGCCCCCGGATTGGGCTCAGCGGACACAATGGCTGTCGTGTCATCGTGCATGGTCCGACCGGATCATCCGCCAGTTGCCTCGCGACGTCCACAGTCCACAGCAGATGTTGAAGCTGAGACGAGCTCGACATCGGGTCAACGTTTGCCCAGTATAGCTGGGAGTGAGGATGTCGAGGATACCAACGATGAGGAGATGAACAAAATTCTAGCATCGAACAAACAGCGTAAGTTCCAAAAGCGTAATTCAGTCATCGGTTGGCGCACCTGAATATGTTACCTGTACATACATCATCTGAGCCCGATCTCTCATTCCATCTCCACTTAACTGATCTGACCTGTGATCTCTGATCTCTGTTTTCTCATCTGCTGTTTGATGAGCATGCTCATTGGATTAATCAACCATAATTTTCAAAATTGCCGAATATTAATTGATGTATTTCATTCATTTTGTTGTACCTTACATTAAAAATGTTTATTAATTATTATTTTCATTTATTTTGTTGTATTTAACATTAAAAAAAATGCATCTCTTTTTTAAATATGCAGAAATTTGATATCATTTATATTGTATTTTACATTTGTATTCTTTTCTTTTTTCTTTCTTTGATTTTCAGTGGATTAAACCGTCACATGATTGATATTTTGTTGAGTGTTTTTTAATATTATAATATATTTAGAGATCTATAGTAATTGCTCTTAATTTTCAAGTCAAATTTTGTATAATTAGAGAAATTTATGATTTTGTAAGTTCATGCGGTCCAAAGAGTTGTATTTAGTTACGAGTTACTTAAGATGCGTATGAGAATAAAGATTTACACACACTCGCACTCTCGCTCTCGCGCGTTTTCTCTCTCTCTCTCTCTCTCGCTCGCTCTGTCTCTCTCTCTCTCTGTTTACATATTATAAGTATATTTTAATCTCCTGCACGGCGCTCTCTTTGCTATAACGTACAATGTTTTCTTTTTTATCGCACGCATCTCTCTTTCTCTGGCTCTGTCTCTGTCTCTGTCTTTCTCGTTCGTTTCTTTATCGTTTGCCTTGCCCTACAAGAAGCTTCAGCTCGCTAATCCCTCCTCTGAGCTTCTTACTCTCTCTCTCTCTCTCTTTCCCCGTCCCTCTTAACGCAACCTTTTCACCAATTCTCAAAAAATTCTGATGTGCATCAAAAAACTAACAATCTGAAAAATTGAAACATAACTAAACAAATGGCAAACAAGTTTGGCTAAAGCAACAGGATGAGCATCAGGATGTCGATGTAGAGAATTTGAAACAACAACAACAAGAACAAGAACAACCGCTTCTCAGGTGAGAGTGCACTTTCTTTCATTCTCCTACACTCACTTTATTTGTAATTTATTCATTTTGCAGTCTGTCGACCACTGTGGATATTGTGATGATCGAAGAGCCCGATCCCGATCCGGATGATCTTCGCTCGTTTGAGCCCATGAATCAGGATACGCTGCAAGCAGCCAGCACCGTTGCTGCTGCCCTCGCTGGCAACATCCTGCTCACCGTCTGCGACGAACAGGATCCGAGTAGTGCCTGCCTGACGCCAGTCAGCTGCATGGACCTGGATCTCGATCTGAGCATGGTGGCCAACAAGGGCTCTATAACGCTATCCGTGGATGTGAGTGACTTCGGATTACCTTGTTGATCTATCGTTTTAATTGGATTCTATATACGAATGTCGAAAAATATTACTCAGAATACGAAAATTCGGAAAAAAAAAATTAGGCATCCAAAATTAGGAATCGAATTATCAGGAATTCAAAATTACGAACCCGATATTAGGAATACAGTTATTAGGAATCCAAAATTAGGAAGACAAAAATTGGGAAAACAAAAATTAGGAAAGAGTCGAAATCAGAAATATTTTATTAAAAATCGCGCGATTGCGCGATTGTGATATTTATTCGAACCATTTATTTAAAAATCTACATGTTTATATTGTGTGCCACCTTATATAAAAAATCAACAAACTTTTCATCTTTGTGTTGGTCGTATGTATTGAGTAGCGTTTTAAGACGGTTGTCTACCCTTTTATATTTTGATTGTTTTTATTTTTCGGGCCTATCTCCAATGACAGGAAAACCAAAGATAATTTTCCCAATTTTTTGTTCTTTATTTTTTTCCCCCAATTTTTGTACTCTGAATATTTTTTTTAGTTGAAATTCCTATTTTATGATTCCATTGTTTTGGATTCATAAAATTTAATTCTTTGTTTTTTTTCTTCTTTTTTAAAATTCCTTAAAAAAGCTTCGGAATTCGTATGAGGTACCTGCATGAACTGCTCCCGAAAATTCCATAAATTATTATGACTTGGAATTCGAACACAGCTACGACTGTCCGTCTGTCCGTTCCTCTGCATCTCATCGACTATTAATTAGAACTGCTATAAAATATTTTATCTGTATTTCGTGGCGACTTTTAGTATTGAAAAACGAATAACTGTCTCGCTGTTTAATTAAGAATAGAGATGTATGGTAAAAATGCATCGAAAAATCGACGATTCGATTTTACTTGACTTTAATTTAATAATTTTTTTTGATATAAATCGAGTTTATTAAATCGATAAAATATAAATCGATGGGCAGGTATCAGATTGGTCATCAATTTAGCACTAGAAAAATTTTGAGATTGACTTTACTGCACTCACATATGTATGGATGCGTATACTCTCTTATATTTTTATTTGTTTTGAAATAAAACCCGGAAAAAATAATAAACATTATTTTCATGTACAAGATCAGTATAACACAATAATGAGCGCGTAAATCCGACCAAGAATTATTCGTACACCAATTTGAATTATTTGTAAAAGTCAAATTTCACGTATTTTCATACATTACATACATAAAAGCATCCAAAGACATGTATATTATCAAAAAAATAATTGTTTACAGAGATTTGAATACAGATGCATTTTTTGAAATGTACTTGATTTGTAATGCGGTTGTTTCACCTTTGCAGGGATTCGAGGACGACGAGGACGCGACGCTGTCGGCAGCGACGACGCCGTCGCTGCCGCCCGACATGGAGCAGCCCAGGCTGGAGATGTGCTACTGCTGTCCCTCGCATGCCGAACAGCCGCCGGAGGTGGCCAGCGATGATCCCAGATATTGTTTTGCGCTGCCGGTGCAAATAACACAGGCGTCGCCGGAGCACGCACGTCCGAGTGTGCGGCGTGTCCACGATCCAATCTCACCTCGGATGCAGAAGCAGATCAGTCTGTTTGAATGCGGCGCAGAGGCGAATGCCTTGCATGCATCCATTAATTTGCCAGCGGCGGCGCAGCAATTGCGTCAGGATGCACGACTCCGCAAGTTCGAGAATCTCACACAGTCCACGTCCAATTCGAATTTCCCATTTGAGAGCAACACGCTGAAGCGGGTGCCACTTGTGAGCACCAAGGATGACTATTCGAATGTGTCGCATACGCAGAGTTGCATCAATCTAAAGAGCAGTGGGGCTGGGTCCGGCTCTGGATCCCTCAACTATGGCTCGCCGCAGCATCAGCAGCGGGAGAAGGAATCGGGTGAAAGGAAGCGAAAGCAATCGGTTGTTGCCCCAGTTACCAATTATGATCGACTGCCCAATGCGGTGTCCGTCTGCTGTTCATTGGACACGGATGCTGGCTGCAGCACAACGACATCAACAGCAGCGGGCGGAGCAGAAACAACGGTTACAATGACCGCACCACATCCAGGCGCACTTATTGTCAAGGAGCGTTTCATAGAGCCACCAAAGCGCGGCATTGTCCGAGATTATAATGGCAAGACACAATCCATGGACGCCGATTTTCTGTTCAATGAGTTTCTATTGCTGCCGGCAATTGCGCCAACTGATGATCTGGATGTGGACATTGAACAGGCAACAACGGACTTGCCGTTGCCCAAATGAATCAACTTATAAATATATATAAATATACTTACTTATACCACATACTTAAAAACAAAATATACAATATATAGATAATGGAAATATTTGTTTAGCTCTTAACTTGCATTGTCGTTGTTGTCGCATTTGTTGTTGTTGGCTCGAAACTGAATAAAGATCTATTTTTCTGTCCTAAATTAAAGATGTTCTGTCCATAAAATTTGGAATTGCAGTTAAGTTTATTATACCCGGTACTTGTAGAGTACAAGTGTATATTGATTGAGTAATGTACGTATGTGGCTGGAAATATATATAAACATATATAAAGTCTATCTTGCCAGGTCACTTTATACATCCGTATGAACACTTGGTGTCAGTGTTGTAGAGAAGTAAAATGGGTGTAGCTAATATCTAAAAAAAAATAAAAGATTTATAAATAATAATTAATTAAATTACAGGGGTGGTCAAAAGTATTTACACATCACTTAAATTTAAATCTACTCATAGTTTGAACTTACTTCATGTTAATTTTGGTATCAATGGAAAGGTAATTTGAATTCCTTTTGAATGATACAAAACTTTTCTTAACCGATTAGGTACCCATTGAAAATTTCGAGTTTTCGTAAAAGTCTAATTTTTTGAGTTTTTTCCTCGGTCTCAATTTGAATTAATTAATTAATTAATTAATTAATTAATATTAATGCTTAAATACCATTTAATGTTTGTAAATCAATTTTTTTACGAATCTGAATTTTAAAATATCTTTTTTTTACATGTTTAAGCATCCATAACGTAGTATTGTAATCTTTAATTTTATCATTATTTGTTTGTCCCTAATTAATTGCTAAGTATATTAAAATTCAAATAACAAATAGTATTTCTTCAAAATTTCTAGGTTTTCCAATTAGAAAATAGCAAACTTTAGCTATAAAGTAGCTTAAGTTGCAATACTGCCTGATTGTCAGAGGCTAAAGGAGGCAAAGCAACCTTAATTGGCACACAGATTTCTTGTAAAAAAAAAGAATGATGCTTTAATTTGTATACACTGATAAAAAAAAGGATCTAAAATCAAGATTTTGGTCTCAGAACTAAGAACTTTGGTCTAAAAAATGCGTCGAGAACATGAAAATCTTGAAGTAAGAAAACACATCTTGATTCTAAGAACATTTCAATTAAGACCAAGTTCTTATTTTTAAGATCCTAAATTCTTACATTTTCAAGACCACAAATCTTAGTATGAGAATAAAACTTATTATTTTTTTAATATTATATGTTCTTATTTATAGACCAAAAAGTTTTGAATGCTCAAGACAAATATTCTTAAATAAAGATAAAGCTTCTTAACATTTTAAGAAGAATGAAGTAATTTATAGCTAACTTGAGGTCTAGTAATATCAATATGACACTAAACAATAAACAAAACACTTGCACTTGGCTCGGCATACAGCTGTTTCAAGAGATGCCAATCTCTATCATCAGCACCGTTGTGGTGACTTGACCAGCGATCCAAGCCTAATGTCATCTTTGAGAAGCCAGAACCAGTTGTGAATATTAGGTCTCAAAAAGAAACAAATGTTAAGATTTTTGTTCTTATTTTAAGAGAAAAAGATCTTAGATCTAAGATTTTTAATCTTATATTAAGAACTTAAAAATTTCTAGAATAATATTCTTAGTTTTTGTAATTTGGTCTTAAAATGGTCTTATATTAAGAACAAAATATTCAAATTTGAGAATTTTATTCTTATATTAAGAACTTACGTTTTTCAAGATTAATATTCTTAGTTTTAGTTATTTGGTCTTAAAATATTCTTATTTCAAGAACAAAATATTTAAGATGAATGTTCTTGATTTTAGAAAGTGGTCTTTTTTTCCAGTGTACCAATTAACTTATAAATTAAAGATGCAATTGATATAGAGTCATAATTGGTTAAGGTAAGTTTTGGCACACAGATTTCTTGTAAAAAAAAATGATGCTTTAATTTGCATACCAATTAACTTATAAAATCAAGATACAATTGATATAGAGTCATGTCTTCATCAATAAGACATTGAGGACTATCTTATAAATGGAGTCTTGAGTCAAACGTTCTTATTTGCTTGCATTGTGATTACTCAATGATGAGGATGATCATGACTACGACAATGATGATGATAAGGCCAAGTGAAAGTGAGACAACATGCGCTGTCATTGACCGCTTCAGCTCAGCCAGCCCAGACCCAATTGGGTGTGGGATGAGGGAGTGGGAGACGAATTCAGAATTGTGAGACGCAGCCGGTTTTTGAGATTCGTCGCCAACGTTTTCACTTGTCGAGCTTTTTTGAGACTATAGCATGCATTAACCTCGATCCACATTCGATTGCAAATTTCAATTCGTGTTTAGCATTTGCATTCGTATACACATGCTTACACATATAGTATTCGTATTCGTTTCTGTACTTGTACTCGTATTTGTATTCTAAATTGCGTATGCAAGGCATGCCGGGCCAGTCAACATCACCCACTGATGAATGTGGCCCTCGGACTAACTCACTACATGCATGAGTGTGAATACGACTACGAATACTTACATACTATATGTAGGCGAATTTCAATGAGAGTACAAATACGAGTACGAGTAATGAGCTGCAACGTGCTGATGGAACTCCGAAGATAACTAAGCTATCGTACTTAGCTGCAATTTCAGTACAGTCTTAACGTCTTTATGACAATCTCTGTACTTGCTGGTGCCTGGTATATAGCTCAAGATAATCAAATATATATATATGCACATTTTTCTAAAGAATTATTCGGTCTCTTTGATTCTAAGCAATGCATGCTCTTAGTTTTGAAACTTTATTCCTAGAATTTGTACACAATTTATTTTCGTACATGGGATCAGCTTACAAAATTTACAAAGAAAATTTGTTACAAGTTTTTTCAAAAACATGCAATTTTGTTAAATTCTCTTATTTAGTTAAGTAACCTGATTTTTTTTTGGGGAAATAATTTGTTAATATTAATTTGACAGATCTCTAAAATTATTTAGAACTTTTTGGAAATTTATTGCAATGAAACTAAACTAACTATTGAAACTAAAATAAAAAATTGAATAAGTTTATTAATTTGACTATTTTTTCTTTAGTTTTTAACAAAAACACCACCAATAACGAATAAATAATATTCAAGACATACAAATAAAATTTTGAGTCAAAACTTTCCAATTCCTAAAATGATCTCATCTTTTTTATTGCGCTTCTGTTTTTCTAGATATTTGTCTGTGCTTGTAAAATTTGTTTATTTACATTTCTGATAATTATCATATTTTGTGTTCTACTGTTATTTACATAGGTTAGGTGTTTTGATGGAATAATCTTACACAACCTACTAAATAATTACAGTGCTTATCTGTCAGATTTTCAGTACTTTTTTATAAAAAGTAACGAGTGCAAGGCTCTTTGCGGGTGTATTGGACTGACGATATACTGTGCAATATGTGCAACATTAGGCGTAGTACACGTTGTTTATACATACATACATACATACTTAGATACTTGGCAGAGTCCATCTGTGCAAGTTTGTTGCTTAAGTCTTTTGTATTGCTCGATGCTGCAGAACGCATTTTAACTGCTGTTGCTCTCGATTTTTTACTGCTGATGCTATTGTTGTTGTTGCTGTTGTTGGCTGTTGTTGTTTTCATTTGCATCAGCAATTTTCATTTTTGGTGCGCACGTTTAACAACTGTAATTAGCATTTTTTCTAAGTTGCCCGCATATGGAAAAAGTTTCCAGTCAATTTAGTTTTTTGCTTAATTTTGCGCGCCAAGTGAAAAGAAGAGAGAGAGACGTTCAGCAGTTCAGCTGTAACAAGAGTAGAAATGTGCCCATCACACATATACACCTTCTAATACTCACACACACACACACTCTTGTGCATATGTTTAGCTTTATTTATACTTATATGGATATGCATTTGCTGTGCGCTGTTTGGCATTTGGTTGGGTGCGGGTGTCGGCTGTGCCCAAAAGTTTCGCCATGGGGAAAGTTCTAGCTTTAAGCTATTTGACTTTGCCAATTTATGCAAATGCGCGAGCAGCATATAAGCAAAAACAACACACACACACACATACACAAGGTGCGTATGTATATGTGGTAATAAATAAATTAAATTTAGTTTTTAAAAGAGAGCTGAATATTTGCCTTTTTAATCATCTAATAATAGAAATGCCTAAGTAAATTTAAAATCGACATCTTAAAGAGAGTTGTTTACAAGACGATTGTGTATTCAATTCGTACAAAATATTCCATATAATTTTTATTCTACCTATAACACTTGCAAATAGCTCTAGCGTATTATTTACTGATCAGTCTTGTTTATTCAGTTTGTTATTTCTGTATTTGATTCTTCCTGTATTTTATTTTTTTTTATTTATTTATTTAGCATCCTAGTGCTACAAGTTGTAAAGAACTTATGATTATGGCACTAGTCCCATTTAATGCTACACACGGTTGAAATTACAATTATTCTTAAATAACTTATGATTAATATTACAAAATTTGATTTTGATTTTAATTAATATACTATTATGTTTATATTATAATTCGCCTTTCGCACCCTTCATGATGCTTTTGTCATACATACTTCTTACACTTTATCTGATTAAATAAGTCAATTCTCATATTATGTAGTGCTTTCTGAACCTGTAAAGAGTATTTGAGAATAGAAAAGATTTGCAATTTGAATTGGAATACATAACCATGTACATTGTAGATGTGTAAGACTGATCTCCTTTCCCAATTCTTCTCTTCTTCAAGCTATTTAATGCCTTAACTTTGTTGTACAGCGCAGTCTCATTAATTAAAAGATATGCACTCGTATATATTTATACATATTTGTATATTAGTTATATTAGTTATCAGTTGTAGTAGATAGATACCATGCATATGCATTAAACACGCTTGTGGACTTCAAATTCAACTTCAACTTCAACTTTATCTTTGGCTAATTCCATTTGCATAATAGAAAATCTGTTAACATCTATTGTGTGTGTGTGTATGTTTTTGGCATGTTTATGGCAGAAATTACAACAAATTTCGAAAATTGAAATTGAATTTGAGCTCGAATTCGAACTTGGTCGGTTTGCTGCTGATTTTGACCAGTTGCCAGCTTCACTTTCTTTTTCACTCGAAAATTTGACTGAAAAATCGATCAGTGCTGATAGCAATATTTGTTGTTGTTGTTGTTGTTGTTGATGTCGTTGTTGCTGCTGTTGTTGCTGAGGGAAGCTATGCATATTTAATAGATTTCGGTATTGCTGTTGGCTGAGCACCCGCGCCATGGGAAAGCAGCTCAAGTGGGCAGCTCATTCAGCTTGATGATGATGACATCTAAAAGAGGCAAACGCGAAAGAGAAAGACAGAGAGAGAGAGCGAGCGAAAGAGAGAAAGGGAGAGAGATTAAAAGAGAGAGAGAGAGACTGCGTGTATCCTGTTTTCCAATTGTTCGAAACAAGCTCATTATGTGGCCGCTCATAATTACTTTAGCCAGACAATTGGCAAGCGTCTAAGTTCATTAATCATTTGGCTTTGCAAAACTGATCAGACACGTTTCACATCATCATCTTTGGCTGCGGCTGCCTGTGTCTTGTCTTTGTCAATTGCGCGCTAATTACGCACGTGAAGGCGCTATACGGACATGGCAAATTGCGCATACGCCTCGTGCGCCATGCCAACAAGTTGGAAATGCTCGTTTTTTTTTGTCGTTTACTCTCTCTCTCTCTCGCTCTTACTCTCTCTCTTCTTAGCTGTCTTTCTTCAAAGCCGCTCTCTTGCCATACACATGCTAAACAGTCGGTCTACCTGTTGTGCGCGTGTTTTGTACAAATTTATGAAAGAATCCAATGAAGAGTGAAAGCAGTCAAAGTCGAAGCCGCAGCCGAAGCCGGTAAAAAGTGTAAGTTGTTGTTACCGGTGTGTGGCTCAGCGAAAGATCATTGGCATATTTACATGCATTACCAGCTCTTTGTCTTTGTGTGTGTGTGTGTGTCTTTTGTCTGTGTGCGTCAGTCTGGTTTCTGGCATTTTTGAGGCTTGGCTTCATCGAATTGTCAAGCGATTAATCAACACCAAACTTAACTTGAGCCACAGATATTTGCCACTTGCCACTTGTCGTTTTTGTAGCGGATTAGCTTATGATATCATATCTGAATGCGATCATATTAACTGTAGCTCAACAGAATTTCATTAATTGTCAGATAACTTCTTCATTGTTCTGTTAAGTTTTGGCGTCTCTTTTGTTCGATTGTCTGAAAGTTGCAACATATTAACTGTTAGAAGACGGTAAGTGTCCGTCAATAGGAATGATATAACGTTCACAGAGTAAACTAGATGAGCTGAAACTAAAAGAATGTGTTTTATACATGTTTATTATTCTAAGAGGGAAAAACTTAAAAACTAATCAACTGATTTAAGATTCTCCTAAGTTTAACTGCTCTTACCTTAAAATCAAGATCAAATATTACAAGAAATTTTAATCAACTTCTATACAAATAACTAGATCAGATATATTCAGGCATAAACTAGATAATTATACAATTAATTTAAATTTATAAATATACAAAAAAAAAGATCATCATGAATTTGAGTACCCACAAATTTAATTTAATTTCAGTAACTTAAATTTGTATTCCTATCATTTTATATTCAACTGAAAACAATTGTAAGTTTGCGTTGTTTCCAGTTTGTTAGAGATTTGTAGAAGATGCCTAAAATGATTTGAGTGTGATTAATTTTGACGGTTTAAAGTCGTACGCCATACCAAACGATACATACCATGTTCATACAGTTCCTCAAAAGGCCACCAAAGAAGGTCAAATAATTGCAATATTATTTAATGACACCAATAATGCTTATCTAAAAAAAAAAAACAACAATCCATTCCGCTGTTTTGTCTGTCGTTCGCTGTCCCTAAGCAAATTGAGAAAGCTGGCAAAAAAAACTGATTGCAGCATACTTGGCACATAATTATTTTAAAGGTACCGTATTGTGGAGTTGCTTAACTTTCGTAAAATATTCATTTATATGTATGAACGAGCATTTATTATTATTAATTGGTCGTTGGCTATCATGTAACTTGCAGCAGCTTGCCGCTTGCAACTTACAACTTGTTGCAACTGCAAATAGTACAAGCAGAAATGTGCAATTTTAATGCATCGATTTGATTATTTATTCTGCTTATCATGCTGTGTGTTTGTCTATCTCCCTGTTGCAATGCTGCAACAAAAACAAAAACAAAAACAAAAAAAAAACAATTTATGAGCGCCAAAAACGAAAGACTTAAGACACAAACTTGTCGCTTGCAATTGCTGCGGCGGCAGCTTACATAAATAACCAAAGCTCGCGCGGTTAGGATAAGCAGGCAACAACAACAACAACAACAGCAACAATAACAAGAAAATGAAACCAGTCACCATTGCTTGCCACTTGTTGCCTGGCTGCAAGGAGGAGGGTTTTTTTTTTAGTTGCGGTATCCGGGCACTTGCTGTGCACTTGCGTAAATCGCGCTGACCACTTTCAATGCAGCTTGTCCAGCATTCTTGTCAGTATCGTGTTGCAAAATCGAATCGCAGCATTTTCATATAAATACATACATATTCAATATTTGCGTTGCGTTGCGTCGCGACGCGTGCCACATTGTTGCAAGCGTCGGGGCTTTCACATGGCCCACACACTACTTAATGAAGTTGAACGCTCTAGTTAAGGTGCCGCTGGCTGCACTCGCACTTACCCGTACATTTAATTACTCAATTTTCGTTTGGGTTCGCTTCGTCCAAATGGCCTATAATAATTTTTAAAGTTTTCGTTTTTGTTTTTTTTTTTTTAACATTTTTTTTATGAGGCCTGAAAATTCCGTTTATCGCTTGCGCAGTTGCAACAGTTATGATGGTAACACCAAATGGTAATTCCCCTCTGTTGTGATCTATTATATGGGTATAACGAACTCAGAGCCAGCGGCTTAGATAATCGACTGACAAAACACATCCAAATGTTTCGCTTGTGTCACGTTTTTACGTTGCTAAACGAAACAGCAAGAACAGTCAACAGATCCCCAATACTAAATACAGCCACAATTTCAATTAACATAAAGACAAACATTACAAAAACAAGCTGAAGTTAAACGGGTTTCAGTTTCGCACAAAAATACTTTCAATTTACTGTACTTTGTACAGCTGACAAGAAACGAGACCCACAAAAATATCATCAAACATATGATTGAATATGAAAATAAAACTTCTTTTAATATTACATTTTCAGAGTGCTGATATAGCTAAATATATTTCAGACAAGGCACTTTTGGAACTTTTGGAAAGTTTTTCGTATGAAACCTCTATTTTCGATCAATATCTTTGATGAAACCTTTTATAGTCTAGATGCTAAATATATTCCTATATTTATGAAATTAAATCAAAAATGAATAGAACAAAATCCACACATCGTTAAATTATTTTTTAATTTTCAACCTTGACAAGGAATTAATAAGAAGTTTTCGACTTAATTATTGTTTTCTCTAAAAAAAATTAGCTTATCATATTGTTGCTTGGAGAAATTTTTAAAACAATTCCAATGATTTCGGGAACGCCCTTTAATTTTTTATTACACACAACTTCATGATGATTTTTACTCAATTGATGTAAGCTCAACTGCAGGAAATTAAAAAAAAAAACCAAAATCTCAAACTGTATGAGAAACGCATTTTAAAAAGTCGAAAAACTTGAATTTTTGTGCAAATTTTGTTGATTTAAAAAGCTCACAGGGGAAACTGTTAAAGCTATGCTCGAAATTCAAAATCAAATATTTATTATGACTTTAAGGTGTGTGTGAGAGGAGAGAGAGAGAGATAAATAGACAGAGATAGATTTATCAGGTGTTTGGCTTAAGAGTTTCGAAAAGTGGAAGAAAACGCACTTAAGCTTTTCAATTGGTTTCACATATCGTCTTAAGAATGTTTGCTGACGTCACAGCGACTGTTGAGGAGTGCAGCATTATGAAGATGAAAATCATGATGATGAAGAAGCAAAAGATGCGAGGCTAAAAAGTTCAATTCGAAAGCAGAAGTTGTTGTTGTTGCTGTTGTTGTTGTCGTGCGCATGCGCTGCACGCTCATTACCGTTTGTTGTCGGCACTTCTTTAAACGCAGATTTACGCGAACAGGTTGTAAAGTTAACATCAGCAGCAGCCGCAGCAGCAACAAGATACAGCAACAACAATGCGACAACCACATACCAAAGCCAAGTAAAGCTCAAAGCGCAGCTTTACTCGCAGCAGCGACGTCGACAAACCGACGAAAAATAGTTACGTCTCAGCTCAGTCAGCGACGAACGCGCCAAGCGATCGCAACGCAAAACGCTAAGCGAAAAGCTCCACCAACCAAAAAACAACAACAACAAACAAATAAGAAATTAAATACGCCAGCGAGCGAATTGAAAAGGAAGAGCGAACCGAAGTCGAGCAACAACAAAAAAAGCGAACAAGTGTCGTGTGCTTTTTAATTCAGACAGTGCATCTCAAACTGTGCGGCTTAACGGTAGTGTGTGTGTGTCTATCTCTATCTCACTCTGCATCTTTCTTTCTTCTGTTATTATTGGTTTGCTATTTTTTTTTTTTTGACTTTTTTTTGATTTTTTGAACGTTTGCGTTTTATTGATCGAACGCAGCATCTGCAGCATCTGATATTACTTGAATTTTTTTGTTGTTATTTATTTTGGTTGCTGTGCTTATTAGTGTGCGTGCGTGTGTCTGTGTGTGAGTCTGTGTTAAAGTGAAATGGAATTTGTTGAATTTTAATTGCACGCAGCAGCTTCAGAGCTGAAATCAGCCGAGAAACAGAAACAGACATTTCATTCAACTTGCTAATGAAAAACAACAACAACAACATCAACAGTGACAGCAACAACACTGCCAACATCAACAACGACAACCAAGAGAAAATTGCTGATAAATAACAAACAGCAATAACAATAACAACAAACAATCACCGGCGGCAAATATCATCATCTAAACAAAAGAAACGTCAGCCTCTTCAATCAACGTAAGTTGAGAGAAAAAATTCGAATTAAATAAATACGGAATACGAAATACAAAAAAATATGAGTATGAATGTATTCAGTTCACTCCAATGGCTGTCAAACTGTGCAGCCGGCTCAAGTCAAATGCTGTTAAAACACATTTAAGTGCATTAGGGAAATTTAGCGACACACTTAAAGCAAGTGTTAATAAACTCATTTCAAGATGTTAAAATTCCTTACACGAAAGTCAAAGACTAAGCGACAACATAATTTAATCAAGTGGTGATATACTTATTTTGAGATAAGTGATTATAAGTTATAATTGCTCGACGATAAAAAGTCAACTCATACTTTTCTTTTCTTTTCTTTTGGAAGCCAACTTTTTGTTAGAAGAATAAAAGTAAATTCTTTCTATCAAAGCTTTCCAAGCTCATTAAAATGTTAAAATAAGCATTTTTATATATACAGATATAAACAGAATAAATAAAGTTTATATACACAAAACAATAAATATTATGTTCAGGCTATTTATGTTTATGCGAAATATTCATGTATATTTTTGTATTTATATTTTCCGTCTATATAAAGTTTATTTACATGTATCAATTTTATTTACTTTTTATTTTTTGGCAAAGAACTGTAGATGCAGCCCTCTCAAAATCTCTTAAATTTATTTAAACAATGCATACAAATATTCTTCTATAAAAACGTGATTTTAAACAACAAGCTTGATCATGTTAAAAGCAGTTTTTTGCTTAAATACAGCATACAGCTCATGAGATTAGGTAGATCATTTACTCACAGACTGAAGCTCTGAATATATGTAGATTGAATAAGATTGAAACTTAAAAAGGGAATGGCAAACTGTACGAGTATGCAGAGAAGTACGAGTTCTCTTATGCTTCTTAAATCGATATTAATGTCTGCTCTTGCTAGCATTAGTGTCGATCAATGATCATCGATCATTTAGTTGTAGTACGAGTATCGAGTTAGTGTTTGAGTTTGGAGCGACTGTTTGTCTGCCACTTGTCTGCAGTCTTACAGTCTCTCGAGTCTGGGTCGAAGTCTGGGGCTGGGCACACTCAAATTTAGGCCAAAACAAGACAGAAAACTTCCAAGCTGGCCACAAACAAGCTAATAACAACCCAACGAAACCAAAAAAAAAAACAAAATACATAAACAAAAAAAAACCTGTGCAGTTTCTTTCAAAAGTCATGTCAATTTTTTGGCCATAAAGCAAAACAATTATTAGAGTAGTACATTGTAGTACAACAACAGCAACAATTTGAGCACATGCCACATAAAGTCAGTTGTATAGTCGTCGTAGATATTCGAGCTACAAAATGGAAAGTACTCGTATTTATACACAATTGCCATAATAATACTTTTCAGTTAACGCTTTTTAAAGCTTTGCACTGATCTAAATATCATTGTCTTTAAGTTTGATAACAAATCTTTTAACTCAATAGATATTTCAAGTTTGTGTTCATTTCTGTCTTTTTTTGTACATGTATCAATTGAATGGAACTGATAAGCATTCCGGTTAAAGCCTTTCAAAGTTGTAATGACTGAATTGAATACTATTGAATCATTTGTATACCCAGTGAAAATGGTTAAATGGGGGTATTTGAGTTGTGCCCTACTCAAATCGAACGCATGCAATTCTGACACTTTAAGGTCATTCTTGTCTAATTGATATATTTTTGAATGGCCAAAATGTTATAACCATTTTCATCGTAGGTTAAAATTATATATTTTGTATTCATTTTCTGTATGTCAAAAGCAATCGGATTCTATCTGATTATCTGAATATTTATCAGAGCTGGAGATTCTGCATTTTTAATAAAGGCTAAAAGGATAATTGTATACCATTTGCAGTTTAAGTCCGTTTTTAATGAATCAAAAAACAAATTTTAAGAAACAAGCCAACATTCAAGCAGTGCATACGATTAGGTTTGTGAATACAAGTGAAAACTAAGGCACTGAATCACGTTAACTTTATTATAAAATTAATTAATTTAAATAATAAATGTAATAATTAAAATAATTGCAAATGGTATACAATTATCCTTTTAGCGTTTTTTAAAAATGCAGAATCTCCAGCTCTGATAAATATTCAGATAACCAGATACAATCTGATTGCTTTTGACATACATCAAATTTGTACAAAAAATATGTTTATTTCTCATTTTAAATATATTTACCCAGAAAAGATATGCGAATAAAAATGTAATCTTTTGATTAACAGCATTTTCTTATATAATAAATAGGTTCTATTATTATTTATTATTAATCTCAATTCATATCTAAGTCGTTTTGAATGTGTTAGACGTAGAAAGTCTATACAATTTGAGCTCTAGTAAACTAAAATCTTATTATACATAGGAAAGAACGCCAATTTCAACAATAATTTCACTTGGAATTTTTATATTATTCAATTACTCTATCTCATTATCAATCTAAATTAAATGTAAATCATCTGTTAAAATTGCGAATTGTTATTATTACATTAACTAGCAAATTAATTTGATGAGATTTCCTTCATGTCGCCGTCTTTTGATCCCATTCAATATCAACGCGCTAATAGGATTAATTATATAGTTTTTTCGTTGGTTCAATGTCAATCGTCGATTGTCAACTATCGAATGCCAATTGTTGTTATTGCCGCTGCAATTTGCACTAGCTGCAACTTTATGCTGCCCTTGTTATTGTCATTATGATTGTTTTTGATTTCGTTGAAAGAAGAAGCGACCAAACAAAGAAATGAATAACTTTTCAGGGCATTCAGAGTATTCCCCAATTACCCAGAAATTGCATAATGCACGTGTTGGAGTATCTAATGCTGTGGTACTCGCACTTATTACAATAATCATTTCAGTTTTATTTATTAGGTCTGTGTTAATGGACAGGAAATGCTGCAGAAATTGCATGCAGCGAAAGTTTTTCCTTGAAGTGCGCAATGATAAATAAAATAGCGAAGAAGGAAAACTGGAAAAACAGAAAAAAAAAAAAAAAATGCCGCAAAATAAACGACACACGCGGAAAACGTTGAACTGCCCACTGGGCAATTGAAAGTGAAAGGGGGAAGGCGGACAAGTGGGAAGGCGGACGGGCGGCCAGGCGGACAGGCGTCGTGAAATAATAACACTGACAAGTGCAGGCCAATTTAATGATATGCAGCCAGGAGGCAACACCAGCTAAATTGGCCACAAGGTTTCCAAGTGCCTCGAATTGGCCAGACAACTTGCTGCTTGCCACAAAATTATGGAGTGTGCCTCATTGGTTACCAGTTTTCTCAGTGCGTTGCACTCGACTCGACTCGACTCGACTGGATTTTCATTTTCATCTCGCATTTTCCACTTGCAATGCGTGTGGCAGCTGCAACCAACTCCATTTTCTATGGCAATTAAATTGTATTAAGTCATTTCAAATGTTAATTTCATTCAACCAAACGACGACCTTGCCCCGCCTATAATTGTAATTGTTCGCAGATCTAAAAAAAAACCATAAAATTAAAAAAATCACAGATGGCAAATACGAATACGTGTGTGAGTACGAATGCGTGCGATGATTGTTGTTTAACCAGATTAGGCAGCTGGCTATAAATACAAAAGATACGAATACAAAGACGAATTCAAATACGAAAACGAAACAGGCTGGTTTCGAATACAGTTTGAGAGTCACTGCCACTGCTGGCGAATGTGAACAAACTGTAATTGTTACAAATTACATAACTCACATAAATTCAAAGTCAGTGTAATAAACATTTGTCAATTATCTTAATCAAGTCATATTAAAATAAGCCATAAAGTTAAATCGATTATGTTAGTGACATACATAAGTGATTAATTTTCAACAATAAACCATTTTCCCATCAATCAATCAATTAATTTATTACTTTTTTTTATTACTCATTTTATAAATAGCACTTGGTTGTTGGACTTATTATTCGAGTCATAAAAACGAATTTAAAGTCGATTTAATAAAATACAACATTTAACACACTTATTGAGGTCAATTTTCATTTTACAAAATCAGAAAATAAATGAATATAATATAATATAATAATATATATATAATATAATATAATATAACAATTTAAGTCAAGAAATCAAAAAAGGGCATATTTTCAGATTAATATGTTCAATTAGTTAACTGAAACTTGAACTAGACATTATGAAAATGGGTCTCATGTAAATGTGTAGTCTCATGTAAATAAGATTAACCCCATTTAGAATGTAATCTAATTATCTTTTATGGTAATGATAAAGGCAGCGAGCCAGTACTTTAAATAAAATTAAATCTCACTGTGTCTCATTGTTCTAACTGACTATCCATTATAATCTAAAGATTTCATACATATTTATGACTGTAGATTGTTCTACATTTTGTTATTTATTTTTGACGCTTTTGATTAATTATCTCGATAATTTGCTAATCCCCATCCAGATCTATATATTTATGCACGTTATCTCATATATTCAACTGTCCATTTTTACTGGACAGCAATCAATTATAGTGACAACCACAATAGCATTCACAACAACAAGTTGTTGCTTGTTATTTTTTAACCAAATAGTTGTTAATTGTTGAGGGTACATGACTTGATTTATGAGTCCGTTTCGTATTATTAAATGCCAGAAATTAAGGCACAACACTTTGACTGTCTTATACGTTGTTTATATAATCCGTGCAACAACAACGCCAGCAACAACTAACTGTCATTGGCTTTGCCTTAAAGATAACAAAATTCTCCAAATTAAACAAACCTAAGCGAATGAACAAAATGTGAGCAACAACTGTTAAAATGTTGACTAGATGTCGCAGTGTGTCGTTGTCATTGGCCAAAATTAGCAGCCACGTACTAAATTCCTTAAGAAAACAGAATAACAACAACAACGGCAACGATAAAAAAAAAATTGTAAAAAAAAAGTATGTGACCAAAAAACAGACGCACGTTTTCAATTGAAGGCTGCTGGGGCAGCTTTAACCCATTGTTGCCGCAACATGGCAAATAGCAGTCAAAATTTTTGAACAGCTGTGACATAATTGACAATAACAGCAGCAACAGCAACAACAACAACAACTGCAGCAATTACAAGAGCAACAACAAGAAGACAATGCAAATTGTCAGCGACTGCATTTTGGGACTTAAATGTTTTGACATTTCAACTTGTGGCACGGCAAACGCACGTGAGTGTTTGACTGTGTGTGTGTTTTGTGTGTGTTAACCCCTTGTCAGTCAGTCAGCTTCATCAGCAATTCATTTGTCTGCATAAAATGCCTGCATGAAATTAACATTCAAGCGGAGCAACTTAACGGCGACCAGTTCCACTCTTCAGATTCCACAGACAGTGGGGGTGCAGCAACAACAACGACAACAACTGCAACAACAATAACTGCAACATGAAAACTGTTAGAACTTGCCATGTAAATAGTAAATCAAATAAAACATTACATTAAATTAATTGTTAGAGCAAAACGAAACGAAAGACTTAGACAACGAACTTGACAAACTCGATTGCCAATTGGAAGTTGATGTTCTGATTGGCAAACAGAGCGCATGCCAATTGGAGTGCAGTTAGTGACAGTTAACTGTTTGCCACGCCCAGCTGGCCGCCTATTACCTCCTCCCACTCCTTCGCCGCATGCACACGCATGCCGAAGATTGTGTCGAATGAAGTTGTTGCTGTTGCTGTTGTTTTGGATGATGCAACCAATGCAACGCAGCAACTCAAGTGTTGCTCTATTGTTGTTGTAGTGTCACATTTCACAGTTATTTGTTTATTATTGTTGTTGTTGTTGGTAATGTTGATGCTACACGTGCTTTTGATATTTTAATTTAACTCGCTGGCTGTCACGGCAGGCGACGTTTTAATTACCCTAACGTGGCTCTGAAACTGCCACAACTACATAATCTATCTATCATCACACACACACACACACCGACAAACCGACACATACACGCACACACACATGTGGTTGCCACAATTATAATAGCAAGTTTGTGAGTTGTGGGTGAACATGCAGGAAATCAACAGGCGGGAAGAAATACTCGTAGTCGTTCACTCCCTCACTCGCTCAGTCAGTCAGTCAGTCAGTCAGCGCCTGGGAATTTTCACAAGCCTATTGACAAATTCTATGCTGTAAACAATATGCGCTATGGGCTCTCAGTATAGCTGCCACATTATGCAACAATATGGGGATCCAGTTTGCAAGTCAAACTAATTAACTTTTATCATATTGTAAATATAATTAGTGCTTATATGCATATGAGTCCAAATTATTCAATTATTTATCGTAAGTATTGTATTATTTAATTGTTTAATATAGTAAATATAGTATATGATTGATAGATAGATAGTGAGCATTCTATTGTATCAAGTTATCACTTTAGTATCCAGATTTTAAATAGCTTTTTACAATGACTGATTGATTTAATTGTGAGAAGATGTTTCAAAGATTCTTAATCAGCCAAGTCGGAAAAGTCAGTTTTCTTGGTAGTCAAACTCTCAAACTAACTCAGATTTAAACTCTTTAATTCATTCAAAATCGATTTTCTGCTTTTGTTTTAAACTGAAAGTTGGCAAATTCAGTTAATACTTATATTTACTGAATTAATCTCTTGATGACAATCTTATCTCAATAAAACGACAATCTATATGACTTGAATCGTCAGGTCGAATGCTTGGTAGTCGGATCTGGGCATCTGTCTAGACAGATGCAGTTGTGCAATTTGGCAACCAAAAACAACAACAACAACAACAAACTGTGCATTTAATTGCCAAGTCTTAGCGTGCAGCTGGCCAAACAGATTGTGGATAGATTATGGCTATAGTGAAGGGATGGTGGGAGGGAAGCAGAGAGGGGACGGAAAGGTGGTGAGCTGATGACTGTTGCGTGGGCAGCCGTCTTCAAAATTTGCGACACTTGCATTTGGCTCTGCCCATTGATTCAATGCATAATTTAAGCCAACACACGAGCTGTCAAAATTTGGGCAGCCAATTTACAATTTCAATTTTCATGCCCATTTATGTATGAGTGCATGTGTGCATGTGTGTGTGTGCGGGCGGGAATTGCAGGCTTTATGGGCGTGGCAGTTGCTAAATTCAAGCACAACACACACACACACACACACACACTCACATACACATACACATAAGCGTACAATTAAACATACCACAATTAGGCAGTCGCGTTGAGTTCGTTGCCTAAGTCTTTCGTTGCAAGTTGATCCAAAAATTATTCGAATCTTTCGAAAGTGTTTGCGGTTATTGCCGTTGCCGTAGTTGTTGCAGTTGTTATTTTTATTTTTATTTATTTTTTTTTGGCTTGGTTCCGCTGCAAAAGGCAGGCCAATCGATATGAGGAAATCCTACGACAGTCCCCGTTCAATTTTCAAATACTTAGTTTTGTAAATTAATTGCAGCAAATTACGCGCAGCAATTTTTGTCTTCTTTGACGAGTAAAACAAAATTTGTTTTTATTTTTTCGAATTTTTTATTTGGCGTCCAACGACAAGTGAAAGTGACGTCGGCTCAGCAACTTGCGTCCAGTTTTGCGGATGAAGCCGTTGATGCTGTTGACTTTGTTGACTCTTGTTGTAGTTGTTGTTGCTAGTGTTGCGGCAAAGTCGGCGTAATTTTACTTTCAGGAAAAACTCATCGACAACTGCATTCAACATCGGCGAGCAGCCTTAACAACCCGCTCTTTACCCCTCGACAATTTTCTATGCTGCATTTTCATTTGTTGCTGTGGTTTCCGTTTTGTTATCTCTCTGCCCTTTTGTTGCTGCCGAAAAAAAAGTGAAGCCACAACAACAATAACTAGAAAACTTTGTTAAACCTGTTGCTTGGCATTTTGTTGTTGTCGTTCACTATGCAGAGATATTTTCATTTTCATTTATATACCCTTTCTTTCAGCTTTCTTGGCTACTGTACGACGGCTTCAAAGTAGCTTTAAAACAGATTATTTTTGACATTTTATTTAAAATAATAAATTGTTTTTGAACTGAGTTATATATTTAAATGTACATTTATAGTTTTAGTTATATTTATAATTATTATAAATAAATATATTTATATCAGGGCATATTTTAGTCAATCATTTGCACAGTTTCATTTTCTCGCTGATTTATCGACATTTTGAATGCTGAATTTGTTCAGTGGTTTTTGTGGTTTTAGCGCTTGGGCGGCTTTTAAGCGCAATCGCTGCAACTGCAACAGCAACAGCAGCTGCCCGAAAAGGCGGCGAGTGTGGGAAATGTGGGAAAATGGGCGTAGCATAGAGACATGCCCCAAAATCAAAATGACAACCACTGTTTTGTGTATGCTAATTGACGACTTACACACATGTCTCTCTGTGCCTGTGTGTGTGTGTGTGTATGTGTGTCTAGTCAATTACGTCTAATTGCTGTCAAGGCGACAATAACAACAACTTAAGAAATAAGAGAGCGGACATTGGAAAGTGTTATTGTTGTTGTCATTGGGTATTGATTGTTACCATGTGACAGTCAAGTGTCAGCATAAAAATTGTAGAAAAATACGTTTTTACTACCATAAAAATACCAACAAAGTACCAGCAACAACAGTCAATAAAATGACATGCATTTTATTTATTAGACAAAGTTATAAAAGAAAAATTCAAGTTTTAGTTGAAAGCCTTGAGGAAGGCTCTTAACACTTGTGTTTCAGTTCTCAATTCCTCACATGGAACATCAATAAATGCCATAAAGGTGCAGATAAATACCCGATACTTCAGATACATAAATTATGTTTACTGATTTTATCAAAAATGCAACTTTGTTATTTGTTTTCTTTTAGAATATATGATTTAAAAAGAAACCAATATTGCCCAATAAGATGCTAAAATTATGATACATTCTACAAGGGTATAATATGTTAATTGATTGAATTTAAAAATATGGGGTGTCTATTAAATGCTTATGTAACGACCTAAAACGAATCCTATCATAAAATATTCAAAAACAAAATTCAATATTTGTTTTTAATCATAATAAAATTGGAATGGAAACTCATAATGTTTTCCAACTGTCAATTGTTGAAATAGAATGAAAAATACAAGAAATAACAAGAGAATTAAATATTAAAAGCAAATATAAAAAATAGCGAAGTTTCTATTTTAATTGGTAAACAACAGGTGGCATATTAAACGGCATATGGCTTATGGTATGCAGCATACTGGGGCAGGGGCAACTCATGTGACCTCCCATGCTGCATAACACCCCCACCCCCACTTCCACTCCCACCCCAACTAGATACGAGTGTTAACTGTCGCGCATTTTATTCAGTTTCAGCTAGTACATTTTTTTGTGTTTTTTTAATTGCCAACAAAGTGCGAACCGGTTCGTTGTTCAGTAAAAAAAAAGCTGCAAATCTGGGAGGCTGGCAAATGTCAAGGCAACAACAACAGCAACAACAATGACAACATTGAAATTGCGAATAACGAGCCATAAACTATCACAATGTGAACGAGTTGACAAATGTTATTGGTTTTATGTTGTATCGCGATTCTTTTCTTTACATTTCATTTTATTTTGCTTCAATGAATATCAGAGCATACAAGATTTCTATTCAGCGGAAACTAAAATTGATTCTAGATTTGCAAAATGAACTGATTGATGGCTTAACGGGCTGATTATTGACCAAATTATCTGTACAGTTGGCCAACATATCAATAGATCAAGTGGCGTTTATTGCATTTCAGTTTTATTCAAGAGAACAGAATATTTGATTTGAAAACAACTCTATAACTGTGTTTCTTCTTTTAGATATTGCATTTTTTTTACTCATGGTGTTTTTTCTTCTGTGAATATTTTTATTTTTTTTGGAAAAATAATCATTCTGATTGATCATATTTAACTTGGTGATCTCTATCTATGTATCTATAGTTTTAAAAATATTAAGATTTTCTATTAGTTCTACATTTGCTTATGGATTAAATTTTTTCATATTATTTTTAATTATATCTGCTTTAATTGACTTGGTAGAAATATGGGCAACCCATTAGGCACTAAGCGATTCTCCAGGGTATATTTATATTTAGAGACACTAGCTACAAAGTCTTGATTTGCCCAGCGGCATTTGGTTCGCTAATCTTTTGTATAAGTTAAATCATTTTCGGCATTAGCATTAACCTCCATTTGCCTTTTCTTTCTGCTCCTCCTCCTGCTCAACAGCATTCTGCCAATGAGCTACCAGTGACATCAGCAGCAGCAACATGATAGAGACAAGCAGTAATCCGCACCAGGCGATAATCAACGCCAGCAACGGCAATGAATTCAATGGCAGGCACTCGGCCTCGCCGGCACGCACCATAGATTCACATGACTCCACCACGGGCAGCATGGACACAATTGTGGACCGCAGCCTGAACCGCGAGGAGCTGTTGCAGGTGACCAACACCATTGAGCAGAGCACAAATACCACAAATGTGGGAGGCAGTTTGACCAACTCACAGATCGGCATGCTTCAACAGGATCAGCAGCAACAGGAGCCGCAGCAACGGAGCCCGGATCAGCAGGAGGAGCTGGAGCAGGAGCAGGATGCACGCCAGCAATTGGATGCACAGAGTCATATATATTCGAGTCCCGTTTACGATGAGAAGCCGATGCCGCCATTGAAACTAACAGCGGCCACATTGCTGGCCAATGTTAGCGATGATACCGCAAAGAAACCCAAGCTGATTAGCCACGAACAGTTCAAGCAACAGCTGGAGGAGGCCATGGCCACGCGCAGTCCACCTGGACTTGGATTGCAGTCCAAGAGCGTCAGCAACACGATCGATTCGCGGATCAGCAAGAAGCAGCGTTGCCCGCCGGAGTACATCAAATACAAGGGGGGCAGCGGTAGCGACGGCGGTGGTTCCACCATGTCATCAAAGGTGCGGCGCAAGCGACGCGCCAGCAATGAATGCTGCTCCGCGTTCCCCCTGCAGATTGTGTTGGGCACATTGCAACTGGTTTTGGCCATTTCATTGGTGGCGCTTGGCTCGCTGCTGATTGTCCGAGACGCGGCCTTGTCAATGGCCGGCTGTGGCATTTGGACGGGCCTAATTGCCGCCGTCACGGGCTCACTGGGCGTGGTCAGCATGCGCAAAACGCAAACGGCATTTTTGGCGCTCAGTTTGGTCTGCATTGCCAGCAGTACGCTGGCGTTGGCCATTTCTGGTGTAGGCTTGACGCGCGACCTCAATCGCATCGCTGAGCAAAAGGGTGAACAGGTAAGAGTACAACAACAACAACAACAATATACATACCAATACATTTTCACTTTGCAGTTTGACCTGATGAATGCCAATAGCGAAGTTTCAGCTGCTTGCGGTTTAATATTTGCCCTATTTTTGCACTTCGTGGTTAGCATTGTTTCGGTTTACCGCTGCGCCCTCCAGATTTGCACAAAGTGAGTACATTTCTTTACGTTTCTTTTGTATTTTAAATTTAAATATCCAATTCAGAAATGCGGGCAAATATTTATTTTCGATCAAATCTATGGTTGGCAACGATAAAGCCACGGTTGCCACAATTGGCGTTTTTGCGCCAAAGCTGGCTCTTTTTTAGTGAATTTGACTCATTTTTTGTTTGTTTTTGGCTCAATTAGATATTTTTAAGTGGCAACCGTGGATAAAGCACGATAGTTGCACATTTTTGACGCTAGTAGCGCTGTCGACTGTTAATTAACATAGGAGCTAGTGCAATCGATGAATAATCGATAAGTATCGCATGCAAATTTAACCCGCCAAATTGGCAGAAATTGCACCTAGTAAATTATTTTATTTACTTTAATTTAATAGAAATTAAAGAAAATAATTCTGAGTTGTTGCAATTTTGTTTAGCGGTTTGAGGCATTTCAACTCCACTAACAGCAAATGTTAAGCCGCTAAATAACAGTTGGGAACAGTAGATTGATTGACATCGATATATCGCTATAGTAAAGTCATCAGTTTGAATTAGATAAAACATGCGATATATTTGCTTCGATGTTGTTTCACATCACTAGCACGTACTAAAACCAAAAAAAAAAAGAAAAAAAAAACAAAAAAAAGAAAAAGAATAATACGAAAGAGAAACAAAGTGAAAAGCAAAAAGGCGAAAGCAGCAGCAGTGAGCAGTGCATAGCTCACACCTACGCTGTTCCGCAGACGCGACAGTAACAGTGAGAGTAACAGTAATAGAGCAAGTTCAAGGCAAGAAAAGAATTTCGAAACGCCCACGAACAATTGAACAAGGCCAACAGGGCAGCAGCAACAGTCATGCCACTGGCTGACTCCAACAGGGATCTACGACAGCAGCAACAGTCGCAGCAGCAACTCGACGCCAACAACAGCAGCAGCAGCGCCAGCGCCAGCAGCAACAACAACAATGCCGAGCACGCGCAGCTGGATAATGCCAAAGCGGCGACAACGGCAGCAGCAGCAGCAGCAACAACAACAGGAGCAGCAACAACAACAACAATGGGTCTGCAGCTACGTCAACGCATGCAGATTACCTCCTCCGGTTGCAGCAGCTTGGCGGTGACCCCCATGGAGCACACGCCAACCGATGAGGAAAGTGCTGCTGTGACAACAGTGACGTCATCGCAACGTCGCCAACAACAACAGCAGCAGCAGCAACAACAGCAACAATTACAAGCAGCCCTCGAACAACATCATATAACACCAAACAAAACACCCGAGCAAATGGAACTAAGTGACTCGGAATCATATGGAGCTGCCGGTTACGATGAATTCGAGCTGCGCGAGGTGGTCAAGGAGGGTCACGACAAGGCAGATCCCTCACAGTTTGAGCTGTTGCGTGTGCTCGGCGAGGGCAGCTTTGGCAAGGTGTTTCTAGTACGCAAGATTCTTGGCAAGGATGCGGGCACTCTCTACGCCATGAAGGTCCTCAAGAAGGCCACACTCAAGGTCAAGGATCGCGTTAGGAGCACCAATGAGCGCAAGATTCTGGCCGATGTTGGACACGCGTTTATTGTGCGACTTCATTACGCCTTCCAGACGCCAGGCAAATTGTATTTGATTTTGGACTTTTTGCGCGGCGGCGATCTGTTTACGCGCCTCTCCAAGGAGGTCATGTTCACCGAGGAGGATGTCAAGTTCTATTTGGCTGAGCTCGCTTTGGCCCTGAATCATTTGCACACGCTGGGCATCATCTATCGGGATCTGAAGCCGGAGAACATACTGTTGGATGAGCATGGTCACATTGCACTTACCGATTTCGGCCTGTCCAAGCAGCCCCTGGATGGCTCCAAGACTTACAGCTTTTGTGGCACCGTCGAGTACATGGCACCCGAGATTGTCAATCGCAAGGGACACGATTTTGCCGCCGATTGGTGGTCATTCGGCGTTCTCATGTATGAGATGTTGACGGGGAATCTGCCATTTCATGGCCAGACACGCCAGGAGACCATGAACCAGATATTGCGCTCCAAACTGGGCATGCCGGAGAATCTATCGCCGGAGGCACAATCCCTGCTACGTGCGCTCTTCAAGCGCAATCCATTGAATCGTCTCGGAGCGGGAGCCCAGGGCATTTTGGATATTAAGGCGCATTGTTTTTTTGCCACCATCGATTGGGTGAGGCTGGAGCGGAAGCTGGTGCGACCACCATTCATACCGGCTGTTAGTCGGGACGATGCCTTCTACTTTGATGTGGAGTACACGTCCAAGTCACCGCGTGATTCACCCGGCGGTCCCATATCGGCTTCTGCACACGAAATCTTTCGAGGCTTTAGTTTTGTGGCGCCGGTGCTGCTGGAGAACAGCATCATCAACAGCAGCTCGAACAATGTCAGTCCGATGCACGCGTTGAGTGGGCTTCCCGCCTCCGCCGCCTCCTCGGTGACAGTGGCGGCAGCGCCCGGGCCACGCAGTTTACCTGGCGTGCTTCCTGGCAATTTTCTGGCCGAATACAATCTGCTGCAGGAGTTGGGACGTGGCACGTTCTCGGTGTGTCGCCTGTGCGAGCATCGATCCAGCAAGAAGCACTACGCTGTGAAGATCATCGAGAAGGCGGCTGTGGCAGCCGCCTCATCCGCAACGGCCGATTGCTGGGAGGAGGTCGAGATAATGCTGCGCTATGGCAATCATCCCAATATTGTGACACTCTATTCCGTTTACGAGGACACCAGCTCCGCGTATCTGGTCATGGAGCTACTCAAAGGCGGCGAACTGCTCGACCGCATCCTGGCCGTGGGCCAAATGTGCGAGAGCGAAGCCAGCGCCGTTCTCCGGACGATTGCCGCTGCCGTCGCCTACCTGCACGAGCACGGCGTCGTCCATCGCGATCTGAAGCCCTCGAACATGATCTACGCGAGCATGCGACAAACTCCCGAGACGCTAAAACTCTGCGATTTAGGTGAGTCAACGCGATCAATTCGACATGTACTCGGATTTCTCTTGCTCCGACTGCCCAACAGCCTTAAATTTGATAACAGTTGCATTGAAAAGTTATGAAACAGCACTCTTTTACGATTCTCAAATAGATAAGACTAAGAATTGTTTTCCATTTAACAATTACGGTTTACTCGTCGATTGTATATTTTTGTGTCATTTATTTTTATCAGACTTCAACACTATTTGTTATCATTATTTTTCAAAAAGTACACCTCAAAATGTTGTAAATTTTATCATTCCAATCAGACTATATTACAAGACTTCATTTTCTCACTCTCTCTCGCTTTTACTTTGTTTTCTTCTCTGTCTTCTTTTAGCGTTAAATGCTCTGCAATTCTTCTTTGTGTCATCTCCTTAATTGCTTTTATTTGTCGATGAAATTAAAATTTGTATTCTCTGTATTTCACGATCTCCAACTCGTCTATAAATATTAAAATTACATTATTTGTATAGATATTATTTATACAAGCATTAGAATTCGCTCTTCTGTAACTCGCTCCTTCTTTCTCACTCTCTAACGATTACATTTTCTCGAAATCTTCTTTGGCTTGCGTCCGTAAACGTTTCTATAAATTTTTTAAATCACAATCTCTTTTTCCTCTTTATTTTTCTCTCTTTCTTATTCACATTAAATACCCTTTATTATTCATTGTTATTATAGTTTTTCACTCAAGCACGTCTCCCACTTCTATGTCTTGCGTCTTCCCTCTCAATAAGCATTAAATTCTCTTTAATTCTTCTTAGTGTCGTATTCGTAAACGTTTTACTGACTGCACTTATATTGTTATCAAACATTAGCTTGATCTGTTTCGCTGTTTCAAGTACTTTGTCAAATTTTGTGCTCTTTGGCTAAAAGACAAAAATTTCCATAGATATCCAGGTGATAATATCAATCTGATTGCAGGCTTTGCTAAGCAACTGCGCGCTGATAACGGCCTGCTGATGACGCCCTGTTATACGGCCAACTTTGTGGCCCCGGAGGTGCTGAAGCGTCAGGGCTACGATCTGGCCTGTGACATTTGGTCGCTGGGCGTGCTGTTGTACATCATGTTGTCGGGCCGAACGCCGTTTGCCAGCACACCGAACGATTCGCCGGACGTTATACTGAAGAGGATTGGATCCGGACACATTGATTTTAGCAGCAGTCGCTGGTCGCTGATAAGTGCACCGGTTAAAGAGCTGCTGCGTCAAATGCTGCACATTGTGCCCGAGAATCGGCCGACGGTGGCACAGATATTGGAGCACAGTTGGGTGCGGGATCAGTTTGCTGGCAATGTCCAGTTGACCGAATATGCGATGCATTCAACCGTCGTCGGAGGCGGCGGTGGCGGTGGAAACGGTGGCATCGGCGGAGGAGGTGGCGGTGGCAACGGTGCCCAACAATTGTCACTTGGAGCACAGCAGCAGCAACAGAATCACATCTCGATGGCGTTACGCGGTGCTGTGGATGCCACGTTCCGGGCAATCGCCATACCGCAAGCGGCAAATGTCGGGCCCGTGGAGCTATCGATGCTGGCCAAGCGGCGTGCCAAAGATCGCGCCAATCTGCATTCCTAATTGTGGGCAGGGCTGTGCCCGAGACGCCAGGCCAAAAGGCAGCTAATTCAATTAGTTTATAGACTTTATAGTATTCTGATGCATTGTTTTGCATTTCCGCAACGCCTTTGGGAGTGGCATGCCGCCGTCAATCCACGCCAGCAACACCACCATCACCACCAGCACCAGCACCACGACAACAATTGTCTCTTAAAGCGCCAGCGATGTCGCAGCGCAAAGTTGCGTTTAGTTTGAGCCAATGTGGAAATGGATATGGATGTGGATGTCGAGTATTTTCCGGGCAGATGGATATGGATATGGATGTGGATGTGGATGTCGAGTATCTTCCGGGCAGCGCGTTAACTTTCTAGTATTTGACGTGTATTTGAAGTGTTAGTTATTTATTTTATAATAATACCCAAAAAGGAAAAAAGAAAACCGATGCGATAATGCAATGATACGATATATACAATGTATAATATATACTAGTACATGCAACTAAAAAACAGATAGAAAACAGAAAAGGCAAAGCGACAGCTTCTAGCATATGCTTATTTACATACATAACTATGCCTAAATCTATACATAAATATATTTATATAATGAAATGTATATAAATATATATTTAATGCCTATGTAAATGTGTCCGATCTTCCTGAAGCCCTCGAACCCAGGGCCAGACGAGATTCGAAACTAAAAAAAAAACAACAACTTGAAAGCAACTTTAAATGTTGGCCAAAAACCGTGCTAAAATATTAAAAAAAAAAAAATTATTATATATACCCCATATATAAGTATATCTATTAAAAAATGAAAAGTTATGATGAATATTTTAATTATCCTAGCTAAATTTTTTGACATCACGTGTTATTGTTGTTAAATTAATTAATAATTAAATTAAATTAATAATTAATGAAACATACCAAAATAACCAAATCGAAAAATTATGTAAAACAAAACCAACAAAAAAATCAGAAATACCTTTTAAATCGCTGCGAATTGTCAATAATATTTGTTTTATTTGATTTCAGTTTCTTGATATAAACTTTTGCTATGGTCACATCCAACAGTTCTATATGTCAATTTGTAGAAACATTACCATAATGATGTTGTATTTGGTAACAAATTGCATTTACGTTTCTTACCATTTGTAAATATCTATATAAATATCTATAAACATATAACTATGTGTGATAACGCATTGCTATTCACATGTATTTCTACAATAACAAAACAAATGAAAGAAAGAAAGAAAAGAAAAAGAAACTGATACTTCCAAATATTTAAGTTCGAAAACTGAAAATTGAAAACGATTATTGCACAATAGATTGAAAGTACAATTTAATTTTGTTGTTGATGATAAATGTTGTTGTTGCCTTAACAAAAACTGGCATTCGTCTGTTTCTATTTTTTTTTTTTTTTTTGTATTTGTGTTTTGTTGAAAGCGGAAAGCATTAGGTACTCCCTCCCAATTAATGTAGCTTAGATATGGTAGATATACGAGATAGATATATATGTATATCTTTATCTTTGAGCACAATTTGGTATGCCAGAACAATTATGAGAAGGAAAAAATGTGATTTTCTATGCAAGTACCGCTAAGAACAAATAAGCAAATAACTGATCTTTCTATCTACATATGTACATACATACAGTATGTCTACTTAGTAAATACTTCAATGAGACAGTCCAGTCACGATCGGGAATAAATGATAAAAGAAAAAATCAAGCAAATCAATTAAACAATACTAAATATTGACTAATGCAAAAGACAACTGAAAATTACAATTTCTTTAATGTTGTGAGTGTGTGTGTGTTTGTGTGTAGAATAACTTGTGGTATCCGAAATTTGCAACCTCATGGATATGACTTGTATACTTATTATATACTACTTATATCATATTAGTGTTTTATATACAATACATATGTATGTGTCCTCTGCTGTTTTTCCCGCTATTTTCCCGTTTCAATTATTATAACTTAATCCATATATGTAATGTTAATTATGCATTTTTTATGATCGTTGATTGATGAATGCGTGTTGTGTGTAAAACATTTTGCGCTGTGCTATTGAACTTATGCTAACAACAATAATAAATGTTAGTTAAAGAATTCCAAATTTTACGACAGGTTCATATATACCATTTAAAAAATATACATATGTATAGAAATAAATTAGTTAGATGATTTTGAAGAAATAAACTAAACGGTTTGTTATAAATGCTGTGCACATACTCCACACACACAACAAGCAAACACCCACACACACTCATGCGAAACTGTCGAAGTTATTACTTAAGTAATTCATAATTAAGTAATAAATTCATTCCGCACAAATACACATAAACATACACATATGGATGCTACATATATTTTCTTAGTAGATTTTTACAGCTTCCAAAGAAACAACAACAAAATATAAAAAATACAACTGAAAATCGCAATAGAAAAACTCACTTTTAATGTAATCAATTGATTCGAAATTCTTGTAAAATTCATTGAATAAAATATGAAAAAAAAGTGAATCTAGTTATAAATATATAAAATATGCAAGCAAAACAAACCCTTAATAAAATTTTAAAGTTATATTGCTATTTAATGGCTTTACCAACAAATAAATGCTACAAGTATTTTCGGGCTGCTGAATATTTCAAATTAATTCCCAACTACACACAAAATTCATGCTATTTTCTTCCTTTAAAATAACATTTCGCGAAACTATTTAATTATTTATTTTAGAATAATTCATATATTTAATTTAATATTGTTCGTCACAGAATTGGATATGAGAAACTTTGAGGCTGTTTGCTGTATCTATTATTGATATACTATACTGCAATCACAAAAACACCAAGATATTATCTCTCCTTTGCCGTCTGACAAAAGCCAGTGTCGACATCAGTGATGCCAAATTGGCTTTTTTTCGGATAGATTTGTCCGATTTTTAACTGCTTCAGCCGAGAGAAATCTCAAACAGCTTCTATCCGAAAATCTGGCCTTTTTTGTGGATTGAACTTAAATTGCATTTCGACACTGCAGCCTTAACAGAAAAATGTCATAAGGCCAGAATATTGACCGATCTGTACAATGAAGTCAATTATTTATATTTGATGTTTATGAAACCAATTCTTGAGGATATGCAAAGAATTAACAAAAATTTCCAAAGCAATGACTCCAATTCTACCAAATTACTTGGTGATTTGATTCTGAGCATTAACTGTCTCAAATCCAAAATAATCCCATCTGGCATTCAAATTGATGTTTTTGAGGAGGACTTTATGGAATTTATTCAAAGAGATCTGTATTTAGGATACGAGTTTGAATCTAACTTAAAAAGATTAAAAAGTAAAATCGACGATTCAACAGAGCAAAAAATTCGATACACCTGTACTGATTTTGTGATCGAGTTGATCAATCAACTAAAACAGAGGTATGTGATTTAATGTTATATATTATTATTATGCTACAAATATTTGTATTTTAGATTGCCGGACAACTATAAAATCTTAAAACAAGTGGACTCCTTTTCGGTAGATCGTGCTCTGCGTTCCAAAAAAGATTCTATTATTCCAATGATTTGACATTAGGAGCGATATTAAGACAAAAATAGTTACCCAGAACGCCACCATTAATCTCATAAAATGGGAGAACGTTGAAAATACTTCACAGTTTTGGTCCGAAGTAAAAAAATATCCAGACTCTGCCGGCAATAACCCATTTTCAAAACTGGTTTCTTTCGCTCTGACTCTTTTATCGTTGCCTTGGTCAAACGCTGAAGTAGAGAGGGTGTTTAGTCAAGTTAGTTTGATTAAAACTAAGCTAAGGAACCGTCTTGAAATAGAGATGTTAAATGCTATTTTAACAATTAGGTAAATATGTATATTATATTTTTTAATTTTTCAATTATATGCATATGCATATTTTATCTTCTGCAGATTCGGGTTGCGTCGACACAAATCGTGTTGCCATTCGTACAACTTGCCTGACAAATATGTTAAGCTTATAGGCACTATGGCGACGTACAATGCAAACAAAGAAAATGAAGACGAAAAAATCATTGAAGAGGACTTAAAACTATTAAATTAAAAAAAAAAGGAATAAACAAAATTTGGCCTATTTTCTGTCTTATTTTTTAGTTTTTTTTAGCATTTTTTCCCTTATTTTTTGGTCGTTTTGTCTTATTTTTTCAGAAAATGTTTGGCATCACTGGTCGACATTCGTTAAATATGTTATTTAAATTGTGCGCCATGACCATTTTTAGCTCCGAACGGTCAACAAATTGTGGCGGTCGTTCGATATGTCGATACATTGAGGCAATGTAGCGATAGACATGCGGATGGCGCCATTAATGCCGTTCAGAAACCAATTTTAAAAAAGCTGCTAACCGTTTGTTTCTGTTTGTTTTGCAGATCACAACACAGTGAACTGCGCGATGTCATTATCAAGTCAAATGGCTCGGGCATGGCATTGGATCAACAAAAGGTGGATCAGTATATAAAGGCGATGTCACTAAATGGCAGTGAAAAGGTAAATCAGTCAAGGCACAAAGTTTAAGATTCAAACCCAAAGTCATTGTTTCAGGCGAATAACGAGAAACTGGCTGCAATGTGGATGTATGCCACGCACATGGGCAGTCTGCCACCGCCATCTGTGCGCAAACTTACGCCACCATCCCGTTCCATCATGCTAATACCGGCGACAGCCGCCGGCAATGGGGTAAGTAACGGTTTATACTTGGGACCGAAAATGACAGTAATAGTCCTAATTATCGAAATCCAATATTGAAATTAAATATTGAAAAAAAAAAAATAATTTGTTAAATTTGTTATACAAATACCGCTTTTTTGAATAAAGGAATAACACTTTTATTTAATTTAAGTTATTTAAAAAAAAAACCGTTTGTTTGTTTTTAAAATAGCTTTAAATTTGACCCAAAATTAAGGGTTAAATAAAAAATGAGTTTACTTCCTTACATAAAAGTTGAAATTGAATTTTTATTATTTTACAATGTTTTCGTTAGCAATATAGTATAATAAATAAAATAAAAAATGATTGTTACACCGTAATGTTAATTTTTTTTGAGAAATTTGCCTATGAAATCGAATATTAATATATTTTTCTACACTTTAGATGCCACCACCGCCACCCACACGTCTGCCGCCACCACCACCGCCAGGGATGGGCGCTGGAATGATGCTCCCAGTGCCACCGCCGCAGTATCGCGGCATGACGTTACCGTACATGCGACCGGGATCCGTGCTCTATGCGCATCCGGCCAGTCTAACGGGCACTTATCGTACACACAAGAGCACCAAGTCGGCGGAGATGAATGGCCAGCGTCGGCGTCGTCGTGCCGGTAAATCGGATGCCAATCGACGTCAGCGCCGTAAATCTGAGGCGGATGTGCTAGATGGTGCACCAAATTTTCAATATACGGGCCTGGATCGCGCCATAGCAGACAGTTTCCTGGCGCGTCAGGAGCAGTCTCAGGCGGGCAGTCACATTGACTACTCCTCGTCGACATCCTCCGCTAACAGCGATGCCTTTCGACATCAGGGAGCTTCCTCCAAGTCCAAAATTGTGTGTCGCGATGTGGTGATGTGAGCCAATTCCATCCCATACCATTTCCATCCATTCCATTTGCCATCCACTTTGGAATGATGTTCAACGACTTTTGTAAATAGTTTCTCAAAGGACCCGACAGCCCATCCAAGCGATTGTCCAATTTCCGTTTCTTTGTTTTAAAATATACATATATACATACATATGTTTGGATGTAAATTTCTTATGCATCATACATACATACAACATATGTACATACAAACATAATATAGTTTTAGTAATTTTTTGCAATCACTCGAATAAAAAACAAATAAAGATACTCGAATAAAATTTATTTATTTATTTATGTGAAGTTTTATTTATATATTTTTTTTTGTAAATTTTCTGTTTTCATTTTTAAAACAAAAAAAATTGAACAACCATGATTTTTTGAATTTTTTCAAATCGCTCGACAAAAAAACTTAATTGCTTATAATCGATGGGCAGGCGAAGACGATCATGGATATGGGCCAATCCGAACATTTTTAAGCCAAGGGTAAAAATCGAAAGTTGTCCAAAAAACTGCATGTTTTTTAATAATAGTTGTTTTTTGGAATCATAGAATGCATTTTCGGGCTTCGAATTACAAAAACAAAATGGTTTTACGGTGGTTTGGTTGTTCATGGCCGAGCCTAATCAATTAATTCCACTTTTTTCTTCTTTATTTTTAAAAATTCTTCTAAAAAAAAGGGTATTTTCAATGGCATAAAAAGTGGGCAAAACAGTCGTCTGAGTGTTTAGCGATTAGCTCATCTTAAACTTTGTTTCATTTTCTTTTATTTAAGATAAAAACTATATCGAAAAGATATTAAATGTATATTAAAATTGTTTTTAAAAAAAGTGTGTGTGTAAAAAATTTAACGTACGCAACAGACAAAAACTAAGATTTTTTATTAACGAGACTATTAATCTTTTTTTTTTTGATGCTGGATTGATATGGTCATATATTTCACTTAATTTTTTGTATTTGATTATTTTTTGTTTATTATTCATAATTAGCTAATATATGTGCAAATGCACGTTAACCTCAAATCGACTTCCATTCTTTGTAACGGCCGCAACGGAACTTTCAGCAAGCCTAATTTTTTTTTTTTAAACTGTAAGGCTTTTATCTAAAAATAGGTTTAAGAGTACTCCCAATAAAATGCATTTTCCACAAAATTTCATTAAAATTCACCAATCTGAACGCGAGCTGTATTAGCTTAAACATGAAAATGTGCGTGCAAATGTAACGTCCGCAACTCAGGATTAGCCCATATACAAAAGATGTAAAAAAGAAAATAAATTATGGGAATGCGAAAGATCATTAATTGTACCCAGTGCCAGGAGTGCAAAGGTTGTTTGACAAGGAGTAAGAAGCGTGCAAGAGTATATTTTATTGATATCATTTTTTATTCAAATAATTGACTTTTTACCTAAACATCAAAACAATTAATAAAAAAAAATATTATTGTTCAATGCATCTGTTTTTTTTTTTTAACAATCAAATCATTATGTGCACACGTATACATACATATACACCATTTAATAAAATAGTTGTGGTTTTCTTCTTATTAATTGTAGTTTTTTTTTACATTAAGAAATGTGTCAATGTCAATTATTTGTCAAAAAGTAAGCTTTTTTATTATTCTATTGGGGCTGTCGCGCCAGTAACCTAACCTAATAAACACAATGACACAAAATTGGGGAAGCCCACTAATATTCTGTTCATATAGTATGTATGTATATGCCAACCCCACTGAACACTAACCGGTTTCTATTATCTTCTCGCTAGATACGGTCACATTTATGTATTTTAAATATATTACACTAAAAAAAATGCTGTATATATGTTGATTTTTTCGGGGTTTGGTTTTAAGTAGCGAAGATCAACTAATGACAGATCGAGAACAACGAGAGATAGAGAGAATAAAAAACCTTTTTAATTAAAATCATTTTTGGCGTTTACTCGTACTCACTATCATCGTGCTTGCATTGCCGCGAAGTCCACTCAGTACCGTAATCGATTTGGGTGAATCCAGATCGAAGCAAGTCAATTGAGGCTTCATTAAATCATCATGGAGTATATACTCGAGTATCCAAACCAAAAGTGCCTGAGCATAGAACTTGACAGGATTGAATAAATACACAGTCAATTATTATTGTACAATGCATGTTCTTTGATTCTTTAAAGTTTCATCGTCGTTTCGCCTCTTCGTTCTGAGCGCATCAGCAATACAAAAAAAAAAAATAAATGTATATTTATATTATATTATATTTATAATATTATTTGTATGTGTTCTATGTAGCATGTAGTAAGGAAACGCCGCTTCTTAAATCCATTCCATAGTTGTTGTGTTTGCCTTTGTCCTTGCGATTGCTCCTCCCTATGTGGTTTTTGTAGTGTTAGCTTTTGTGTTAGCTTTTGTGTTAGCTTTTGTGTTAGCTTTTGCTGTGGTTTTTGTGGTAGCCTTTGCCTTTGTTGATTTCCCGGCTGTTGCTGGAATCGATTGAAATGATAAGTTTTAAAAATGTTAGCTGGTTTAGCTTTGAGTTACTCACTTCCAGTTTGGGACTCACTCGCATCCAGCTGAACTTGCTGAATTGCCTCGTTGACTCTTTCCAGGCTCGCCTGAAGTGGCGTTTCATCATTTGCCGTGCTCACAGAATTACCTTCCCCGTCATCTTGGTATCTCTGGTTTTGCGCCGGCCGCTGCTCCACTTGCACCTCCACCTGCTGCTGTTGCGGCTGCTCCTCGACAACATTTGCCTCTTCGGCAATGATGCCGTTTAGAACGTTGACTGCTTCCTGGGCAATGTTCGTCTCGGCTCTCTTAGGCGGTTGATTTTTCTTTTGCTGTGTGTACGTTTGCGTCCATTCGACGTGCTCCTTGTAATACTGATACACTGGAATCACAATCACCGAAATATCATCAACTGTGGCCGCCCCCTTGCTCTCTGACAGTCGCCAGTGGCCTGAGAAGTTCGCTTTGCCCCGGGCGCGCGCTACAAGCTCCTGGGCGGCCATTGTGTAGCGATGCCTCTCCGTTGGATAACGCGACAAGATTTGGAAGACGGTGCGTGCAACGGCGTCGTTCTCGGACACATCCCATAGGCCATCGGTGGCCATAACGAGCATGCCGTAGTCGCCATCCTCATTGTGCTCATCGGGAATGCTCACCACTTGACTGAGATCACGCTGCCGGACATCGGGATGCGGTGTTAAAAATGGTTTGATCGGTGTCCGTGTATTTATTGCAACCAGCTGGTGATCACCGAAGCCACGAGTCACGCCCAGCGTGCCCAACAAGCGACTACGCTTGCCCTCGCCATAGACCACGGGAAGTGCAAGATCCCGGCTTGTCACTGTCTTATATGTCCAGCCCTTCATGTTGCCTTTGCGGCAGAGTATCCGCTGGCCCATATCTTTGATCTGTGGTCGTTTCGCATACTCCATGGCCACATAGTAATCTTCAATTAGATCTGGCTGCAATAGTGCCATGTTCTCCAACCTCTCGCGTTCTGTTTCCGGCGTATGATCGGCCGAAAAGGGCGTAGCATAACTGAGTGTATCATCTTCTGATGAGTCCGACTCAATGACCGCTTCATTAGAATCTGTTGCTGTCTCTGTTGTTATTGTTTTAGATGCTGTTGTGGCTATTGTCGTTGGTGGCGATCTTCGCTGGCAAAGCACAGCTCGACTGTCTCCAGCATTCGCCACATACATTTTGCCATCGATGAAGAGAACAACGCAGGCAGTGCATCCGCCTGCATTGCGATACCGCGGATTGTCTTGCCTCAACAGCTCGTCCATATCAAAGAAGGCAGCCTCCAGTGCTCCAATAATCAGCTCGTCCTTTGACACGCTCCGGTGAAAGTATGCCGGATGCGGAAATGCCGGATTCACCTCAGCCGTTTCATCGCCGTTGTGTGTATCGCGTGGCAACAGTAATTCAATGCAATCCACCAGCTTCTCGTGCAGAATGTGCGACAATTGATACGAGGCGGCCAATGCGGCACCAAATCCAGCATGTCCATCGAAAATGCCAAAATACGTGTACGGCAGATCAGGGTGGATGTGATCTGGATCCGATAGCACTTGCCTGCAAATTATATGACAATCTGTTAGTCTGGACATTTTTTTTATATAATTAAAAACAGAAAATGATGGTGAGAGATTAAATTTTTTATCGATTCTTTTTTCCCTCCTCAAAGCCCAATATTTCTTTAAAATAAATGAGTGGGAAAAACAAGTAATCGTTTCTTTTTAAATACTTTATCCGAAGTTGTGAAATTCGACTTCTGCTTACCGACTAAAGGCCGCCTGATCCTCGTTCCACTTGGATTTGCCGGAATTGATGCACTCTGCGTAGCCAGTGTCCCAGGGCAGGATGCTAATATTGCGCGGAACAATTATCGGCCGAATGCTGTGATCACTCGACGCGCGCAATTCGTCTCTGGTGAGCAGCTCTAGGAATAGAGGGCGCGAGTATAGAAACTTGTCTTGGAGATAGTTCTGGGCTGGCGGCGTATACGGCGTTATAGCCGACATTATGCTGGCTTTGAAGTTATTCAGCATGGTTGGTTGGGCGAGTAATTGCTGTTTTCCTTATTGAAATTCTAATTACTCTTGCAGTCTCACGTCTCACTCACTCCCACTGACGTGGCGAGCGACTGTCGTTATTGTTTGTTTTCTTTTTCTCTTTAGCTATTGCGATTTGTCGTCCCAGTTTTGCTGTTATCTCAGCACTGCGGCGAACAATTTGTCATATTAATATACAATGTAAAAGCAAATAAACGCAAGCAGCAGTGTGACTAGCCGCTGGATTTGCTTTATCTGTCTAGTTTTATTTCTTTGTGTGCTTTGATTAGGAATCGATTGTAACGATTTTCATAATATCGATTGGTGTTGGGCCACTATCGGCTGGTATTTATATATATTTTTTTAATTATTACTCTGTAGAAGAAATGCGTTCTGTTGCTTCAATTAATGTAATTTCAAGCACTTAAAGTTGTTTCGCTTTCGTGGACCAGCACGTCAACGATCAATTTGTTTGTTTTTTTCTTTCATCCACTGCGAAACATAAACAACAACAAACACATCTCATGTATTTGCATTCAACGTTGTAAAAATCAATACTTCGTCCTACAATTATAGGCTGATTTGGATTGACACGCACCCTCTCTTTTCCTATTAATTTAGTTGAAAGGGTCCTTAATACGTGCCCCGTTAAATTAGATATTGTTAAATACGATTTAATATTTTCACTTGCTGACGAATTGGAATGAAAAAACAACAGAAGAAGAAGATTTTAAGAAGTGTTTTAGCGATGGGTACAGCACACACTATCGCACTATCGCCATGGTGCCGATACATTGTACAACATTGCGATAGCTATTCGCATATTCTTAAGCACAGATGGCGCCAGTAGTACTATTCACAGACTATTTCGAAATGAATAAGCTAACAGTTTATTTTTGTTTATGATCTGGATACTCGCGGACAACAACCGTGGATAAGCAAGCCACATGTTATTTTCTCTTCCCGATATACTACATATACCTGGCATACTTACCTTTACCTACCGTATGACAATGACAAACCAACACCCGAAAAAGATGGACACTGTTGACATGTTGTAAGCCGAAGCCTGTAAACATAACCCTTCAGGGAAAAATCTACTTTCACGAACCCAAAAAGAATAGACTAACTAAACGAATGCCGTATATTCGTAAAAAACATACAAAATTGGGTCATGTAATTAGCTCATCAGTTCATGGTTGATCAGTTCATCAGTAAATCAGAAAATCGGCTGTTAGGTTAATTGATTCATCGCCTTAGAAGTCCTCGTCGCTGTGGTGCTCTGGCTTGCTGGCCGTTTTGGGTCGCAACGGCAACTCTCCTGTCAGCTTTGATATGCTGATGTCATCGATGGAGTTCAGATCGACTGATGGAGAGATAAAGAGAGAGAGAGTCAGAGAGAAAAATGAATAGATTTTCTGTTACCCAGTGGAGCACTAGTGAATGAGGTTCCCCATTAAAAATGAAATTACCCAGTGATTATTCAAAGTATTAACTACTCTTGCTGAAATTGTATGCAAAGATGTAATGTTGGGTGTCAAGTTTCGTGCATTGAAAACTTCTTAACAGTTAACTGGTAATAACCGATTGAGATTGGAAACTGTAACTAAAACCGTAACCGAAACAAAAAGTTTGCAGAAATTATTCAAACCGAAATAACCGTTTAGAAACCGATTCATGCATAACGGTTAGTTTCTGTAAAATGAACCTTCAAATGTAATTATGTTGTTAAGGCGAATTTTGAAAGAGATTTGGGGACAACGCAGCCTGAAAAGACCCGTGCCCATTTTTAGTATGAGCTGCTCTCGATTTTTCCCTACATACTTTTAGAAGATTTGCTGGAGACTGTACTATGAGTTTGCGCCACTGGGTAATTTCCGTTTAGTTCCAGATTCTAGTCGTACTCACAGTCATCGTCACCGGTGCCGGCGGCATTGCCGCTAAGGCCACTCAGGCCCATAATGTCGCCCACATCCAGTTCGCTATCGGAGCTGCCGAAGCTGCTGTCGTCGGCGTCGCGTCTATTGAGCATGCTGCTCCCAGGCCCGTCGCGTCCATTGCGAGTCGTCGGGGCGCCGCTCGAGGCAGCCGCTGTGGCGCGTCGACTGCGTCCGGTGGTGGGACGCATGCGTGAGGTGGCGGTTCCTGGTCGCTTGCCAGTCGCGGCTGCATTGGCTGCCGCCTTGTTGCGTCGCAGCATTAGATCCTCGTCGCGTATGTCGGGTATCTCCGAGTCGAGGCCAAAGGTGCCTTGGGCTTGGAGTGCTGCATTCACATTATTAACGTCATCATCATCATTATCATTACCATCATCGTCGTCGTCGTCGTCGTCGTCATCGTCCTCGATGAGACCTTCGGGTATAAAGGGCATCGAGTTCTCAGCGGGCTTCTGCAGCAATGGCGACGAAATGGGCGTGGCACGTCGCTTGGTGCGCGCCTCCAGCTGAGTACGCAGTGCATCTCGGACATGGAGACGCAGAAAATAACGTTGGAACAACTGCTGCAGCTCCTTTTCGCACTCCTCGAACTCGGCCATGTGCGCCGGTCGAATCTTCTGAAGCGCCTCCAGCCGCTGTTTGGTCCGCTCCAGCTCTGCCCGCTTGCGCTGCAGCTTCGAGTTGAGGGCATTGAGCTCCACACGGGCATTCTCCAGTTGGGCGCGACTCGACTGCAGCTTGAGCTGGCTGGCCTGGATGGCATTCTTCATGGTGCGCTCCACGCTGAGCAGTTCCATGGGTCGCTGGGCCTGGGCAAGACGCGCCTCCTTGTTCAACAGCTCCTTGGACAGCAGATCGAATAGCGAGGCACCGCGCTGTGTTAGATCCGACGAGAGTTCACGGGCACGACGCAGTTCGTCCATTTTATCGCCAATATCCACCTGATTGAGGCTACGATACTGCTCTCGCTCCTCATCCCGCTCCTCGGCCTCCGTCTGTGCGGGCGCAATGAGCAGACGTGTTATTTTCTGTAGCTCCATGGCGCTGACGGCTGACGCTGCGTAAAGCTTGCGCGGATTGAGCCGTATGGCCGATTTGGTCACAAAGAACTCGGTGGCCGAGCGTATAAGTAGCACACGCTGATCCTCCGTCTCGACGCCGCCGGCGAGCACAGCGCCCGGCTCTAGGAGACCGGCGAGCCACTGCAACAGCTCGGCGACAATATGAAAGCTGGCCAGGCTGCCATGATGCGTGGCCAGCGATTGCAGCGGAAAGACGCGAGGAAAGCCCAACAGCTTCAGATGCTCACCCAGATCTGGATAGGCAATCAATCGGATAAGTCAGTTTACTCCATCTCCAACTGGAATCACTTACCTCGCACATCCTTAAAGGACATCCTGCACACACAACTCGAGTGGCGCACTCAACGCCTCGTCCAATATTGTGTGCATTTTTCTTTTCAAAGCTCATTTGTTGTGGTTCTCCGGTGGGTTTCGCTTTTGTTTACGCCAGCGACGTGACCACCGCGTTGCCAGGCAACCACACAACCAACCAAATCAACCACCCAACCACCCAAAGTTTCAACCAGTCCACCCACACAGCACATGCCACTGACAACCACTACCTGGTCAGCAATTAGCCTGCACGACATCTCCATAACAATGCAATATTTAAATACAAATAATGCATTAAAATTAACGATTGCATCAAATGAAAATATGTTTTGAACACTTTTTTCAGTTCCTTTTTGTGACAACTGACTGGAAAAATGGACGTATGCATGTTAGCTTGTAGATACAGTGGCACCTGCCCAAGTTAGTCAGCGCTAATTAATTCTATATTTTCTGTATTATTTGTATCGTATTAAAAAATTAAAGTGTTTGCTTGTTTTTCAGATTAGAAAAACATTATTTATATTTTAAAATCTCTTTTAAAACAGCGTCTGAAATAATTATGCGAATCTGTTTTAAGCATTCCATTTAACTTCTATTGAATGAATTTTTAAAATTATCTTTTACTAAATGTTAAATAACTTTTTAAGCACTATATAACGACAATTTTTTTTTCCATTTTTTTCACTTCTTGTACAATTGAAAAGAAGCTACTACTAAGAACTACTTGTATCTAAAATTTACATAAACATAATAAAATATAATTTATTTAATAGCTATATTCAAAACTTTAAAATCTTTGATTGAAGGATTAAATTAATTTAAAATTGAAGAATTTTTTTTTTTTTTTGAAAATATTTAAACTTGAAATAATTTTTAACCTATATAAAAAAAGGAAGAAACTTGTCAATCAATGCGCTAGAGAAATTCAGACCTACTTTGGCGTTCTTTGGAGCGGAGTTTAAATGAAATTAACTAGTATTCTTTTTTCAAGTGTGCATTAAAAATACCCAGACATGTAAATGCAATTTTGTGGGGCTACTTGTCGATGGGAAGTTTACCGTCCCAACTTATTCGTATGTATATTTGTTCGTGTGTTTCAGAATTAATTAAAATTGTTAACAGCACGCAAAACATGCTGCCGGGCAAAACAGTCACAGTTACAATCCCCCAGTGACCACAGAGAACAAACAATACAAATGTATATGACTTTACAAGTGGCCTCCGTTTTAGCCAATATTTACTTTACCAGAATGCTGCATTTACCCAGTTACAAGGCTAGGCAACAATTCTTGGGAACTCAGGAAAGCGTGTTGCATTTTGGCTTGCCCTTTTTGGATATTGCAACTATAAATAACTAATAGACGACGTCGATAGATTTTTATATATATGTATTAGGGTGTCCCTTATTTGGTCAAAGTCAATATTTTTAAACGCATACGGTCTAGTTTTGTTCATTAGGTCCTAAAGGACTCAGAAATAAATTTTCACCTCAATCGGAGTATGATAACCCGTGCCGACTTGGATCGGAAAATTTTAAAATTATATAGGAAAAAAAAATTTTTTTTTAATATTTTTATTTTTTTTTTTTATTTTGTTCATTTGGTCCTAAAGAACTCAAAACCAAGTTTTCACCTTAATCGGAGTACGATAACCCGTTCAAATTTGCATCGAAACATGAAAAATCATCGAAAAATGTATAATCAGTGTTAAAACACTGTTTTTGCATGTTTCGATGCAAATTTGAATGGGTTATCGTACTCCGATTAAGGTGAAAACTTGGTTTTGAGTTCTTTAGGACCAAATGAACAAAATAAAAAAATAAAAAATTAAAAAAATTAAAAAAAAATTTTTTTTTTCCTATATAATTTTTAATTTTCCGATCCAAGTCGGCACGGGTTATCATACTCCGATTGAGGTGAAAATTTATTTCTGAGTCCTTTAGGACCTAATGAACAAAACTAGCCCGTATGCGTTTAAAAATATTGACTTTGACCAAATAAGGGACACCCTAATATGTATGTACATAAATCAACCCGAAACCAAACTTGAATATTTCAAAAAAAATTTATAACAATAACTAATCCCAGATAAAAATAAGGCACATTTTTCTCAAATCAAGTTTTGTCTTAGAGGTATAAAACTCTCATTTTTAATTGTCAAAAACCAAAAATGTCCCACTGTTCGCTTACTTATTCAATGTTACTGAATCTCTTGTAAATGTTAGCTATGTTTCGTAACGTCAGACCAATTGCGAGAATGATTTCACTTCTTACTGATATAACCACAAATTCAGCATCGTAGTATATTAAAAAAAAAATGATACAAAATGATACAAAACTTTCCTTAACCCATTAAGAACTCATTGAAAAGTTAGAATTTATGTCTTTTGTAGCTTGTATCATTCAAACGAAGTTTCAATGACCTTTTTCATTGATGCCAATATGTTAACGATAACGGCGCAAAGTAGCCCCCAAATGTCAAAATGCTTGCTGTGCCAATAAATATGTTCGCCAGTGTACATATGTCATAAAACTACAGATAATGTGCGAATACGAATAGTTGAAGTGTTTTTATCAGAACTTTTCCACATGCACTTGGTACTCGATATTTGGCTGTAACTACAATAATTGATTTTACCGCCCGTTGCCGAATTTCAATGGGAATAGACAATGAATCAGTTACCGCTGGCATCATCAGAAGTCGGATGGATGATTCGTCAGAATACACGTTTAATTGATTTACTCAGCAATTGCACCGACTGTGAGCAACAACAGCAAAAGCAATAATGGCAACAAGGACAATGGGAACAACATTGAGAATGAACCTTTTTGGCAACCAATAAAAACGACGGCAATGTCATGACCACAAATGAACGCACAATAATCGTGTTCCATGTCCCATGATGGCACATAACAAATGTCAACGTATGTGTGTGTGTGTGTGTGTGTAGTACTAAATAATTATGACCTTGATATGTCAGCGTAGTGGACAAATCGAAAGAATAATCATATAGTTGGCCATCTATGCACAAGTTTGCTCCTGACACGTCAAAGTTCATTGCCCAAAAGCCACAGCAGGGAGTTCTTCAACCACTTTGCACCACCATCGCCAGCACCACGATTACCAGCACCACCCAAGTGACTCCAACAATGATGATGAGCAATTAAAGCGAACGCTTCATACAAATACTTTGGAGCTGGCAAAAAAAATTATTGAGTGAACACTGCTCAGTGCTGTCCAATATGAACCACACATAATGAACTAGTTACTAGTAATTATAATACTAAATTGAAGACAGCTAATAATCAATTATTAGAATCGAGCTATAGCAAATTCGTATGGAACCCAAAAGAGCTGTAAGAAAGTTGTTATCAGTTCGATTTATGTAAAGATTTCAAACTTCTTTTAATTAAAATAAAAATGTGGACATTTTTTTTGATTGTAAACAATTCTATTTTTTTATGGTTCAAGATTGAAATCATATTCGGACAATGTCATGCAATCAAAATTGATTTCAATTACTTTTTCATTTCAATCAAAAATATCATCAAATATTTAAGAAATATTTTTGAGAAATAAACTCCGTCTAACAATAGAACATAAAAGTTGGTTTGAATTTTCCGTTCCATCAAAATCTTAAGCTCATTTTTCCTTTAACTTTACCATTTTCGTAGTGAAGTTCTCATATAATACACTTAGTTATTTGGGATGCTCTGGAAAAAACGTGATTTTTTGAACTTGTTCGCACGAAGAACTAACTGCCTATCGCCTTTAAAGTTTATCCGAAATAAATTGAGGAAAATTATTTGTTAATTTAACATAAGCCCACAACCAAACAAGTGTCTTTGGCACATACAGAAAACAAATCTTTACACTGCGAGAAAGGAAAGATATAAATTCAAGACAATTTAAGAGCAATGTGATCTAGTTTTATTTTTATATTTCCTAGTTTTTCTAGTATTTCCTAATTGTTTTTTATTGTTTATCAAAAAAGATCTCAAGACTTTAATTATGAAAGTATTTGTTTCAGTAATCGTTTTTTTTTTTCTTCAGTGTATTTTAGCAAATCTTCAGTGCGCAGATTTTCGCCTCGTTCCGAAGGAAAAATTAATATGTATATATAAATCAAAATGTCACAAGTTGTTAACAAGACAAGTGGCGTCGCCCTTTCATGACCCTTTAGGGACTTGAACTCTTCACAAAATATAAACAAAAATTCAAGCAAAACGCCAATTTAACTAGAGAGTTGGAGGCGTGTAATATCATATCTTTATAGAAATTTAATTGCGCATGAAATTTGGCGAACTTTCAGAGAGTGGAAAAAAACAATTTGCTGAAATAATAACTCATACTGTGTTTTGGCTCTCTTATTGCTTTATCCTTAAAGCCAAAGCTTAATATAAAACGCCCACCACACACGCACAAGCAATCGCCTGAAGCAGCCCTAGAGAATTGTATCTAAATTTAGCTGCCAGTATCCTGTTTGGTTTGGCCAGTGAAATCAATTCCTTTTCAATGTGAGGTTTCTATTCTGTTGTTCGATAACGCATTCCCATAAGTGCATTGTCCATAAAAAACCACTTCATTTATTCGTAATATATTTGGTTCCTAAGAGCTATTTGTACAAATAAGTGAAAAGGAATGCGGGATATGGAATCCATTCATACTCTAACGTTCCTAATCTTTCATGTACGTTTTTTAAATATCTTATAGAATGAAATTTGTTTAATTAAATGAACAAATCATTTGTTGCTTGAGTGTTACTTTACATTTAAGACTTTTTTATTTTGTCGAACAAATTGCAAATTCCTGTATATGTAAATTATCCATAAATAAACACGATTTTTGAGCTTATAATAATTATGATGAAATATTTTTGATGTCCAGTAAAAATTTCATAATCCTATTTGTTAAAATGATAATAAGCTTAAAAGTATTTTTTGAAACTAATTCGGGAAGTACTTGAAGTAGGAATAAGAGAGCCTTAAGAATGTTGGATGACGTGTTTGCTACAATTGATATTGGTGCTGGTAATTAGAGATGGGCACGGGCTTCCTTCTCAAGGCCCGGACCGGCCCGGGCTCGAAATAAATCTTTTAGGCCCGGTCCAGGCCCGGCCCGGTCAAATTTTTAAGAGGCCCGGCCCGGAACGAGCCCGGCCCGATATTACTATAAAAAAATATTTTTTTTCTAATTATTATTTCTTTATTTTTCTTTAAATACACATTTTATTTTTGAGCCTTTTTGCAAGCAGAGTCTTAAACTTTTTCTTTGCTCTCTTTTCTGCGTACCATAAGAAATTTTGTTATCAAGCGATTTGAAAAGTAGTATGTGTTAAATCGTGACTTTTCGCTTCGGGCTTTATACTTAGGCCCGGGCCCGCACGAAAAAAAGCCCGTTTCCGATTGTCATGCACGAAGCCCTTGGATCTTTTGAAGAGGCCCGCGGGACACGAAGCCCGGCCCGGCCCGTGCCCATCTCTACTGGTAATTACAGTATTGCAGTCGATTGTCCCATATTCAAAGTCAAAGAAAACTCGTTGTCGCAACAAAGGAAAATAGCAAGAATGGTGACAGCTTCAGTTGCTTTTGTTATGGCTTAGGCAAGACACTCAGTGCAGCTGACTGACTTCCAGGTGACACTCTTTCTCTCCCTCTCTCTCTCAGTCTCAGTCTCTTTCTCTTCCACAAACCCCAACACATTCCAGTGGCTGTCCACATATTGATGCCACACAGCGTTGCACTTAAACGGCAACCGGATAATTTGCTGTCAGAATGGTGCTCTTGATGGTGTTGTTGTTGTTTTTCCTGCTGCTGGAATTCGTATCCTTGTCGCATTCGTTAAGCGTACACACGGCAAGTCCTTGTGGCCTTCCGCTTCTGCCAACTGATTTATCCACATCCTGTGACGAGCAATGGCCAAAGTGGCATCGCTGCGTAATTTGCGTTTGGTTTCATGTCATTTGGCGTCTCGAATGAAGTGCACATTTTCTAATTAAACAGCCAATGGTCAAACTAATGAGTACATCCCGACACATTCACCATTCACTCGCAGAGTTTTTCACTTTCTCTTTACTGGGATTAAGCTTTTCTTCTCGAGTCGTTCGGTAAATTAGTAAAGATCATAGTAAGAATGAATTCAAATACTTTTGAATACTTGATTGTTGTTTAACTAAATAAATTATATATTTCAAAATGTTAACAAATTTTATGGGGTTTTTTTTTATTATTATTCTTAAATATAATTTATAAAAGTAGCCAAACTTTAAAAGAAGTTCTTTAATTTCTGGAATTAACTGAAATTGCAAATCAAAAAATAAAAATACTCTTTTTCGTGTATTCTTACAGAAACAAATATGATTGCTTTTTAAGCATATTCCTAAATTTGCATTATTTTATTTGCAATTATAAGTAAATTTTATGTAAGGTTTGATACATAAAATATCCCAATAATTTGGAAAATTATTAAGAGCAGCCATTTGATGTGATTCCAAAAATAAGTTAGATTATTTATATTTCTAATACTCATTTTGGATTGACCTACAGTAAATACAATAATAAAACAAATGAATTTAGGAATTTTAGAAATAATGTGTGATTCTTTTTCTTGTCCAAAAAATCCCAAATTAACCCGTTTTCAAAACAGATTTAAAAGTTATATTATTACAAATAAATTAAAATAATTAAAGGGAATTTGTAAACTTAATTAAAAATCGAATAATTAATATATGACAAATATTAAATCGTCAATTCAAAGTAAGGGGAATTTGAAATTAAATTATATTTCTGCAGCTGATGTTAATCATCTGTTGTTAATCATCTGTTGAAGCCATAAACCCAATGCAAACTTTCTCACTGATGAGATGCTGTATCCCCCAACTAACTAACAATTTCTATCGATTACTTGGACTGGTCATTGCTCTCTATCTCTCTGAAGCACAAGCACTTAAAGACTCTCGTGTCCAGTGTTGAGACTATAAAAGTCTTTATTTTCTCTCCCTCAAAATTGAATTGCCAAGTACTAGTTGCCTCCCATCATTTTGGGCAACTTTTGGCGCTTAGCTTTGATTTAAGTTGATTTTGTTTGGGTTTTGTTCTTGGTAGCGCAGTCACTTGAAAATTAATTTAGATCTAAACCGCAGGCAATTGACGCAAGTGCGATAAATGAACCGCAGACCACAGATCTGTCCGTGGAATATGAGGGGGAGTGTGCTGGGAGGATGCTTCTGTCCGCAGCTGCATTGTACTCGTATCCTGGCTAAATACTCGTACTGTGGTCGTCGTCCAATCGCAGATAATTGAATTTATTACCATCGTCATTATGAGCAACATTGTGGTCATCATTATCAACACTCATCCCTCGTCACGTACACTCAGAAAAATACTTATGACACCCTAAAATTTATATGTCTTGTGTGTTGTTGTGTGTAACCAACAAAAGACACTATTATTAAATGGTATTTAACTTTGTTACTTGACGCGATTTATATGTAACTAAATTCAAGATTATTTTTATCTTTATGTAATTAAATTCAAGATTATTTCAAGATTGAAACTACTTTAACATGAGAATGTATTGTACTAGAAACAAGTAAATTTTGGGATAAGTTGGAGATTTTTCTGTACGTAAACTAGTATGATCTGATCTTGTACAGAGTTAAATTAATCCCAAAGCGTACTTAAAGTATCACAGAAAAATCTTGTTTTAAATCTTGACTTTTATTCTGAGTGTATTCTGTTCTCTTTTCCATCATCTTCTATCGTATTTTCGTTTCGTTTCGTTTTGTTTCGTTTCCTTTGCTTGTTTTTACTTTTGCCCAAATTGTGCGTTATAATTTAATTTTAACACCTCCCCCAAGTTCACGCCTCCTTCATGCTTGCCACTTAAAATGTGGGCGTAACTGGGCGTGGCAAGCAGCATCAGCAAGCACTGCTCGTATTTGAATGCTGCAGCATTCATCTACAACTAGAACAACAACATTTTCAACAACTTTGCCGTGCAACGGAGAGGCAGCAACTTTTTCAATTGTTGTTTTGCTGTTGTTGTTGTTTGCACAATGCTCCAGCATCCAACACCAAGAATTACAACAACAACAACAAAAACAACAACAACAACGACAACGATGACATCGGCAACAACAGCGATGGGGCGACAACGACAACTTTCACAAACCGCTTCATTTTGACATGATGAAGTAAATTGCAATTAACACATACACACACACACACGCACAAGGACACTCTTACACACACACGCACACTTACACACACACGCGTTAAACTTTTGTCCTTGTTGGACAACTTTTTGGGGCCCACTAGAGTCCATTGTTATTTGCCTAGCAGATCCTTTGGCCAGTTGAGTAATAGCCTCTTTTGACTACGCATATGTTTTTCAAAATTTGTTTACATGTCCATTTACTTTTTGGATTTTCATCTTATTAAAATAAAATACAAAGCTTTTAATTTATATTTGGTTTATAAAAGTTTCATTATTATTTTTTTATTACTATTACATTTTTTTTAATTTATTAATTCAACTGAATGTAAAAATCAAATAAGAACGCTAGGATTAATACACAGAACAATAAATCCGTGATTGTGGGATAAAACAAATCTCATTCGATGTTCAATATAATCTTTACAATTTATTTATTAAATTGAATTATTTAAGGTTTATTTGCTCATTTTAAAGTTAACAATTAGCAGTAATTTAACATTTTCATTCCGAATTCATACATACATAAACATAACGTGCTTAAATCAAGAATATTAAATTAGAATTGTAGAATGAATTTCTTCCTGTGGACTACTTATAACATTTAATAATGAAGAGTTTTCTATGAATTTTTACCTTCAATGTTAGACAATTTACGGCATACATTAGTATAGAGTGTGGTGTCTTTTTTTTTGTTATTACTTAGTATATCTGAATTAAGCAATGAAAACGAAACAGTTAATTATGTAGTGGGTCAAATAAGCTGTGAGCCACTGTACATGTTCATATATTTGTAGTGGAAAGATGTTAAAACCCGACAATCTGCAATTCGCAACTCGTCTCGGAGCGTGAGCATTGTTCTCCTTTGCGGTCTCCTCCATATGCTGAGCTAAACTTTTTGCTGCCATTTGCCTAATTCAATTTTAATCTACTTGGTTGGGTTAACACTCGCATCCTGCCCGGAAGCAGCTACATCCCCATCCCCATCCCCATTCCCATTCCCATCCTACCGAGTCCGACAGAACATGCCACAAATCGCAGCACGCACGCAGCTGGCAGTCAAAATGTCGTTTGAGACCTCTGCAATTTGTCTCCTTTGTTAAAGCATTTGCCTATGCTTTGTGCTTTAAGTGCTGTGCGTGTGGCACACTAATACACACACACCCACACACCCACACACACATACGTGGCATTCATGTGATACCTTCAATGTGACTGATGGAAACACATCAATTTCATTACTAATTGGTTTCGTTTTTAGCGTTTGCTGCAATCGAAAACCGCAACGGTCGATGGATTGAATGCAACATCAACTGTGTGCAACCGCAGCAAGATATGTACATAAAAAACACGCCAGCACAAACAAACACGTTTGCTAGTGTCCGTTTCACAAAGTAAATTGCTCTAGTTTTTATTTTTTGCTTTTTAGACTTTAGAAACAAAGCTAAAATCAATTAAAGTCAACTTTAATTGACATTTGCTGAGCAAAACAAATTTTATTATTTTTTATTTCATTTAAATTTGAAGTTACAATAAAAAAATTATATTTGCATTTTACAAATTTTCAATTGTGGGATTTATTTTTTTATTTTAAAAACGATAATTTTTAGCCCTATCCTCAACCAGATATGACTTACATACATAAGACGTTCATGAAATATATTTATTTGATACCGATACCAAAATTTGACATATTTAATTCTTGAAAATTTCTTGCTAAATAGTAATGATTAAGTATCGTGATTGCTGATCAAAATTAATCTTTGTCAACTTAAGTTTTTGGTGATACTTATTCTATTGTACTGCCCAATTATGTTAGTAAATAATCAAAATGATTCACAGATAATAAATTAACAAATGCTGCTAGCCTTATTTAAATATAGTGCTGTCAACTTCACTTCATTAATCTCAAGAGTTAATATTTTGATTGCCTATTTTCTTGTGCAGCGAGACAGAAATTTTTTCTAATTTTCACAATTACCTCAGCTACATTTTACTAGTTTATTAGTTTGATCTATGTATGCCGCAAAGCCCCAAGAGAGCTGTGAAAATCACCATATGAAAAGCTGCAAAGCCAACGAACCAAGCAAAAATACGAGTACACAAATTGTCTGACTGTAATTTACGTGAAGAGCACGTGAAATTCATTTGAGCGCCGTTGGCATCGGGGGCCTGGACCGTTAGACTGTCCAGTGTTGGGCAGTGCAATGAAGAAATATTATGCTACAAATGTGAGACGACAACACGGGCAAACGAACTCTGGCACAGAGGAGAAGTGCTTAAACATACACATAAGTATAACTAGCTCTTAGGACTTGACCCAGGAATGTGAAAGATGTGGATACATTGTTTATACCCTTGCCGAGGGTGTTATCATTATATCACGAATAAGTGTAATGCATTACAGGAGCAAACCTCATCAAATATATATACTCCTGATCATGTTGACGAGTTGAGTCGCTATATGTCTATGTAAACTCTAACAGTCTTGAAGATATCTTAATAAAAATTGGAACATGTGCTTCTTTTTGTTGTAGACAGCACATATCTGAAGACTGACTGAAATTAAAAATTTGTTTCAAATACTACTTTCAAGGACTACTCTATAAATAAGTTGCGATTGGAATTATCGATTAAAAACTTTCTTGTTCCTTGAGATATCTTAACAAATCTTACAGATTGTGCATTAAGTATTATTATATGCATCTCGATCAATATTGATTGAAATCGAGCTACAATATCATAGGAACTTTAGATTATGATCCAGTCCAATGTCTGAGAATGTGCATTTAGTACTAACTGATCTGATCTGTTTAAACTCGAGCTACTATATAATATAGCTGTCATTGAAAACACCAGTCAAAAATTGAGCACAGCACTCTTTAAGGGTATCAAATTTTCGGTGTGCCGAAGATATCCTTGCAATCTTGTATTTGTTTTTCGGTTAACTTTGGGCACGTCTGTTGTCGCATCCCCCACCTCATGCTACTCCATAGATGCCCTCACTTAACCGCACGTCGTAGTCATCCACTTTTGGAGGGGGAGTCAACAGACAAACAACTGCAAACGACGACATCAAACACTTTTCTCCTTAAATGTATTTTGTTATTGTTTGGACTTTTCGATTGCCTGCCTGCCTGCCTGGTCAGCGTCCATTGTCCATTGTCCACTGTCCATTGTCTGTGCCCCATTTTGTCTGCCCTGGCGACTTGTAAATATTAATGAGGGTTGTTCCTCCCATCAAATAACATGACAAGCAATCTCTAAACTCTCAACTCTAAAGTGTCTAACATATCTACGTCCACAAAATGTTGCAACAACTCTCAACAGCAGCTACAAAAAAATTGCACAAATTCTTTGGCGAAAGTGAAAAGCAGAACATCTTTCTAATACCTCAATTTGCTGTAGAAGGTATTTCCATAAAGCTTAATCTTCAATTCGGAAATTCCTAAAAGGAAAAAAATGTATATAATCTTAAATATTAAAAGCCTCAAAGTGTATTATTATATAAATAAATGTTATATATTGATATACTTAAAATACTAAGAATTCAGTTTAGTATCTTTAAATTTAACTTTGGGTTCAAACAATTGTGAATACGTTTTTATATTTATTGTGCTATCATTTTTATTTAACACAATTTAACTGACGTCAACTAAGAGCTGTCTACAAAAATTAATTAAAATTTAAAATGTAAATCAATATAAAGTTAATAATTAGAATTAATTATAAAAAATAATTCGAGTAATATTAAAGTGATATTAATAATAAGTAAGTGATAATAAATATAATTTCCAGAAAAAAACCCAATCAGATCAATCAATATTAGTGTTAGTTGCTACATTCGTCTGGTTGTTGACATGGCCTCTATTCAGAGGTGTCACTGTACTATAACATACTTGAATATGAACATTCTCGTTTTATTTGTTGGTCAGCTACAAGTTAAGTTGTTTTCCTTTTGTTATCGTTGTTTTGGTTGCTGTTATTTTTCTTATTTGTTGTGTACAGTTTTCTTTTGCGGTTGTAGCCATCACAAATTTTTATGCTCGTGTGTCAGTTGCCCCCGCGGCGCTGACCTTGAACTTGGCTCCCGTTGTGGCTTTGCTGCTGCCACTGTTGCATGCAACTCCGTTCGTTTTGAGATGTTCTGTTTGGGGCTCCGATTTAAATTCCTTTTAAGCCCATCACATGCATGAAGAGACTCTTTAGATTCGGCTACGATATGTACAATAACCAATGTACAAAAGAATATAGTGCACTGTATTAAATTCTCTTTAAAATTTTTATCTTTTTATAATAATGACCTATTATCCTAGGTCACTTAAATTGCCGTTCAATCAGTTTAAAATGGCTTTTAATATTTTGCGAGAGCAGGTCAATTTAAGGGTAACCTTCCCTAGTCCTAAATTCCTTATGGGCCACGTTAATTGTTTAGTGTAGTGAGAAGCTAGGAGATTTCTAATAATAATTACAGAGGCATGTCGAAGACCAGCAAAATATAGAAAAATGTCAAAAAGTCACGAGCACGCACACAAATCATTGGCATCAATTTATTACAATTTCTCAGAAACGACCAGAGAAGGTAAGCAATCGGAAGGGGGGATTCGGGGTCACGTTGGGGTAGGTCAAATAGCAGGAAATTAAAAACCATTTGGAGACAGCGGGTCAGCTAAGGCTAGGGCTTTTAGCTTGAGCCTTGACCCTAATGCGGTTGCGTTTAATTTCGACTTGAAGTAATTTTGCATTTTGCTTTTAGAGTTTCCTGTTGCTTGATATACAAAGGACACACTCACACACACACACACTCACATGCGAAATATGCGCTCACATTTCATGTGCTCAAAGGCAGCACAAAATGGCGTCACACAGGGACACTAAGTGAGAGAGATATTTGTACACGAACGAAATGAAATGGAATTTACGCATACCGTCAAATGTCGCCTCATCGCATATACAGTATATCAAGTAATTGTTTTGACAAGAAAAAGAGTGAGTGATATTCCATTTTTATTTTTTTTAAATCTTTTAATTACTCTATAATAAAGTATGCAAACTTATTACGAATACCAGATAAGATATTTATTTTGGAATAAAAAAATATGTGATTTTTTACTTTGTGAAAATAATTACTCAGCATACTGTACATACATAAATGGCGATCGTATTGCTTTTCCAATTCTTTTTTTTTTTGAGATTTTTGCTTTTCAGTTTCATTGTACAATATTGAATGGTGGAGTAAGGGTTGAATACGAGCATGAGGCATATAAATAAATAAATATTCCGTTGCAAAGGCTGCAAAGTTATTCATAACAAGGGTTAAATTCAATATTTCTTTCAGTTTTTAATAAATGAAAATAATATCGCTGACATTCGCTCTGAATCAGCTCTTTAATGCATTCCAGATTTTTATGTAATTAAATTGTAAATGGCATTCGGTTTGTTGCTAATGTAAATAATTGTTTAATACAAAAAAGTGGGAAAGGCAATAGTGGAGAGCCCGACTTACTTACTACTAAAGCATTTCAATTTAGCTTAGTGTATATATTTAATTTACAACATGTTTATATTTAATTATAACACTTATTATTCTTTTGGCGGTGAATTACATGCGATGTACAATTGCGAATAATCAGATTGATTTTGATATTTATTGAGCTGTGATAACATGTACAGAATTCTTAGGTATGTGGTAATCTTAGAGAGTTTGTGTGCTTAAGCGTTTATATATATTTGTTAGTAAAAATTTCTTATGGATGCGGTGAAATGTCATTTGGTGTGGCACTTGAAAATTTCACAAAATTTTATAGCATACTTTTATGCGAGCTGCATAATAAATACGCATACCGCGCGTGTGCCCGTCAGCTATAAATGTAATTGCAGCCTGCGTGTGTGTGTGTCTGAGTATTGAACAGCTTGATGGTTTATTATAAAATTGATGTATGACTTAAATATTTCAATGCGCTTAATGTGGCCAGGAAAGATGATGGCAAACCAATCAACAGAAAGAGAGAGAGAATGGGAAGTTGCTGTGTCCTTGTCATCACCATAAAGTATCAATATTTTGCCCTGGGCGCCCTAATATTTGTCTATTTCTGTAGCTGCACCAAGCTTAAGTTATGACCCACGTGAAGAGCTGATGACGTTGATGTTGCTTGTATTTTTGTTTCTGTTTTGCTGGTTGTGAAGGGAGCATGTCATCATCACCTGGTGAACGGTAAAGTAAAGTTAATGTGATGGTGATGAAAATAATCTGCCAATGATGACAATTGATAGTCGACATTTAATTGGAATCTGTCAGTGACCAAAGTGTGTATTTAAAAGGCACAAAAAATTCTGGCAGGCAGCAGCATTTTAAAGCAACTGAAGAACAAAGAATTATTAAAGAGTAATTCGAGTATTCGTTTCCTAATTAAATCTCCACTCATTTTATCTCTCTTTATCTTTCATCGTGTTGCCAGTAATTTTGTTTCGTTCTGCGTTCATTGTGCACTGAAAGCCTTAATCGACACAAGGTCCAAACTCTTGCCAAGGCAGTTGCAGTGCTGCAACATTCAGTTTTCAGATTTTACTCTCATCAATTTTCAAAGCACAACCTTTCAACGAAGCAATATGAACGTGCAACGGCCAATTATCGAGTGCAATGCGATGCGAGGCATGCAACATGTGTCCCCAACTCCCCAGCATTGAAATCTGATGTCGAACCTGTTGCGCATTCATCGAAGCGTTCTCTTTCGCTTTTGCATTTGCAACGCAGCAGATTTGTCAAAAGGACAGACATAATTAAGGTCTCGCCTGACATTGTCCAGATAGACGCCGAATAAAACTCTACAGCTTCAAATTGTCATTTATGTATAGTACATTGGCTTAAACATTTACTTCTAGTCAGTTACAATTAGTCAGTTTCAATTTCCAAAAGAGTACCGAATAAAAATTGATTAAATAATTATTGTCGACTGCTCTTAGTCGACGTTAAATTAATAAATAAATAAAATATTTAAAATTTCGTTGAGCAAATTAACATATGTATGTATATAAAAAGGATTTGTTGGGATATTTTAAGAAATAAAAGTTTATATTTGCAATGAAATAATTTACGCTAAAATACTTGAATTTAGAAGAAACCTAATCATATGTTGAATTTAATATTGAATGACATAAATTGACTTAAAATTATCCCAAGCAATTTTTGTTAAAAGCAACGATTAATTAAAGTTTGTAGCAGTGTATGTTCCGAATAGTTTAGATTCTCCATCTACAATACAAATAAAACAACTTGTCAGTTTATTCTTTAATGTGGCCCAGTAGCAATGTAGTGCGAAAGGCAAAACAGGAATAAATTAAAAGCAACAGCCATAATAACAAGAACAGTAGAAACTAACAAAATGCCATTTTTTAATTTGGTGTAAAATTAATTTACTGTCTCAGGCAAAGGGACTTGGACCTGGAGTCGAGCTCGAAGCGCGTGGCAAGCTCTAATTGACAGCGGGATGCACCAAGAATTATTGCCCCCAATATGTCGGTCGTCCTCAGAGGCGCATTGAACTAGGACCCTGAGGGAGAAGTGCGGTCAGTGGTGCAATTTTGGCTGTTTCATAGCTAGTTTGCTATTTTTTTTAAATATGAATTACCCACATTTCATAAGATAACTTCGAATTAATTTTGAAAGGTGGTGTGTGCCAAATATTTTTAAGATTGTATATTAATATAGTACGTATTTTGTTTTGAGTTTGTTCAGAATTTGACAAATTTCAAGATCCTATCAATGTTGTTAAAATTGAACAAAGAGTTTTTATTAAAAGATTATATTAACGTTTCTTATTTATTTACTGAAATTATTCATGCTAATGTTACAAGAGCATATATACTTACATATAATTTACTGTGCCGACTACACAAACAATTTTCTTAAGTACACAAAAATAAACCAAAAATTATTTTTTCTAACATGTTTTTTTAATATAACTCTTTAGCTTTTTTTTAGCTACAAAATGTATGCAACACTAGTGGGGTAAGAGGTTTGTGACCAGGAGGAGGGCGGTGCAGTTGGGTAGACGATGGACGCCGACAAGCTGAACTTAATTCGACAGCTTCGAAGATTTATAAACTTTTGCCAGCCTGACAAACGCTGATGGATGGATCAATGCGTCAATCTGTGGGTGCGGGCTGGTCATGTGAGCAACAACAAGTCCTGTCTATTGCTGTTTATAGTTTGGATTTTAAATCCAGTCGGAAAATGGGCAGTTGAATTAATCATATTGTCAGATCTAATCAAAAATCAAAACAAAAAACAAGTTTATAAGCTTTCATCATAATCATCATAATTACAACCCAAATTAGCAGCATCCGCTGCAACGGTCACGTCCTTTAACCTCCCCATCCGCCCCCTCCCGAACCAGGAAACCCACGATGTCCGCTAATGAGTTTTATTTTGAGGCTCGCCAACGGAAATGAACTTGGGTCCGATAATTATTAACAGCATTTTGTGATTAGATAAGCTATACCCTTTGGTAAGGTCTAATTAATATATTCATAATATATAAACTAAAAGACTCTTTTGACAATTATTTGAATTTAAATAATAAATAGAGGAGAAAATTAAAATATACTTACATATAAGCAATAACAGTTGAACAGCATGTAAACTGTGTTTCTGTTTTTTTTAGCGTAAAGCGCACTGCTAAACAGTGCCGCCAATTTATCTTTTTTCCCGTCAAATCTGGATGATTTTAAAGACCAATGGCAGGAAAAATTTGGGAATTGCAGGAAGCGGGTATTCTGGCTTTTTTTTTTAAATGCATTTGGCTCTTTTCGGCTTTTTTTTTAATGATGCCACCAATTTCATGAAAATATGTAGCAGCACGGTTGCCACTTGCACGAAGAAAAATACGATTTTTGATAAATCTGTTAAAAAAAAAGAGTTTACTAACGCACTAATCATATACCACTTTTGGTAGATATATACCAAATGTGTGTAAGAGTGGCCAAGAGAATATAAAAAAAAATTCCGTGCTGCCTGGCTAAATCACAGCTAAGTGATTTGCGTGCTCTTGCATCCACTAAAAAACACACAAGTTCAATGGGCGGCTTCCAACAACGAGCTGCTTAAAATCGTATTATTAAAACACAAGTTAAGACCATAAAAAACCGCTATTATATTTTTTTTACGTATTTTCAGAATATTTTCAGCTTTTTTTCCTTCTCTCCAGTTAAAAACAGCTTTTTTTTTTATAAAAAGTTGGCAGCACTGCTGCTTAACTCAAAATGGCACTGCTAAGTAGACAGACTGAGTTAACAGCTGTAAGCGGAGAGCAATGTTATCGATAATATAGCGCCATTTCAAACATTTGTATGTCATCGATAAGTCAGAAGCAATAACGCAGCCGAATGAGGCGGACGTGTGACGCTCGCGCGCGCATGATTTTGCATAAGTGCCGCAAAATGCGCGCGTGTTTCAGTTTCTGTTTGTGTTGTCATTTGTTGCTGGTGGCCAAGTGAATTTGCATATTTATTTTTGCTAGTTTTATTCTCAATCACGTGGTACTCAATAAGTACATACTTAATAATAACTATAATACAAAAGTAAACAATTTATTCAATCAAACAAACTAAACAAACTCAAGAACTAATAAAACTGAACGTGGTCGCTGAGGGACGTGCGATAAGAACCAAAAGCAACAACAATAATATTGCTCTCAACTGCTGCGACAAAAACAACAACAAGCAAAGTGTGTGTTTTTTTTAGTTTAGCTGCATTCTTCTTGAGAACGTCGCTGCATCTGCATCGTCAACAGCAGCGCAGCGACTGCGACAGCGGCGTCAGCGTCAGCGTTGCAAGTTTGGAGTTCAGCGGCTCTAAAAACGTGGCTCAAAAGTAATTAATCTATACTCGTGTAATTAATACATAATAATAATAATAATTGCACTTATTACTGCATTTGTTCGTGTTGTTTGCCCATTCTTTTTTTTTTACTGTGTTTGTGCTGTGCTGTGTTTACCTGTTAATTAGTTTACCTGCGACACGCTTTGTTTTTGTTTTGTGCTATTGGTGAGTTGATCTGTTTTCCTTTTGTTTTTGTTTTTGTTTGTGAAGCGAAATTGAAATAGTGAGAAATCTACAAATATTTCTCTTTTCGCATTTGCATTCACATTCGCATTTTTAGTGTTTGTTTTGTTTTGTTTTGTTGCATTCATTCTACGCAGCATGAAGTTGACTGCAACAACAACAACAACAACAACAGAAAACGTAAACCGCCTGCGAAGATCGTCCAGTGCTGCCTGCTCTCTCAACTCTGAGCTCTCTATCTCTCTCATTCTCTATACTCCACTCTCCATAGTGTTGCCATCTTTTGACAGGCAAAATGCTGTTTTTAGTGGAAAGAAAATGGTAAAATCGCAAAATATTCAGTCGAGTTCTTTGCCTCTCTGACAACCCAAAACCATTAAAATATTTACAATAAAAACGTAAATATTAATATTAGTAAAATTTTAAATAAATTTAAAAAGGCACATATCTGGGGATCTGGAAATATATCCGAAATATAACATCTCTGGCGCCTGACTGTATTCAAAGGTAGCGGTCATCAAAGTCTCTTCAGATTTGCGGAAAACATTTTTTCAAAGTATTTCTTGAAAACTCTTTAATAATGTTCAATATCATCGCAATACATTTTATTTATTTATTTATTTGAGCATATCACTTTAGTAGAGTGTAATACAGTCCCCAGAACTGTCTTAAATATATGATTTATAAATACTAATACATATACATATTTTTGTTTTGTTGGCTTATAATATTATCTGGAATTGAGTTTTTAAAAAAGGCTGATTTGACAGAAAAATAGCTGTTCTGGCAACACTGATACTCCACACACTCTATCTCTCTCTGTCGCTCCAGCTTACTGTCACTCTCTTTGGCTGTTTGGTCACTTTTCGCTTTTGCGGTTTGCAAGTTTTATTAGCTCATCTGAAGCTTTCAGATCTTTCGATAACTGTATCTCTCAATCATTCCAAAGCATTTTGTGTTTTTATGTTTTATACTTTTTTTTTTTTTTGGAAAATAAACTGCAATAGAGGCAATCGCTCCCTTTCTTTCTCCCCAAGGATTGGGCAGGTCTGCAGGCAACTAACCATAAACATTTCCTTTTTGGCCAAATCCATTAAATGCAGTTTTATAGTTGCCTCGTGCGTTGCAATCGTTAACAATGCCATGCCACGCCTTGCCGCCCAAAATTTTTAGTGGCGCCTGCGACACTTGACCATAAAACATGCATCTAGCAACAACAGCTAAAGCCAACAAGCCACAACGCGCCGCCACCACATGCAGCAAGTGGCAACCTCATCGATACATACACATATCGAAATTGTATCTGGCAGATGCGCGTAAGCTGCCAGAACTGTATCTGTGCGAGTCTGAAAGTCTGTGACTCCATGTGAAATTTCCTTTTCTTTTTCCATTTCCATTTCCTTTTTGCCCTGTTTGGCCCCATTCCCAACAATTATGATGAATTCTCTTCAAAGGCATTAAGTGTTTAATTGCTCATATCTCCTGTGACATTTTCCGTTTAACGGCTTTAAGAAATCACCTTGGGATTCTATAATTTAAATAAAATGTATTATGTGTTCGGATAGTGGAACAATCTTAAAAATTAATGAATTAAGATATTGCGAATTAAGTGTGCGAAGTCTCATAACAATATCAATTATTAAAATATTCAGTACAGTATTAATGCTTTAAATTTTAATCAGATAAATCAAAGCTTATAGAGTCCTAAACATATAATTTTGAAACATTATTATGATCGGAATTTTTTAGTTTTGGCCAATTGGTTTTGAAATGTACTCAGAAGATATTATTTTATTTAATTTGATTTGTATCTTTACTTTTCTTGCTTCCTATCTTGATTTATTTTTTAGGTTGGAAGATTAATGCAATTGAAGCACTCACATAAAATGAAATTCCCTTTCAAATATACCCGCAAGTGCTAATTTTTTTTTTGTTCCTTTTATTTATTTACTTATTTTCATGTTCAGATTGATTCCTTTGCTCACCTTAAATGTTGAAGTTTGAAGGAAGTTTTGATATTTTCTAAGTCCTCTTCAATATTCCTTCTTCTTATCTCAATTTTTTTCTATTAAATATTTGAGGATCGTATAATATGAATGTTAATAACATTTGAATCATTTGCATCAATTGAAAAACTTATTAAATATACTTTCTTTACTTACCTTTTGTCCAATCTTGATTGCATCTGAAACATAGAAAATGAATGCATTTAAACTATTTATATCAAATTAAATGTATTCGTAAGTGTAGATATTTTTATTTTCTTTCTTTTTTTGTATATCTAATCTAGTTTTCCGTACAGTCAAGCTAAATCAAAGCTAAGAAACTTATTCATTTCTTAAAGTGTGTTAGCTTCTACTAATACATACTAAGTAAGGCATGCGTCTGTGTATGTGAGTGCATGTGAAGCTATGTGCAATCTTGTCTAGAATTTCAATACCACATAAAACGCTTGACGTTTTACAATCCAACCGTAAAGGCGTCCAAAGTGGGCGGGCTTGTGGCGTGAGGTTGAACTGGAGTGATGATGGAACTAGTCATTTGGAGGGTGCGCACAACACTTTGCACGTACTTTAAGCACAGGCGACAAGAAGGGGCAACAGTTGTTAACTTGCGTAAGCATCTTAATATCAAGCTATGATGCTTGAGTTTTTTTCTTCTTTCTATGGCAATGCAACTCGATGCTATTTTAAGTGGATCTTCATTATCTGTAAGTAATACGCCAAACTGTTGTCACAATTGCAATAGAAAGTATGCGTATTCAATTTCATTATTCGGAACAGTTAAAGTTAAGACTATCTAGTTGTAGTAAGGCCAAAGGTATCAAAATTCCGTATCTTTTGTCGCCTGTCGAAAGTAAAGGTGGAGCTTAACATATAACTGTGAATACACATAGCATTTAAAATGCAAACAACTGTAAAAAAGTCCGCTAAATGATATACTAATAACATAATCAAATTCAACGCGTTGCGGGAATTCTGGATAATTTTTTTTAATTTGTGATTTGCTTTTATTCATATATATTATAAATATATAATATTTGATTTTTGAGGAAATATTAGATTTATTGAAAAATTTTACAAATAAAAAATTGTCGCATAATTTAGTTTAATTCAATTAATTTGAAAACTTATCAAATCTCTCAAAAAATGTTTCTATCTTTTTTCAGTAAAAATAGAATTATTTGCTTGCCACTGACTGAAATTTACCGATTCTAATGAACACAAAACGGTGTAAAACAAGTTAGATTGTTGTTATTCCGACTGTACTTTAACTTAGATTTATACACATGTAGATACAAATGTATCTACATAGTATCTACTGTCATGCTGAAGGTAGCATGTAAAATTCTTGGAATAGAATACACGAGACAAGCTACGACGAGTTACTAGTAAGTTGAGTGGTTATTATTATTGTAATTATTATTGATGTTTGTTATCGCGGGAATTCCCTCGGCTAATAACCGGCGCCAATGGTCAATTGGAGCTTAGCTCCTTGGGGGAATACCCTGGTAAGGACCAGAAGTGCGCGTTTTGCACTTAATTATTTGTATCCAATATAAGTGTCAGCAACTGTCTCAAATGAACACCAAAGAGGCAAGCATGTGTCAGTTAAAGTCAGGGGATTTTCCCCGGCAGGGTGCGATTGCATTGCGGAATGCACTTCTGAGAAATGAATTCACTTTCTGCCTGTTCAGAGCTTGCCAAAGTTTCCAGCAATCCAAATGGTCAAGTGACAGTCCCAAAACATCTGAAAAATGTGGTAACAACTTTTTGTTTGGGGCCCTTAAGGGTCATTTGTCGTGTTGACTTGGCTCAACCCAACCACAGGCAAATATTTTGGCTTTTATGTATTTTGGGTAGGGAAATTTGAGTAAAAACTTATTAATTAAAACATACAACAAATACACGAGTTACGAGTATACGAGTATCATTTGGCTAATGAACATTTCGCTCCAATTTGTTGGGGCAACGCTTGCAGTTGTTGTTGCGTTGTTGTTTCTGCTGCTGCGGCTGCTGTTGTTGAACTTTTGTATGAATTTTATTTAGTATATTACTCGTATAAAAATTTATGATTTATACACATACATATACACACTCGCACACATTAACTGAGCGACGCACGCGTTTAAGACCAGTTTCAGATTCCGAGTTTGTCGCTGAAAATCTCTCGAAAAGTTTCCGAAGCGTGAAGCCGAAGCAGCAGCGACGCGTCGTTGACGGTAACGGCGACAGAGGCAGAGACAGTGACTGCAAAAACAGCTGTTCCGTTTCGAACTTGAGGCAAAGTGAAGCTGGTTTTGATGTTGTTGTTGCTGTTGTTGTTGTTGTTGTTGATTTTTGTTTGCCTGTTCTCGATCAGCGATCAGCGTTGAGTTGTCCAGTCGCTTAGATCGTTGGATGTCGCTTTTTGGTGTGATTCAGTTTGCGATTTAGTTTTTTAGCATACTCTAAGTTGACATCAGAGACTATGCAACTGTAGCAAGTGCCTTGTAACAACAGATCTGAACTAGATCTTCTCTGTTCTGTGAGCTTTGAAAGCTCAAACCAGTGTTTCTAACAACAGATTAGTTATCTGTATGAGTAAATATATGTACATTAGTATTTGTAAGTTTTGATCTGCAGAGCTTTGCTTGATCTGCTCTGTTCTATGTGCTTTTAAGCTTTCTCATTTGAGCCGCGCAGTTGAGAGCTTTGTAAGAATAGAAGAATTGCATTAGTATTGGTGTGCTTATATCAGAAGAGCTTTGATTTGATCTGCTCTACAGATTTTGCTTCAAAGCTCAACAATCTGTGTACAGTTGAAATGACAAATATGAAAGTAAACTATAAAAATTTTTACAATCGTTGTTCATTGTAATTAAAAGTACTCTAATTAAATATTCTATATAAATATACATATATGTAATAGAACATGTCGTAGTATAAAAATGTAATGACTATTCCATAAATATTAAAACAAAAACAATATTTTATTCAAAATTGTTCGTTTACAAAGCTCAAAGTTCAGCGCTCGTTAAATTCTGAAATAAAAACAAATAACTCTTATATATTTACCCTAAGCACTTAAACAGTGCAACCCACTGAGATAATTCTTTGACAAGAATATTACAACTTATAAACAAGTTAATTGCATTCATAAAGTTAGCAATAACTAAGAAAAAATGTCTACAAAACTCAAGCTGTGCCAATCCAGATGAACAAGTTAGTGGAAAAACTTTAACTGTTGGACCAAAAAATGAAAGGAAATAACTCATGTAGCATGTAATTGAAGTGACGAACATGTAATTTTCTATTTTTAAATTCGAATATGAATAATTGAAATCCAATTCCGAATTCGAAATATCAAGTTAAAAGATCATTGAACTCTAAAATTGTGGCGTTACTTCAATTGATTTTGGAATAATTGCAACTTCGGTGCAACAAGATCAAAGTTGATAAGATCACTCAAGAACTGTTAGAATCAATTACTCGATTCTAATCGAAATATTTAAAGGTTGTATTAAGAGACAGAGCATTCAATATTTGTTGTTCTAACTATTTATTTGACTGGGCAGACATGATAAGTATTATTTTTTGGTTTGTTTTGCTTTTGCTTCTGTTTTTTTTTTCTTTTTCGATTTTTGGCTTGTTGATAGTTTTGTTGTTCTAACCCAATTGCCCGGAGCCGGGCCACCTCACAAACTGAATCTGAATCTGACTGCGACTGCGACTTTGAATCAAGGTGACGTAATGCCAACGCCTAAAGTGGCTTTTATACGCTTCAACAGATCAAGTATCAATTACAATCATTCAGAAAAAAAGCCGATGGCAAACAATTTTGTGGGTCATGGATTTGATTCGGCTGAACTTGTTGGGGCATCCACATTTCATACTCCTGCCAAGGAATTGAACCCGAAAAGAACATGAGTTGACAAAATGAAAAACAAACAAAAGCGAAAGGCAAAGCCAAAGTCAAAGCCAAAGCCATATAATTACATTAAACTTTAACTCTGACACAATCGAATATATACATATATTATATTTATATACTTATGTATTTGTATATGTATCTGCACCTGTGTGAAGAGTTTTGTGTAACTGCAAAAGTTCTTCTCGCCTATTTCAAGTTGTTTGAAAATAAATTATAATTACCTATGTATAAATAGCTGAAATGAACATTTCAAGAACTGCCCCAACGCATTGGCCCCTTGACGACGACTTTTCTCAGATACCAAAGATACTTTATCAACTTGTTGTTTTTGCTTTTGCTTTTGCTAATGTTGTTGTTGTTGTTGTTGTTATTGTTGTCAGCTGCTTTCCGATAATGATAATATCGGATTACCAACAGTTTTCTGTTTCATGTCGCTGATTGCGCTTCTGTTTCACACACTTCGTGCAACATTTTGCGGACACCTTTTGCGCTCAGGTGTTTGATTAATCAAAAAAAAAAAAAAAAAATTATAATAATAATAACATCATCGAAGAAAGCAAGCAAAAAAAAATTAAAAATACAGTGTAAGACAAATCAGCAGCTGTCAGTTTATATTTAGGAAGAATGGTTCGCCAGATGGGCTTAGAGATTAGCCAAAACGGCAGCATTAGTGATTGTTGGTATGCCAATTGTAAATAAACAAATTTCGTACATCACAAGGAGAACGATTTGTTATTAGCATACAGCATCATCATTAACAACAACAACAACAACAACAACAACAACAACAACAACAACAACAATCACAATAAGATTGTTATCGTCATGGACATTGCGCAATATCAGCAACAAAGATCAACATCAAATCAATTTGTCCAACTTTGCAGCTCTCTCTTTCAATAGCGTCAATTCTGATAAATACGCTTAGGCATCTGTATCTGTTTCTGATTACTGGAATTAAATTTTTCATACGTTAACACATCAATACCACATTTATAACAACAACAAAAATAATAGCAAGTAAGATTAGACTATGTGACTACGAGATACTCTAAAAGTTTAAGTTTAGCTTAAGGTTCTATCTTAAAAATTGTTTTTTTTTTTAAATAGATTTCAAATCATTTACCTGCTCATAAATATACATATGTATGTGTATACTTTATGAAGTCGAAGATTCCTCCTTCGATCTATTATTTACAATTAAATAGCAACCTCTTTTTGTTTTTAAAATAGAAATAAATCTTGTGCTACGAATAATTCAAATACTAATACTAAATGCATACTGCGACTACAATTGATATTCAAAATAGCTTTTGAAATTAAATTTAAAATAAAGTTTTCATCTCTAATTTTATATTATTGAATTGATTTTGGTGTTAATTAGGTTGTAGTTATACAAAATTGTGCAGAGAAATTGTTTGCTAATATTTATTTTACAGAATTTTATTTCATTTCTATTATAAAATAATTTAAGTATCATTAATATAATCGTTTTTAAACCCTACCTAATTAATATGACCAATTTTGATATTTTATGGAATCACTATTGAACTATTGAACTAAACATACAAGTTCAATAGGGATTCCATATTTTAAATCAGTCATAAGTTTCTTGGCACTACACATTTTATTGATTGAATAAATTAATAGTCTGTGGTTAAGACGTTTCAATAGTCAACAAGACATTTCTAATTTAAAATTCTGCTGAATATTTATCATAAATTACACAAATTTTAGCAACGTCTATTGTCATATACTAGAACACATAAATTCCTACAGACATGCATTAGTTACGAATAGTCTTTGGAATTGCCGAGCTGTAGCTTTAAGGTGTAGTACACAGAACTTTGAATATTGCCCTAGATTATTAGAATAGGCATGATAAATCTATAAATATTTTAATAAATATTTACAAAAATACAATGTGATAGATTAACTTTGTTTCTTGTGTCGTTCGCTTTACACTTACTTTAGTTCTCTTTATGAACTTCACTGCTATGAACCAAAAGTCAAGCCAATAAGGTTTTAATCGTCGAATTAAAGTCGCAATACTCGTATATTAATGAAGCACTTGGTCACGTGACCTTAAGATTGAATAAAGAACTTAAGGTGCTAATTGTAGGTGTTGGAGTCTGCTAGGGTATTTGGATTTCGGCTTGTTGCTAATTGCATTTGCTCTTGTTTGTGTTTTGTGTTTATATTTGTTATTGTTATTGTTGTTGTCGTTGTTTTGCGTCTTTTATTGCTGTTGCTGTTTTTTGCCTATTTGCACTTTGGCGCGTATTTATCTTTCAACTTTTCGACTTTGTGCCTAAAGTTCATGAGCACGCGAGCCGCCAATGCTGTGCCCAACCAATCCGTAACCCGTAACCCGTAACCACCCCACTGCCCTTGTTGGCGGTGTAAACAAATGTTTAAAAATGAATTTTTCAATTTTCATTCAACGGTATCCACATAAAACAACAATGGCCAAGCGCCATGGCAATGACAGTGCTTGCTCTGGGCAGATTCAAGTTCGAGTTTCGGGTCTATGGCCGAGCTTAACTAATGTATACATATATTTATATATATACATCTTTAAAACAGATTGTCAAGGTCAAGAGCTAGCAAGGGTCATTGTTACATAGCACTTTCTTATTAGCATAAACCAAAAAAAGAGTAGAGACTCTTGTCTGCTGCTTAAGACTAAAGAATCATTAAAATTCAATTGCTTTCTTTATAGATAAACCCCTTTCGTACGTATAGGGGAACATCTGCTACTGAGTAATGAATTAGCACTAATAAAACTTTTTATTGCTCCATTTATCATAATAAACGGCATCGGTTTTTTCCTTTCTTCAGCTCTTTATAATCTTTTCATGATAATCATGATAAAAGGTGTTGAAAAAGTTTTCCGTTTGTATACGATCATTATCTCATTTGCTTAATTCCCTTAATTCTCTGTCTTTCCCAGCATCTGGCGTGATCACAGAGATCATAAAAAACCATTGCCTTTCTTTAAAAATATACAAAAAATTAAAACATTTATTATTAATAACATTAATAACATTATTCGCAAAGTTAGAACAAATCATAGGAATCTCATCAAAATACCTGATGTTTGTTTATGCGATAAAAGCGACTATATCGTCGATTTCTTTTGTATCCGGCTTAACGATACCCATATAACGGTTGGATTACGCTTTTCATTGATCCTCAAAACTAATGAATCATGTTGAGCTCATTTAAATAAATGCAATGATTCATCGAGCACGATACAAAATCATGTACTTGTTTCGAAATATCAACTGAGTTTCGCCTCTTATTTTAAAACTGAAACTGAATTATTTAGAATGCTTTTCAGTCAAAGAATTGCAACAACTAACAGTTTTTTAAAATTATATTATTGTATACCCAGCCAACAGAATATAAATCAATTTAAACCATCTGAGCGAAAGCTGCCAAAATATCGATAAAACCTTATATTCAATGAATTTTATAGAATTGCAGTAAGCCAACTTTTAAGAAAAGAAAAGAAAATGTTGGGTTAATTTTGTATAATCAAAAATTAATATCAATAGGTTTGATTATGATGCATTCATACCTAACGTATTTTAAGATAATGCAATTACACAGCTGGAAAAATAATTGGCTTGCATTTGGGTCGTTCCTGTAACTATTTGCATAGTTAAATATCCAATTAAATATAGAGCTCAGGGTAATATCTCCTAAAGCCTTCGAAAGGTAAACGTTCTTTGCAGTTGTTGATGCATGAATTAAATATTTGCGGTCTTGGTTCGTACTTAATGCACTTTTTGCATTGTGATATTAGTTGGTATTTGTTTAAGACTTGAGCATAATTATGAGCCGATGTTGAAGAGGCTGGCAATGATAATGTTGTGCTTGGCCAGAGCCAAAGCTTTTTTGAACGGTTTAAGTCCGAAGCGGGAGCAATAAAATAATAACGATGCAAATGGAAATGGAAATGGCAATGAAAATGGATGTGAAAATGAAAATGAAGACGTTGCTGTTGTTGTCGTATCTCTCGCCAGCAGCTGCGTCGACTATTGTTCTAAGTCTGTTGTACTTGGCTTTGCCCAGCTTAGCGTGTGATTAGTAAACACAAACACACATCTCACACACACGCACACATAGTTAATCACACAACTGACAAAAAGACAATGAAAGAAATTTCTGCCGCTCTTGCAGCTGCTGCGCCTGCGTCGTCGTCGTCGTCGTCGTCGTCGTCGTCATCGACGTTGTTTGAAATATTTATTAATTTTATTGTATTATTATTATTTTTTTTATTATTGTGGCTGTTGCTGTTTCTGCAGCGACTTTGACTGTTTGCTGTGCGATAATAATAAAATTAAAATCAGTTCAGTGGCAAAGTCGACAATTCATTGTGCACACACACATCCATACATATGCAGGCAGATACGTATAAATTTGTATATGTATCTGTGTGCATTTCGATTTCTGTTTCTCATTCTGTCTGCCTCTAAATGTCATCATAATAATGCCCAAACTAATGCCGCATATCAAATATTAATAGCAAATTTATGCATAATCATAACAGAAGCCACAGCACAATTAAAAATGTCTGTTCAAAGTGCGACAAAAGCCACAATAACTACAGCAATATCAACAACAATTGCAAAAACAACAATTAAATGCACTCAACCGAAGAGATACCCTGTGCACTATTATTATATGCATACTAACCGACTTCACTCGCATTCAACTTTGATTGCAAACTTCAAAGCATTTGTTTAGTTTCCTGTGAGCATTTGGATATGTATCCTTTAAAAAGGGGAAAGGGGGGAAAGAAAAGCTCTGTCATTGAGTTCGATTACTTTAGAAAAAATTATTGTTCTTCATTTGGCAACATTCGTTCATTCAGGGAACTTTAAAACAATTCAACTTTTCGCCATTGAGATTAATTCTTATTAAATTTCGTTGTGGTAGAGAGAAATGTGATAAAATGACTCTAAATATCGCAATTGATAATGATCAAACTAAAGTTGAATCGATAATTTATTTTGCGACAAACGATCTTAAATTAAATATATAAATACAGTCGAACTTCCCTAACTCGAACTTCCCTAACTCGAATTTTCTCCAACTCGAACAAAATCGAGTGGCAATAGCGTTTACTGAGCAAATTTCATACAAATCTGCTTCCGTAACTCGAACTTCCATAAGTCGAATTTCTCCTTAACTCGAACAAAAATATTGGCCCGTACTTCCGTAAGTCGAATTTTTCGGGAAAATCCCCAAAAAAAGTTTGAATTTTTTTTTTGTTTCTGTTTTATGGTTTTGTTACCGGTTCGTTTGGAAACGAAATATTGATGTACATTAACATATGATAGAATATTGCATCAACAATTACTTACACTTGTGAAATTGTTAAAGGAAAGATGTTCGTAATGTAATTCTTTGTCAGCGAATCAGCTCAAGATTATTTACGATGGCACCAGCACGTGTATTAAAATGTTTATCGCTTTAAGAAATTTTTAAACTTAATTGTTAAAAAATTCGAAACTGGACCATAAAATTTAAGTGGCTGAAAAATATGGTATCTCATCGAAAACAGTTTTCATTATACATATAAAAAAATGGAAAATTAGTTATGATGTCATTTAAATCGGGAGCTTCTTTTGAATACAGCTAAAGATCGAAAAAAACTATTTTTGAAAATATCACCAGGTCTTCAACAAACCGGAATTTTTTTTTTGTTGAAAATAGCACGAAAAGTTAGCAATTCTGAAATGTATTAATGAATAAATCAAATTGTAGTTTGTTTTAAAAAATTCAAAAAAAAAAATTCCCTAACTCGAAGTCTCCGTAACTCGAACATTTTTCTTCGATAATGGTGATTCGAGTTAGGGAAGTTCGACTGTAATTCTATGAACAAAATTTGGAATTACTTTTATTAGTTTTGAGAAATTATTTATTTGTTAAATTGAAGATCGTTCGTCTCCAACTTTGTGGCGAACGATCTTCAATTTAACAAATAAATAATTTCTCAAAACTAATAAAAGTACAGTCGAACTTCCCTAACTCGAACTTCTCTAACTCGAATTCTCTCTAACTCGAACTAAATTGAGTGGCAATAGCGTATACTAAACCGAACAAAAAGACTTCCCTAACTCGAAGTCTCCCTAACTCGAACTTTTTTCTTGGATAATGGTGATTCGAGTTAGGGAAGTTCGACTGTAATTCCAAATTTTGTTCATAGAATTATTTATATATTTAATTTAAGATCGTTCGTCGTTTGTTTTCAATTCAAATATCAGAAATTAAGGGGCATGGAAATGTTTTCGTCAGCAGATTATTAAATCGTAAAAAAGGTTTTTTTTTTTAGATAAACTAATCACGTGTACACGATGATTGCTTGAATTGGAAAAAGTATTCAACTGGTGTTGTTGGTCTTTCAACCGACCGATAAATCGTATCGATCAAACTTTGGGGAATTCCTCTTAACGTATGAAATGTCGTGTTATTCGTTCGTATTTGCGAATGAATTCCAAACGGGTGTCGATAATCGTACTCGTACTCATACTCGTACTCGCTACTCGAACTCGTACTTGAGGCGCCAGCGAATCAGCAAATAAATGCATTTTGTCAAATGACATAATCCCTATAAATATTGTTCAAACAATATGGGCTCAATTTCTGCTGCTGCTGTTGCTTACAAAATGGGACAAGACGGCGGAAACAAGTGAGTAAGAACGAGATAGACAGCACGAGCAGAATAGAGAGGGGGAGAGTTGGGGCTGGATGGCAGGCATTAAGTGTGTCTGTGTGTAAAAATGCGGCCTGTAGGCGGGACAAGCGCGACCGATACAAATTAATTACAGCGTAGACGCAGCGCAGACAATGACGACGACGCGTCGACGTCGACGTCGACTGCGACTGCGACTGCAACTGCGACGCGTGGGGAGCTTCAGCTTCAGCTTCAGTTGACATTGGCCAATGCAACAGCAACAGAAACAGCAAAGGCAGCAGACGAAGCTCCTCAAGTGCCAGTGTAATTCGAGATGCTGCATTCAGAGTCTACGATCTTGAGAGCACAGCTGCCATGCAACACCAAAAGCAACACCAAAGGCAACAACAAGAACATCAGCAGCAACAGCAACAGCAACAGCAACAATATTAAGTGCATATTAAGTGCAGGAAGTAAAAAAATGTGCTCTTTTTTTATTCTCTTATTTTTATAAAGCCTCTGCTTAGGCTCAAACAAGTTGTAATAAATAATTATGATAATATTGTATTCATGTGACGTCAGAAGCGACCGAAATTCTAAAGAATGAAGTGAAAATACCCTCTCAGATTGTTCCTATATTAGCTACTTATATTATTGCTAAAATTAATATATTTATTTTGCTAAACTGAAATATTAATTGTAGTAAAATTGAGATTCTTTAATATAACATTGGATAATTCCCATGGCAGCTAAATATACATATATAGAAAGAGAATGTAAAGAGAATATTCCGTTTAAATTTTGTAATAACTTGGTAAAAACATGATCAGAAAAAGAAATAAATTTGCTGAGCTTAATGAGAAATATTCACAGCACTACACGGAAAAAAAAGACCACTTGTTGTTGTTTGTTGTTTAGTGTCATATCGACTTTACTGGACCTCAAGTTAACTAAAAATTACTTCATTCTTCTTAAAATGTTTAGAAGCTTAATCTTTATTTGAGATTTGTTGTCTTGAGTATTCAAAACTTTTTGGTCTATAAATAAGAACATATAGTCTTAAAAAAATAATAACTTTTATTCTTATACTAAGATTTGTGGTCTTAAAAATATAAGAATTTATGATCTTAAAAATAAGAACTTGGTCTTAATTAAAAAGTTCTTAGAATCAAGATGTGTTTTCTTACTTCAAGATTTTCATGTTCTCGACGCATTTTTTAGACCAAAGTTCTTAGTTCTGAGACCTTAATCTTGATTTTAGATCCTTTTTTTTATCAGTGTAAGCGGACAACAACTCATTTTGCAACCGATCACTTCTATGGTGATCAACACACAGCCAAAACGGTATGAAAAGTGCAAGTGGTTAAAAATCAGGGATCATTTTGGTATGAGAATAAATTTCGCTTTGGTAGGATATATAATTCAAAATAAAGGAAAATACTTTTAAAAGGAACTGCACCAAATTTATATTTTATAGCTTCAACATATTTCCGTTCAACTAATCACCTAATGGGGTATAAAATGCCTCTTTTGTGCATTTATGCGTTACATATTGGATAACAAAACTACAATACTCAGAGCAAGTGTATAGAAACTATACACGAGACATTGGTAAATGGGACTGAAACGGAGGCTGAGACTGCGAATATACAGTATGCATTAAGCTGAGCTGATAGTTGAGAGATGCGATGTGAGATGTGAGCAGTGAATTTAGAGCTGTGACTTCGACTGTGACTGTAACAGGAAGGAAACGCTTGCTGTTAATACCCCATCCCGGGAGACCCCGGGCTCGGGCAATTGCAAATCGGAGGCGATGAAGGCAACACCTACAACAAATCCCACTGGAAATGATGCCGTCGCAATTGTTGCATCCGCTATTGTTGTTGCTGTTGTTATTGTGAGATTTATAGTCAAGAGTGCGCGTAATCGAAGTATTAAACTACTTGAATTATCCCTTGAGTTTATCCCTTTCATTTGTTGTTCTTGTTTTTTTCTTTCTTTGCCGCAATTATTTTAAAAGTCTTTGCAACAGGGCTTACACAGCGATACTTAAGCCTTAAACAGTTTCAGGAGAATCTCATTACGCTTTACGTACATATTTTTAATCATGATGAATACAGCGGAATGCCATTTTCCACAAATATAAATACATACTAACTATTTACTCGTAGCAGCTCTTCCTGATAACTGAATAATATAATTCTTGGATCTTTGCAAATATCAATTCAAGGAATTCACTTTTGCTCTTTGGTTTTTATGTTATCTGCAAATTCAAACTACTTGGAAAGTATGCATGCTTATATTTCGCAGTAATTTTCATTTATGAAGTATGTCACTCTATTAAAATATGCATATACTGATGCATTTTTATTTCAAATGGTGTTGAAAACAACGTTGCATACATTTAGGCGCTCGTGTTGCTTTCAACTTAAAACAGTCATAACTTAAAGAGTCATAAGAAGAGCGCTCTATCGTCGAATATGTTGGAGTGGCGGAGTTTTTTTTATTTTATTTGCAGTGCCAAAGATTCTCAGATTTGCTTAAATCAAGAAAAGAAATTTATGAATTTACTATAAGTACGGCTTTTCATTTCGCTCTCAGCAAATATATTGTTCATTTATTTTTTTTAGTCAAAATTTAACAATTACAACAATGATTTTGTCAATCTACAAAATGTCAAAAAGATTATTGTGCATTAGATCTTCTATTTTTTTTTATTAATTTTTTATTTTTGAATTAAGACCGTTTCCTCGGCTAATTGAATCCTGAATTTATGTGGAAAATGACGTGGAAATTAATAAATATTGTGGAATCTCTATTTGTGATACAAATTCTTAAAGCTTCTTGAAGTCAACAATAATGCGGTACGACCTACTATATTTCCAATTTTGTGTTAGTTGCGCTTGTCGGATTCTTTGAATGAACTTTTTTCAACTTTATTGACCTCAAGTTGCAATGAAGATTTCAGCATATCGTTAAGGCTTACATAATATAAGCTTGTTTATTGTAAGTGTGCGTTTGTTGTGTTATGTTGAGTTGAAACTTTGGGCAATGCAATAGATGTAATAGATTTGTTGTCTAAACATTTCATTGTGTCAACTTTGTCGTTTGACTTTATTATTATTTCGTGGCATTTTGTTACTTGCTTCGCGGCAGTTTCTTTGTAGTTTTAGTTTTAGTTTTAGTTGTAGTTGTACTTGTATTTATTGTTGCTATTTTGCAGTTGGGTGCATGGCAAAAACATTAAAGGGAACAACAATCGAGTGAGGAATGTTCATACAATTTTTTCTCTCATTTCCCTCATTGCTTCGTTGATTTCTTAACTCTTGTCTCGCGGCGAATTTTTCGTTGTTCACTCGCTCAAATTTCGTTGCTTTTGGCGTAAAATGACATGAGCACAATAAACACACACACACACACACACACACATGCTCATACGCCCAGCAATCTGAACATATTTGACATGTGCCGACATTCAAATTTCAAGCTTCATAAAATACTTGAACGTCTGTCCAGAGCTTTAATTGAAAAATATTTCACAATACATACAATTCTTGGAAATTGGTTTTCAGCACTTTCGAACTTGCTGATTGCTGTTGAACTTGCAGTTCGCAACGAACTTTCAAATGCATTTCATAATTTTAATTCCTCATTTTTTGGTTGACATTACGTGCATCACGCATACGCCCCATGCACCAAAGCGAACATCAAAACGATGCCCACAAATTATCCCACAAGCGACTATTTTAGCGAGTTTTCAATCTGACTCTCACAATCAACTATCTTATCTACTCGTACAACCGACCAATCAACTTTATTTAGATGATTAACACAAATGCGCTCATTACCAGAGCACGAGCTGGTACCGCATCAGTATCAGTGTCAGCATCAGTGTCAGCACAGATCAAAGACTCCCAGCCGACTCCGACTATGCAATGTTCAAGAGTAGAAAAATTGTCTGTACCCAAAAGAGAAATATTAAAGCCGTCGTTGGACTTATTTACACACACGTGAAATTCTTAATTTTAAATCAATCGCAGTTGCTTTTCTTTCCTCAGCCTGGCACTCCAACTACCAATAGATATTTAATTAACTTCTACAAAACTAGCAAGATACTGAAATAATATGTAAAATTACAAGCATAGAATCGACCGAGGGAGAATCTATTGATGTTGATCAGTGCTGCCAGCTTAGCTTTTTTAATGCTAGATTTAGTATATTCTAAAATTTGTGAAAGTTATTTTGATCAAGTGTTTTGTGCTTTTTCAAGTGCTTGCAAAGTCTTTTTAGTTGACTTACTATAAAAAAAATAGATTCAATTAAAATAAAATAAACTTTTGACTAGCTACAACGGAATATGTAGAAATATAATTGTGATCAAATTTTTTTTTAATTTTGAATTGGACATTAGTCTGAGACCTTAAAAGAGATTAAAAAAAGTTGGCCCTATGATAAGTTTTGATAAGTAATTTGTCGCTTATCTGCAAGCATACTACTATATGTAGTATGCCATACGAACTGTAAAAGCTGTTGAGGCCATTTTTGATATTTACTGTATTGCTCATTAATTATTATTGTTTATCGCGACGCGACTAATTGCATTCACTGAATTCAATTAAATTTAAATTACGTATAATTAAAGCTGCACAGTTGCTGTGATTTGATTAGTTGGCCACATGGATTGCCCTTTTAAAATATGCCACTTTCAGCTAGCGTTAGTGTCATTGTCATTGTTGCTTAAATGCGTGTGATTCGGTTGCGTCTGATATGGGCAATATTTGAGTTTGCAAGAATATCAACATTAATAATAATAGTAACAACAAGAGCGAACAACAAACAGCGAGCAGTCAACAACAGATCATTATTGCCTGTGGACTATTATCATAATCATCTCATTTCCCATTTCGATTGTTATTTCAATTCATTTGCTGCGTGTGCCAGCCCACTGTTTACGTGCTGCGTGAGTGTCATTCTATGTCTCTATCGCACACATGCAAATTTGCTCATCTCTCTTTTATTCAGTCTATCTCTTTTTTTTTGTTTCTTTCTCCTACTGCTGTGTGTGGATGGCCTCTGTGGTTGTGCCTCATTTTGAACGGAAGCACAACGGCAGCAATGATGTTATTAATGCACATTATTCCCCATGATGATCATCGCTATGCTTATTATATGATTATGGTTTCCTCTCTCACTCCACCTCACTCGCTCTGGTTAATTTTGTACTTTTCAATTGAATTTTGGGTGACAGTTAATGAATTTCATTTATTACAAATTGATATTTGGATAAAAAATAGAAAACATCTTTTTGTTAATGGGCAGCGTTTGACAATTAAATGTTAATTAAAGTCAGCGCAATTTAATGACGGCATAAATCAAAGTCAATCAACGCAAATCGAAGTAAATGTTTCATAAACCAAAAACAGATCACAGAAACAACGAGACCAACAGCCGCCGCTGTTGACGTCGACAACGAAGTCAACGTCGACGCAGACGTTAACGTCAACGTCAGCGTCAGCGACGCATCGTGCGAAATTTATCACCCAAAAGATTCTTGAACTCGACATGGCGTAAGGTCGACAACTTGGCACGTCAACTGCCAACTGCCACCCCTTCCTTTATGCGCTGCCCCTTGCCCTCCCCCAACCCCCCTAGCATGCCACAGATGACTGATTAAATGATTGATTGAATGATTAATATGTATATATATTTTTATGTGTTTATGCACTAACTAATCTCTGATTTTCTGCACTTCTCTCTCTCTCTCTCTCTCTGCAGCCATGTGGCGATGAGGCAACCAGCTGGAAATATGTTGTGCCACTTGTTGCATACCGCATCCATGCAACAGCAACATTATCAGCAGCAGCAACAGCAACGAACTCGCATCAAATGCATTGCACCGCTTTCAGCATATTACGCATACGCCATGTGTCGCCTGGATGCAATTGAAGCATGTTGCAGCAACTGCAGCAGCAGCTGCCTCAGCTCGCGGTTAAGACTCATTGACTAATTAAACTGTCACTATTGCCACAGCAACAACTGCAACAGCAACAACAACGATTATTTTAATCATCCACAAGAAAAGCAACCAAACAAAGTTGTACTCAAAACAACACAAAATGTCTGAGGTAAGTTTAAAACTAAAAACTTAACCATAAAATATGCATTAAAATAAGTTCTTCAACAGAGACAAAAATTGAGTGTAGAACATAAAAGAGTAATCTCAAATTCATTCATTTTTATTCATGACGTTTGTGAGAACTAAAATTGAATTTTAGAAACGACAGATAACTGTAGCTTGAAAATTATTTTCTATTTTGCATCAAACACTTCGAAAATTTCGCAAAATTTATCATATTATGTTTCCACGATTTTGAAAAATCTCTTTTGATCGGAAAATTTTTACTTTTCCATTAGTTTGTTCGGTTTCAAAATCATGTTAATCACGTCCGTTAAGGTTCAAATGTTTCTCTACTGTTGGAAAATTAAATCTGTTTGGTGGAAAAAAGACGAATCTTATCAAATTAACATATACATATAACATTAACATATATCCTTAAAAACAGCCTATAAACTGTTAGTCTTGCCATTTTAAAAAAAATAATACCTCTCTAAAATGTAAAAATTAATATTTAGCTAAACTAAAGCTTAGTTACTTAGTTTAATAATAACTATAGAATATTTTAAATATAATTATATCACATTGTTAAATTTAAATTCAGTTTTGTACAATTTCAATAGATTCAACCCTCCCAACTCAATTTATTACCGACCGACAATTGTTTCTTTAATCTAATACTATAGTCTTTAGATTTACAGAGATTAATGTCAATTGATTGTACTCAAAATTCAACACGATTATATTGGTTAAAAGTAATGTCGGAATTCTTGGCATAGATAGCATTTATAGAATCTTTAAGAAACGACACACACATACACACTCACACACACATATATATATATATATGTGTACATAAACACAGCGACAATATGTTGCGGCATCAACTTGGGCTTTTGTATGCTACTTTCGTTGGCCCCGCATAAACATTTGAATTTTGGGTCAGTGACGTTGTCAACGTCGTCGTAGTTACCAGCGCCGTCGTCATCGTCATCGTGTCTCATGTTTATGTATGTGACACATACACACACACACACACTAGCACATTTGAAGAAATGGCAGCAGAGACAGCAACAGGCGGCGCCTTTGGCTCCCTGCAAACAGCTGTCGCCATTCACGGTACAAATATTGACCTAATTTGCACCTGTTTACAAATTCATTTGACTCGCTCCCTGCGCTCGTGTGTGTGTGCGTGTGTGTTAGCCCTCAGAGCAAATACATATGTATATCCTGTGACACCCAGTGGGGCTTGGACTTTGCGTTTTTGGCGCATGATTTATGCAGCAAGGCGAAGCAATGCGAATAGTGCTCAGAAAAAGAAAAAAAGAGCTAACAGCTTTTAAGTGGGTCAAAACATGTCCGTGTTCCAGTCGCCGCTCACCCGCACTTTCTCTTTTAACCACAGGATACTTTGGCGAATTGGAGGATTTTAGGATTGGCGGGTTAACGGGTAAATTTTGCACACATTCACTGAGAGAAAAAAGCCGCTACTGAAGTAAAGTATTTGTATTTATATTCGTACTTGAACTATTTAAAATAAGCATAACAATTTCTTTCACTCAATTACACATATTCTTGATCAAGTAAATCTTTAGACTTACTAAAAATGTGTTCAAAAATTCTATAACTACTTAAGCTCGAAATCCGTTATCGAAAAGGTTTTTCACAGAAAAAAGCTTACCCAAAGATCATAAAATCTGAAATGAAAATTGTTATATCTTTAATCTTTTACAAAAATCTCTCAAATGGTTTTTAGCATATATGCTATGCATTGAGAAGCATTAGATATTACGATTATATATGTGACAAACTAATTTAACTTTTATTTTCTGACTTGAGAAATTGTGTTTATAATAATATCGAGGAATCAAGTTTGAAATATATTGGGGTTTGATGTACGAAACACTTGAAATTTCGCCCTGTGTTGTTGTTAGCAGTCTTTGTTGGTCAAATTTACATATTACAGCTGAGCCAAGGACTAACCATATAAAAGAAAAACCATAATACGAGTAGAAAATGCTTTCAATCATCTACTACAATCAGATGAACCCAAACAAGTATACACGCAATCGAATGTATTGCCTGAACGAGTTGAGAATTATACATAGGTGAAATGCAAGTATGTATACGAGTGTAAGTATGAGTATGAATATGAGTATTCATGGATCAGCGAGTCGTGCACTCTAATGCATTCAAAGTACATCAAGTGCGAGACATTGCCTTAAGTATATTCTGGCCAAAAGAAGCTCCAGACAATCAGACTAGAATATGAATGCGGGAGTGTAAGTGCATGTAAAACAGTGGTCGGCACCAACACAGTCATATGTTTGCATTGCGTTAGTGTGCATTTTTGTTCGCCTAACAGCGGAATAACAGCGACGTTAACAGAAGCAAATTGTAGCAGTGTGTCGTACGTGAGTGTACATGAGCGGCAGCGCAGTCGCCACGAAAATTTCCTATGAGATCGAGATAGGGCCGTGCCGATAGCTGATGTAAAAGCAAAATTGAAAGTGAAAGCAATCTGAATGAAAGCTCCTTTGAATGAAATCGAATCCTGTGAATGGAGTCAATGTGGTTACAGTGATTTTCCGAGAATCTTGTATGATTGACAGTTTGTGCTGCATATGAAATAGGGATTGATATTGATACTATTTTATTCCACTATTCCTTTATTCATTTATCCAGCGACTACCGAATGCACTCGACAAAGACACACTCAAATACAAGATTTTCAATTAGCTATTCAATTGATTGTTACTTTAATATTTTACCCAACTTGAGGTCTAGTAATGTCAATATGACAGTTATGACAATTACGACAAACAACAAAACACACAAAGCACTTGCAGAACGCAAGGAGCATGGCTCGGTATACAGCTGTTTCAAGAGATGCCAATCTCTATGATCAGTACCGTTGTGCTGACTTGACCAGCGATCCAAGCCTAATGTCACCTTTGAGAAGCCAGAACCAGTTGTGAATTCTAAGCCTCAAAAGTGAAAAATAGCTGTGAAGCTGATCAAGCCCTTTGTGTGTTTGTTGTTGCCGTCGTTAAGTCAGCACAAGTGGTCAAGTCAGCACAACGTGACTGATGATAGAGATTGGCATCTCTTGAAACAGCTGAAAACCGAGCCATGCTCCTTGCGTTCTGCAAGTGCTTTGTGTGTTTTGTTGTTTGTCGTAACATATTGACATTACCAGACCTCAAGTTGGCTAAAACTTACTTCTAAAAATTAGAAAGGTCACAAAAACAAACATTTTAATATTTTACTTTAAAATGTTGATCCGTTTTTTTTTCTTAAATATCGATATCCCCATAACTCTTTGGTTTTTAGACTGTGTATAATCTTATATATAATTTTGAAAGGATAATTAAAAATCCCATTCTCCAACCCTGCCATAAACTAAATAAATAATAATAATATAATATAATAATATGAAAATACGCAAATGTCGATGCCCATTTCTAATGTCAAGCAAAAAAAATTGGCCAAAAGCATTTAAGAAGCAACTATTGGGAGATATCTTTACTCATCAATGTGTTTGTGTGCTTTATCCTAATGGTACGAAATAAAATTCACAAAGCATCAATGTCTGTGGTGTGTGGCATGTGGCATGTGGCATGAAGCGTTGAATTAACTGACTCAAAGCACAAAATTGTCACAATAAATGCAGCATTTGTGACGGCTTATGCTTTAGGCTTTATTTAATGATTATGATAATGCTAACGATGATGACGATGATGATGATGATGCTACTGATTTGTGGTAATTAGTGCACTAATTTAAACACATTCTTAACGTGTTCCATTTCTGCCCATGTTGGATTGTTTCAATCTGTTTCCTGCGCATTGATTTCATTGATTGATGTGTTTTTAATGATGGTGGCGGGCAGGCAGTCAGGTGGTAAAACTGGCAAAGCACCCACTTGTATCATTAGTGACACTCCCTTCCTTACCCCCTGGCTACCCGCCACCACTCATGAAACTTCCATCGAAGCAGCAGCTGTCGGAGAAGGTAAACAAATTGGCAACTCAGCGCGTCTCGATTGCAATAAACTAAATGAAAAATAAATAGCCAAGCGATAAATGTTAGAGTAGGAAATCTAAACGACTGAGATGGCAGGTGACAAGGGACGGGGAGGGGGGGGAGTGGTGCTTGACGTGGGGTGTGTGTGTGTGTGTGTGAGTGTGTCTGTGTTGGTTTGAGTAACTGCCACTGACGATGCCTCGGAAATTGACATAGCACTAAAGTTACGACGAGCAAACAAAATGGGCAACAGGCAAACAAACAAATGACAAGCAGCAATAACAACAAGAAAATGAAGAAGAATAGCAACAACGATAACCAGCAACAACCAGCAATAGTAGTAATAGTAACAACAGGAGAGAGACCAACACATGGGAATGTCGGTTGACAGTTGTTGTTTATGAGTCGCCTGCAAGTATGCTATGAAAAATATTGTAATCATAAACAATGTCAACGCAACAACAACAAAAGTAACCAGAAACAAACTACAACAACTAGAAAAACAACTGGCAAATGTTAAAACTAACTCTGAGAAAGCGCCACGGGAATTCTGTCAATTCGGTGAGACAGACGTTTCTGAATTGGGTTTGGGCTTGGGCTTGGGATTAGGATTGGAATTGGGTCTGAGTGTGAGTCTGGAGTTTGGGATTGGACCTGTGACTTGGTCTGGCGATGTCAGCTTGGGCTTGCGGTCAAGCTGGGAACAAGGAGCTACATAACCGCATAACAATCAAGTTAACCCTGATACGATATGGCAATAAGTGAATACCCTTTTTCATATCAGGCGATACAAGTCAAAGTTCCTTTGACTACTTTGTTTAGCCTGAATTAAAAGATAAACAATCTATACAATATTAATGTTTGTGTATAATTATGTCACATTCTCACTGACAAAATTATCATGTCCTGATTTGTAAGCATTTATGTAAATATGCAATTCGTCTCATTGTTTTAAGTGTATGGGATTGTCCGTAGAAATGCAAATGATAGCAAAGCGCTTACGTAGAGAGGGATGACAATAACGAGAGAAGGAGACAGATACTTGGACACATTTTTTCATTGTACTTAACATGTTTTTCAGCTGGAAAAACATAATAAGGATTCCGCAAAGATGAAACCAAAAAATTGAAATTGGCAAAAAAAAAAAAGAAAAGGTCTTTCCTGTTCTTAAATGAATACTCAATAACAAACAAAATTTGACATATTTCAGATCCAATGTAATTTTCGATTTTAATTTCCCATTCCAATTTTCAATTAAGCTAAACAATTGAAAATTGTTGTCATACTTTTTCACTTACAATCTTTACAGGACATTAAAAACAGTTTTTGACTTTAGAAGCAGTTTCATAACTTTGTGAAAACAAAACTTTAATTGATTTGTCACTTAAATGTTGAAATTCATTACGAGTGCGAGACTAGGAAATACCTTGTACAATTTTGACTGTTGACAGAAAATGCTCACAAGCCGAATAGAAGACAAGAGGAGGATAATAATACTAGATAAATTTACTTGATTAGAGGGAAACAATTAATTAGAACGAGACTGACACAAAGAGAAAATGACATGAAGGGAATGAATTAAATGTCAATGGTCGCGTGTCAATTGCAGGATCTCAAAGTCAAGTCAACTCAAGTTGCCTTTGTCATTGTCATTACTGACTGATGCTGTTTTCTTGTTGTTGCTGCAACGACACATTATAAATTCATGAATTTGAAGCCAGGGGCAAGGTCGAGGCCGAGGCCACAATGGGGGCTTTAATGGGCGGCTGCTGTTAATAACTGGCAGGGAACACACCAGTACGAGGCATTCAAGCAATTTGCAAATGCCCCCAAAAGTATGTCGCGGAAATTGCTAAAAACTTTATTGAAAGCTTCGCAAATCAAGCAATTGCTAATAAAACAGCCAAACAAAATTTGGAACTTCATTTTTTGAACGTATTTAAACTCACACACACACAAAAAAAAAAAAAACAGAACCGTCAGTTTATTTCAGTTTTCCTATTGACCTAAATAAATTGCAAGTGTATTTAATACCTTTTCTTAAAACAGTAATTTTAGCCATTCAGAATACTCTCTGTTGTCTTTTCGTTTTTAAATTGTTCTGTTTGATTTTAGATGGTTAAATCCTAAAGACATTAGAAGTTATTGTTATGTTATGCAAATGTTTTTAAGAGGTGGAAGAAATTGTTTTATAATTTGAAGCATGCTTGTATTAAGCAAGGCTACAAATTAATGCTGAGCCGTACGCGATCATGAACTTTTAGAAAGGGGTTAATAAGAATTTACCCCTTACTTCAAAAAGTGGTTCGGTTGCAAATAAAAAATATAACAAAATTTGTAAATTTTTCAGATATAATTTTATTTTGACTTGACTAAAAATGTTAAAAGTAATTATAAAATCATTATTCTAAATTAGATTCATTAAAATGTAAGCGAACGATTTTTAAATGATGACCGAAAATATATATTTATATTTTGTTGCATTAAATTGTAGCAAGCTTTTCTATTTCTATAGGATATCTGTCATTCGAGCAGACAGTTAAGCTGTGCATTTGAAGTTGTTTTTCCTTTTGTGCTCTTCCGCTTCACTTAGGAAATATATTCTTGCTTGAGCTGCAAATTAACATAAAACATTTATGGAAATGCCTAAGCAGTGTCGCATGTCTCTAAGTGCAAGTGTGTGTGTGTGTGTGTGTGTGTGTGTGTGTGTGTGTGTGTGTGTGTGTAGTTTCATAGATTTACATACAATTTGCATTTGTTTTTGAGTGTGTGTGAGATTACGCGATGTCAAGCATTCGACGCGTTTATCTGTGCGTATGCAAAAGTTTTCCAATTAAAAGTTTCGCTGTGTCGACACCGATGTCGCTCATCCAAATGCTCGTGGTCCTCGTCGTGGCCCTGCTCCAAACTCCTTGGAGGCCCTTAGCTTAAGGATCTACTGAGAGAGGAGCGAGTGGAGTGAACTGGGGAGAATGAGCAGTCAAAGGGCGACAATTATGTCGTATAATGAGCTATAAACTGTGCAGCGGCTAAGCTTAAAAGGGAAGTTGCACAGTGTGTTAGACGAACAGTGTGAAAGGGGCGTGGCATCAAATATATGCGCACCTAATGCTGCAAATGACGAGCAAAACTCTGTTGAGGACACATGTCGCTTGTCAGTCGTCCTCTGGTTGTTGTTGTCGTTGCTTAAGTGAGCAAACATAAAAAAACACGCATACGCCAGGTAAGCCAAAGACAAAGCATGCTCCTCACTGCTTCTGGCTGCTGTTGCTTCTGGCTGCTGTTGTCTCCTTTTTGCCAAATGAGCCGTGAAACCTGCACGATTGACAAACAAACGTTGCAGGCGAACGTCGTACAGTGGTTTGCTTTATGCAGGGACTGCAAATAAGAGTTATGAGAAACTGGATAAACTTTTCTTTTTAATTATTATTTAAAAATTATAGAATAAAAATTATTTTTAAATTTTTATTATAAAAATTAAAAATACATTTTTTATAAAAATTGAAATTAAGAATTATTCTTCAATTTTTATTATAAAAGTCTTTTGAACCGGAAGGTGTATTTCGTTCACAAGGGGGTGGTGAGGGGTAGGAGGGGTAGGTAACGTCGCTTCGACTCTCCTTGGCTATGACTTTGTATAATCATGTCACTGTTGGAAATACGCCTTCCAATTTAAATAACCTTTACAGATAATTTTTATTTTTCAACTTTTATAATAAAACTTGAAAAATAATTTTTATTTTAAATTTTTATAATAAATATTGAAAATAAGAGTTAAATTATAATTTTTAATTAAAAATTGAAATTTTTTTTATTAGTTTTTATAATTTTTTTATTTAGATCGAAAAATAAGACTTTTCATTTAATTTTTTGATGAAAGTCAACAAATAACTTTTATCTAATTATTTATATTTTTATAAATTATAATCCTTACGGTCCCTGGCTTTATGGAAACAGTTGATGATTTCTTATACAATTATTATCATTTTTTTCTTTTAAATTATATATAACATAAAATGTTGAATCTAAAGGGGCAATACAGATTTCAGGTAGTATATGCAACTGATAAGAACCTCAACTCTGTGTAAGAAAACTTAAAAAAGAGCGAAATGTTGGAGCTTTTTAAACCTGTTCCGATATACAGTCGAACTTCCCTAACTCGAACTTCCCTAACTCGAAGTTTCTCTAACTCGAACAAAATCGAGTGGCAATAGCGTTTACTGAGCAAATTTCATACAAATCTGCTTCCCTAACTCGAACTTCCCTAACTCGAAAATCTCCTTAACTCGAACAAAAATATTGGCCCGTACTTCTGTAAGTCGAATTTTTCGGGAAAATAACCAATAAAGTTTGAATTTTTTTTCGTTTCTATTTTGCGTTTTTGTTACCGGCTCGTTTGGATATGTAATATTGATGTACATTAACATATGGTGATGTAATATGATAGAATATTGCATCAATAATTATTTAGGCTTGTGAAATTGCTATAGGTAAGATGTTCGAAATGTACTTCTTTGTCAGCACATCAGTGTACTAAAATGTTTAAAAATGTTTAAGGAGATATTCAAACTTATTAATAGTTAAGGAATTTGAAAGTAGACCAAATAAATTAAAGTTGCTGAAAAATGTGGTATCTCAGCAAAAACAGTTTTCATTATATTAAAAAATGGAAAATTAATTATGATGACATTTGAACCGAGAACTTCTTCCGGATACAGCAAAAGAACGAAGAAAACAATTTTTGGGAATATTAACAGGTCTTGAACAAACTGGAATCGCTTTTTGTTGAAAATAACAAAAAAAATTGGAATTTTGAAATGTATTTATGATTGAATGCATTTGTAGTTTCTTTTAAAAAACTAAAAAAAAAAAATTCCCTAACTCGAAGTCTCCCTAACTCGAACTTTTTTCTTGGATAATGGTGATTCGAGTTAGGGAAGTTCGACTGTACTATATCCGCCGATTATTTTAGAGCAAAGCTTAACTTTTGATTGCAGAGTATGGAAGTTCAAAAGTGCAGTAATTTAATTACTTATTTAAAATTAAAATTTAAAATTAATACCATGATTTTGTTAATTTTAGCTAATTTAATTATTTTGGATTTTTTATAACCCACTGTGCGTCGCGGGTGGCTTTAAACAAGGAATTGGGTCTCGAGTCTGAAAACAGAAAGTGCGAGCAAACAATTGACATAATCGTTGCTTTGACAGCTTTGACAGATTGTTGTTTATTGCTGGCCTTTGCCATTGATATTGGTGTTGTTGTTGTTGTTGTTGTCGTCGATGGACTTTGACATTTCTGAAGTCGGTGGCAAACACCTACACGTGCAGAACTTGAGTTGTCGAGATTCCAACGATGACATTTGTCGTCTAGCAATTTCATAAGCGACGCGTCGTCAGCGATAGAAACAAACCAAGAAGCGTACATATATATGTATGTATATGCAGGCAGTCAATTTGTCTGTTTGTGAATTTAAATTTGTCAGCTCGTCAGCTTCACTTGATGCTTGTGCGTCAATGGCGATTGCACGTTGCATGTCCCCTGCCACGAGCGTGTCTCCAATTGCATTGTTACCTTGCCGCATTGCCACCGCCACCGCCAGATCCGCATCCACGAGGCAAGGAGGCGCCACTGTTGAGCCACTGAGCTGTCTAGGCACCGCGCTGCCATGACGATCATTTGTTTGTCTGTCATTTGCCAGATGCGAGCGCAAAAAATGCGAATGATGGACATCATTCTGTCGAGAGGGAGGTGGGACGAGGGTGAAGCGAGGGGAGGTCGCATGGTTACAGCTTTAAGCGCACAAATGATTCGTCTGAGCTGCTGCCATTAACATTGAATTCCCATTTACCATATTCACATTCACCATTCACAGTCCCTTTCAGCAATCAAAATCAGAGCTTATGTGGCTCATGCCACATTCGGTTGCATGAAGACAACATTAAATTGAAACAAATATTATTTTATTTATATTTGAAATCTATTTGCCAATTTTCTCCAAGTAAAAGATGCCAAAACAATTCAAAACTTCATATTTAATTCAGCTTAAAATTCGAACTGTCTTTAAAAGTTAAATTTGAAATTAACATAAGTTTATTACATGAAAAGCTTTTTAACACAGACAAAGGCGATTTGAAAGTAACAGGGAGATAGAAAGATAATTAAAAACTCGCTAGATTTGTTGGCCAATTGTTTGTTTTGCAATTGGATAATTAACCATTAATTAGGGCTAAGGCTTGATATCTTATTTGTACCTATATTATTGATGTATATATATTTGTACAAAATCAATTAAAGAACAACAAACATCAATTGTGACTGAAGTGAACTTGAGCCAAAAAAGTTAATAATTCAACCGTTTTATGAATTATAATATAATCTGTCATATTTTTGTATGCATTAGCATTCAGCTTTGACTTTTGACTCGTACTGAGAATATACTCATTGAGAAGGAAAAGGATACAAGGGTTCAAGGATCAAATTCCAACGGAATAGAAATAATTGCATACTTTTAGGGGCTCGTGTGGCTAAAATATGTTAATATAATATGTGTGGAAAGTTTTATGGAAAACTATAATATTCAACTTTGTACTTAAACCCACATCGAGACTCTACAATACGGAATCCACACAATTGGTAGTAAACTGCTTGTTTTAACTAATTCGACACGGATAACCAAAATTTGGCCGGAGGAGCCCAAGGAATCCGTACGTGCCATGAATGAAATTACAACACACAACCAATTCAATTTTACAATAAAACATTTTTTTTTTTAATAAAAGCGTTTGTATTGGAAAAGGTGATAGCATTTTTCGACTTTCAGGTGATTCACAAAAGGCTCGAAATGGGAAAAGCTTAAATCAATTGAGTTACTGCTCCAATTCGAACTGACTCCGTTGTTGGGTGTATTATAAACAGGGAAGAGACTATTAAAGACATATACAAAAACACAGTTTGTTTTTAATATCCGTGTACACCGGTAATTAAGTTCGTATTTGCAAGGGATATTGCTATAATCAGAGCTGCAACAGTTGGTTTAATCTACATTGGGCGCAGCTGGACGCAAAGCGCATTAAAAGTGCGTCAGAGTTGCGGCTAATTTCCATTTGCTTATGAGAGAGAGAGAGAGAGATGGAAAAAGCATTTTCATTTCGACTTTGATCGAAAAAGGGATTGGAGTTGGTATTGAAAGTGGATTTGATATTGAAACTGAATGCGAAATGCGATGGGCAATAATATTGAATGAGTGCGAGTACGAGTAATGTACCTGTTTCTCTGTGTGTGTGTGTGTGTGTTATTGTTAAGCCGAAGGATGTACAGGACAGCCGGACAGCAGGACAAACAAACTAATTTTCTATTGAATAACAAACAACAAACGCAAACCAAAAAGAGCATAAAGAAAACTGCGCATAAAAACTTATGACCATTGGGAATGGAGAGTGGGATATTGGAAGTGGAGAGTGGGAATTGGGAGGAGGGAATGGAGGGACGAGTACATGACACAGAGAGCATACTTATATGGGTCTGACAGCAAAGCCAAATTGAAAATAATATTGGAGGAAACTAACTCCGGCTCCAGAAGCCCAGCATCTGTGGATCCATTCATCGAGCGGTCACTTGAGATTGTTGCTAATTTAATTGGATTTATTTGCGATGTGGCCACAATTTATGACAAGGGCAACTTTGAGGCAGTGTGGGACGCAAATCCCTTGGCATGGGCTCACCCAAATGGGTTGGTCCAGCAAATGGTGATAGTAATTTTCTTAACTGAAAATGGGCTGGCAAATTGCAGCAAACTTAGCATTATTAGATTGCCAATGTCTGAAACATTTACCAAAGTATTCGTATTTGTATGTCATTTGAAGTGACTGAGAAATTTGAGATGCTTGTTTTGTGCTTACTTACAATAAACTGCATTGTTTATTAGAGAATTTGTGAACATAAAACATATGTATGACAAACAGTATAGATAATATATTATACTGCATAATAAATATTTCTGTGTCTCGACATTTTTTCTCTTTTTATGGACAAATAAATCATTTGTCAAGTTTTTAAGTTTAGCTTTGAAAACCAATTGGACTTTAAATAGATGCTAACTCATTTTAGCCATAAATTAGGTAAAATAGTTAAGAATCTGGTCGAATAAAAATAAACAAATTAACAAATAAAAGCCGTTTACTCTTGGAACAATGCAATTAAATAGTAAATTGTTTTTCAATTTTAGACAAATCCAATAAAATTATAAATGACTTTATTTAAAGTTATAAGAGATCGTAAGAACTGAAATTGAGTGTAAGCCGTGTGCTTCAGTAATGCTTTTTTAATTCTGGGCTTTTACACTAAACCGACGTCTTTTTTTACCAAAAAGTGTTGGTGACGGCAGCTTAAAGCGTTCATTTCAATGAAGTGACAGCAGCAGCTTCCATCGTGCAACTGAAGAACAGTTTGAATGTGCTAGTAGCAGAAGGCGAGAACCGAGTCTTTAACGAGTGACGAGGATGAGTGCAAGTACTTAAACCTCTTGCTTAAAGACTGGAATTCTTGAGTGTTTTTGGCCCACATAATCTGTAGTATAAATACGCCAATTGCTTGCCATTTTTATGTGTCACTGGCCTTTATGGTGTTGTTGGTTCCTTGGTCAGATGATGGTTTGCTTGCTTGCTTTACTTCGGTTGACTTCGTTCCGTTTCCTTAATGGAAAGAAAAGGAGAGAGTCCTTGGGCAACTCGTATTGCGGTCCGGCTGCAGTGTCCGGTTGGTGGGCAATCAATTAAATGTGCGGCACGCAATTTCCTCAATGTTGACGCAGGAACCTTCCTGGCCAACGACAATGCGACGGTGCCTCATTAGAACTGGAGCTTTTTCTAGGTGCCGAAGGAGGCAAAAGGCAAGGCATTTGCGACCAACACGTAACAGCAACGTGACAAACTTTGCAAAACCAACAACGACAACAACTAAGGCAACATTAAAAGCATAAGCAAAAACAACAACAACAACAACAAGAATCTTGTAGCAATTTGGAGGCAAGCGAGCCAACAATTTAATAGAATTTAAGCAGCTTTTAAGACGCATAAGGCGAGTGAGGGAAGCTGAGGGGAGAGGGGAAGCAGTCGACATAAATCTGCCAAGCGGAGAGAAATGCTCATAAAATATCAGCAACAACAACAACAACAACAACATCGAGGCAAGCAGGTAAATGCTGCAGCGATAAAATATAAAAAAACGCGATAAAGTCATTCAAAGTGTTTTAAGCGTTATGACTGACAGAGGGCAGGTGGGACAGAGGGGAGCTTACACTCAGTTGAAGCGTCTGAGCAACTAACAGACACTTGACGGGTTCGCTGACATTGGTGGCAAACAACATACAAATTTTCCATATACTCGATTATTGTGTGTGCGCCAAAAACAGAACACGAAAAAAAAACTGAAACAATAACGAAAACGACGACGACGACGACGACGAGCAACAAAGGTGAAGAGGTCGTCGTGTCGTGTCAGGTGCCAGTTGCCAGTTGCCAATTGCCAGGATGATGATGATCCAGTTGTCAAATTGATACATGAACCTTTGATAAGCCAAGTTAATGGCCATTAATGGGCTGCTTTAGATCATGATTTGCATGTTGATAATTTGCGAATGTGCTGTAATTGACATTCATTCACAATCAATTAAATACCAACTAATGGGTGTGTGGGTGTGTATTTGGTCGGTGCTGTAATGAATTGAAAAGTCTTAGGTAATAATAAACCAGCAGCATGTCAGTAATTAATGCCACACTGCAAATTCCTATGATAGAGCTTTGAAAGAAAATACAACTATTAAGTAGCTTCATTATATTTACAGATTACAATGAATTAGTCGCAAACTTTGGCTTGCATTTAACTCTTACCAGCATTTGCAAAATAAGTAAAATAAGTAAATATTACTTTAAGTTTTTAGCTAAACGCCCGTCTAAGTTTGGCCAATTTTCAATTGATCTTGTATTGTAAAGTCTAGCTTTATAAAAATAAAAAATATTTGTTTTTTTCCAATTTTTAAAGCTATATTGACTATATATTGACTAAAAGAATTTGTCAAAGAGCTTTGAAAGCTTAACTTAAACTTTGTAAATGCATAAGAGCTACGAAAATTATTATGATTTATCTGGGCTTATGAAATTCGATAAAAATGGCGTAAATTAAATGTTAAGAGCTTTCAAAAAATTAAATATTATTCATTTCATTCAATTCATTTATGTTTTACAGTTTTATTAGAAATGTTTATTATCTAAGCTCTTCCTCTCTCTCACTCTCTCTCTCTCTCTCTCTCTCTCTGTGTCTGTCTGTCTGTCTCTAGCTCTCCCTCTCAGGGTTGTCATTGTCTGGCTGTCGCAACAAATTGCCGCAATACTTGTACATATTAAATATTTAGCAAAGCGAGAGATGCAATATTATTATCAGTTCTCATCTCGTTCCGCACACACACAGTCACACTCGCATACACACAGGTGTAAGTGTGTGAGTGTGTCTCACACCCGCGTCAATCACAGCAGCCGACGCCGGCGATCTTATCGCTTATCTTTCAACAGTCAACAAACGCTTCACGTCTGACAATCTCAAGTCTTTGTTGTTGTTGCTGTTGTTCTATTTGTTGTTATTGTTCTTTTTTTCATTCTGTTTTTTGGTCATGGGTGCTGATAAGGTCGCCATACGCCATCGCCATCGCCATCGCCTCAGTGTCACACGCGAGACATCAGGCGATGTCAGGCATCCGTCAAATCATCTCATCTTTCAACTGGCTGATGTGGCGTATACTTAACGCCAGCCAAAATGCACTTCTATTACTTTTACTTCGTCCCTAAGTGCACCTACTCGCAATTTACCTGCTGCTGATCGAATCGCGTCCTTGTACAATACTATCTATCTGTCAGTCTGTCCGTCCGTCTGTCTGTCAGTCTGTACGAATATTCCTGGCTGGCAGCTTGTCAGAGTGTCAAATCTAAGTGCAGCTCAAATTTCATATGCCATTATGGTGAGCTGTCAAGGGTTTCCCATTTGGGGAGACAGCAACCATCAAATCCATTTGGCATTCGTTCCATGTTCATGCAAATGGCATTACACTACAAATAATAAATGCAATGGCACACAAACACTCTGATACACTTAAACTGTTTGTGTTGTTGCTCTGATAATTGAAAGCAACGCGTGTCCAGCTTTTCATTAACTCATAAATGCACTTCAAACACCGGTAAAACACAAAAAAATCAACAACAAATAACATTGTAAACAATGTAATCAACAAACATGTATCAATTGATAACAGAATGCATTAGAGGACCCCGTATAAAAAACGACAACAACAAAATGAAAACAGAACAATGACAACAGTAGCAATTGTTAATTCAACTTGACACACAGCAGAAATCCAGACCGAAAAAACTATTAAACGAATTTTGATGGGAAACTGCAAACAAAAAACAAAAAACAAGCGAAACGAAATCACAAAAGCACTTCACTCGTGTCAAGTGGGCGTGGCAGCAGCGTGAAGACCGGCAAACCACAGAGAACACAGAAAAGGGAATAATGGAAGAAGGGAAGTAGATAAATGCATAACAAGGGAAGAATCAAAGATGATGGGCTGCCCCCAATATGTTGCCAACGCGCAAAAAGAGGGCACTCAAAATAGCTCGTGTCAATTGTTTGTTAACTGCCAGATACCCTGTAACACTGACAATCTATAAACAACAGAGGCTTGGGCAATAACAGCCACTATTTGAAATTATTTGAAAATATATTTATTAATATTTAAAGTTTAAATTAAACTATATTTTACCATTTTACAAAACAAGCAAGGATATTCAAGACATAATATTGAAGCATTTTACTATGCTGAATAGACAACTTGTTGAATTTAAACGAAAAAGTTACAGAATTGTAATAAATTTGATAAATAAATCGAAATTTATTGGAACAATTTAAAGGGAAAATGGAAATTTTTATATCATTTTATATATTCAGTATTTTATTTCCTCTTGGTGTGAAACTCTTCAAAAATCTTATACTAGTATATAAAAAAAATAAAGAAAGTAAGACACAACTTTTGTATATGGGTATTTCCAGGATCGCGAACTCGACATTCGTACGACTTTAAATGAAAAAAAAAATGCCAAAAATTGACATTTTCAAAAATGTTTTCTCACGTGTTTAATGCATTTTATCAACTCTATTTTTATGATAAAAGACAATCTTTGAAGACTTGTCGTTTTTTAATTATTTATAGAAAACAATGCATCGCGAACGCGACGAAAAATGGAAGTCATTTTTGACTTCATCTTGACAACTGCGAAACTCTGCGAAATGTGGCGAGTAATTTGGAAGAAAATACTCTTAAACCATAATAAAATAATGTAGTTTTCCATTTTAGAAATAATTTTGATATGTAACTACCGTTTTATATATTTTACAAGTTTTCTTAGTAATTTGTAACGTGACATCGCGAACGTGACAAGATTTCCACCTAGTTTTTCCAAGAGTTCGTTCATCAAATTTTATTCTACATTCCGATATATAGCTCTTAGAACTTGTTTTAAATTAAACTTTCAATATATTTCTATATATTAAAATGGTTTATGTTACAATCTTACTCCCTGACTTAGTGTAATCGTTAAAATACAAACGGTCCATTTTGAAAATCAATTTTTAAGAAAATAGGCATAAATAGGGAAAAAGTGAATTTATTCCAATGTAGAATCTATATGTTATTCCTATTGAATTTCTTCTAGCGTATATTGATAAAATAAATAACTTGAATACATTTTTGGAAGAAAAATTCACAAGATGTGAGTTTTTAATCAATTTTACGTTTTTCGTCGTGGTGGACCTTTTTTGTGGAAATGCCCATATAAGAAAATACAAAAGTTGTATATTATTTTAAAAAATATATATAGTGTGTGTCATAGATTTTATATATTATTTAAATCATTAATATGAAATCATCGAAAAATCTGAATACTCCTATCGATCTCAGCGTTTATAGGAGTTAGAGTTAGAAAATAAGATTTGATTGGTTCTAGAGATCAAGTAATATTAATGAATGTTATGCATAATGTATATTGGCTTTTATGCTAAGCTAATGGTTTCCCAAAACATTTTCATTGCGTATTGTCTATCAAAACCTATATACCCCACATGCTTCGTTTATTTCGTCTAAGCGCGTTGATGGAATTGCATTTTGCAGCAACAATTTATTCGTGTGAGATAGCGCGAAAAAAGAAATGAGCATGTGTGTGTGCATGCATATGTGAGTTTCTGTGTGTGTGTGGTGTGGTGTGTTGTGGTGTACGGTGTATGGTGGGTGTGTGTAATCCTTTGCGCGCTATCCAATGGAGCGTGAATGGCGGAAGTACGGTTGACGTGAGCGGAAATGCTGTTACCTGTTACCTATTACCTGTTACCTGTTACCAGCTCTGGGGCTATGTCCTTGTGTCTGTATCTGTGTCGCTCAGTTTGTCAGTCCGTCAGCTAGTCAATCTCATAAATCACCCTCACTCGCGGCAAACTCATTAGCAACTTTTGCCATCAACAATTTTCCGTTGCATAATTTTAAGCGCATTTTTCGTACTTCCTAATCGCAAGTCTTATAAAAAAAACGTGCTCACGTTGCGCTTATCTAAGCATCAAATTTAGATGAATCTTCAAACCCAAACATCATATAATTTTTATCATTTATTGCCCATTATTGTCGTGTTTAGTAGCTGTTGAGCAGTAAAAATGACGGCATTCAACTAATTGAGCAGCCAAAAAACTTGTTTTCGTTTTTTTCTTTTAACTAGTTCCAAAAATAAACATTATCTTTGTTTGCTATGGTACATGTGAGGCCAATTGGTCTGTCTGTCTTTTATTTAACTATGATACTTTCAACTTATACTAAATTATACTATCAAAAGATTTTAGAAAGAAAGTACTCACTGTAGTATGGTCCCAAAGCCGTTTTTTTTTACGTAAATTCAAAAAATCATAATCATGATTTATGCAAGAAACACATTTTATTCTAATAGCAAATATTCCAATGAACTTAGAAAAGGGATTTTTTGTTTTTTAAACATCACTGTAATTTTTATTCGGCCCTGAAAGTTGACTGTTTATTTTGTGCGCACGGTGTTGAGATTTACACAATATATTGTTCACTTTTATTTCCTCTATAAAATAAATAGAAAAAGGCCCATTAATAAAAAAAAAACTATAAAAAACATGGCTCCAGGTTTGTTATACATGTTTGTATATGTGTTTTGTTTGTAGAAGTGTTTTGTTTTTTGTTTAATGTGCTTTTGTGCTGTGTTGTTTTAGCCGACTATAACCTCACATAAATTTTGGTTCGTGGAGTAGAAGTAAGTATATTGTCGTGTATTGTCGTAGCTATAGATGCAGTCTTGTGTGTCAATGTTTTTTCTTTATAAACACCAAAAATCTTGTCCCCGAATTTCCCCGATTCCATATAATCGCAAATTTCACCAGGCAACTTTGAGTTCGAGCACGCAGAATTGCTTGAAGTGTGGCTGCAGAACAAGCACAAAGCATCGTCAATTTTTGACTTTATTTTAAAAAAGTTTAATGGAAGGCTTTTAGAAATTAAGGAGACGGTAATAGAAAAGAAATGGTATAACTTTGAAGCCTACGCTAAAAGATGCTATAAAAAAAAATTGAAATAAAATACGTTTACAATTTATTTAGATTTTTATATTAGAATTGTGCTGATTTTTTACATATTTGATATAACAAAGTTAAATATTATAGTTTAAAGCTTAAAAAAAAAAAATTGATTCAAAAAGCTATGAAATCAAAAAATTTGCATATTAAAATATAAGGAAAACGGCGATGCCACGCCTATTTTCCCCAGTCAAAAATTCAATTGGTTTTATTTAGTTGAATGCAAAAAACCAGACTAAAAAATATTGTGTAATTCTCGAGTAATTCTAGGGTGCCACAGAAATCGCTTTCGCTTGACTTTCACTGGAAATCGTATGAAATTTAAGTGAAATTCAAGCGAAAGCGATTTCCGTGGCACCCCCGATTAATTTATGTAAAAAATAAGGGCTTTGGGACCATAGTGCACTGTACTGAAATAACAGATATGATTAAATTAAGACTAAGAACTTTTTATCCTTCTGTCTTTGAATAAAGTAATGAGAATGTTATTTGTAGTTAAAATTTTCATTTATGAATATTAGATGGTCTCAAGCACATATCCTATCTGATATTGCCATTTGTTAGTATTCAGTTTGTCAGAGATTTGTGTCCTTTTGACTGCCATTGTGGCTGTCATTGTCCTGGCACTGTCTCTGGGTCTATGACATTGCTCTTGTTTTACACACCAACAGAGACACACACACACACACAATCACAGAGACAAACGGAGAGACAGAACTGGCAGCTCATTATCCTTGGCAGTGTGCAGCAATGCTTTAAAATTGATTTTCCGCTTTATTTTCCTTTGGATTATTATAATTTTGCTTATTACTTATACATACAGATGTATGTATATGTTTGAACATATGTACATATATGCTCATGTGTGTCTACTGTATGTATGTTTTGTGTGATTGTTTGTCAGTGTACGTTTATAATTTTTCTTTATTGTGTTAGCGTCTGTGACATGCAATGCTCTGTTAGTATTTGTATTAGTACCTGGCTGAATGTTTATTGACTTGACAGTGGCCTCTATACAGTGAGTCAGGCAATTGTTTTCACAAATACAAAATTAGACACATTTGTTTTTAACCTATAAAAAAATTGTTATGCCCCATGAATCTTCATCTATATTTTTTAAGTTTTCCAAGAACTATAAGAAACTACAATACAAATTATTTATTTCTTAGCATCAACTTAAATCAGTTGACAAAATCGCATTAAAGCCAAAAAAAAAATGACATTGTCTGGAAAGTTTTAAAGTCTGGTAAAAGTATTGATAAAACTTGAAATAAATGATACAACATTTGTTGCAAGAATTGGGGAAACCCAGATAAAGATCAATAAATATTTGTATTATTATTAAGTGTTTTATTATTATTAAATAAAAAAGTAAAATAAAAACCGTGGAAATGTTTTTTGTTTTTTTTTTTTGTGTACAAGATTAAATATGTGATTTATTTATTTGGTCAAAACAATTACTTGAGTAACTGTATAAATAAAATATATGTACGTATTGTAGTATGTATACGAGTAGTGTACCTGTTAGCATGTGGAGGCAACTGGGGGACAACTGTTGGCACCGAGATGTCCTTTCATTTGGCATGCAAGCGCCGTCGTCCTCAACGTCCTCGACAGTGTTGCCGTGCGACAATCGTTGGATTTGTAGCTTACCTGCTACGTCTGTGTGTGTGTGTGTGTGTGTGTGTGCTATGTCTGTGTGAGCCGCTTGTCTTTTGACTTGATTACATTTCATTTTATAATACATTTTTGCCTCTGCATCCACATTTTCCTCGATTTCCCCGCCTTTTTCCCGGCTGCCATTATTGCGTAGTACTATTATATTGTACCGTTAGCATTGCTCCTGCTGCTGCCATTCTGCGCTTTCATTCTTCTCTTCTACATTGTTGGTATTCCCTCTGTTCTTGACATTCCTCTTGTTGTTGAACATTTCGCCATGCCAACTGCTTTCGTTTTGGAATTTTCCCTTTCTTTTTAATTTTTTTTTCTTCCTATTGTTGATGGCCATCTTTGTGCATTTCCAATGCGACACGCCCCCATTTTGTACAAACGCCCACGCCGTACACGTACTTGACCCAGTCTTGGGGTCCTCAGGTTCATGTTTATTTCATGTTTAGGTCAATCGCTCGCCTCAATTTATGGCCTTAAAGCGGCTGCTGTTTTATTCTTTCCTTCTACGGCCGTTTCCCTGAATTTCTTTTTGTCCGTTAAATGCATTTCCGTTTTGATTGCTTCCAACACGCTGTCAATCTGTCAATAGCCGGCCACAGCACGTATGGTGGGTGTCCAGGCATCAATTACAACAATTTAAATCGGAATAGTTCAGTGCCGGACTCTGACATACCCGTTACTCCACTTAAATATACATGTATATATAAATGGTAACAGCAACAGTTCAAAAGTACAGCATACATTAAGGCGCTTTTCTTTGCTTCAGAACTTAAAACAGCTACAACTATTATTACTTTTATCCGATCTTAAAAAGATTTAATGGAACAACTGATAATAATAATTGGGAATGTTCACTTTCAACCACTCTGAAATCGATAAATATAAAAAGCGAAAAACAGCTTAGCTTCTACAAACAAGAAGATAAGAGAGAACAAAAAACACGAAAATTAGTGATATTAAAATCAAGATTATTTTTCTAGAATTTTAAAGGTTTGTGTTCACAACCAAAAATTGTTTCGCTTAAAAAATACATTAAAAACCAATATATTTTTAGCCGTGAAGAAATGTGATCACCAAATTTGGTGCGTCTAGCTCTTTTGCAAGCGAATGCAATATACCCTTGTAATTTACAACTAAATAGGTATAGAAGTTTTACTGCCATTTGTCCACTTGAGGCTTCAGTTGCCACCAGCCACAGTCGAATGTCTCTGTGAGTGTGTTTTACCCGTGTGCCTAGCATATGTATGTACATATGTATGCATGCATAAGCGAGCATATTCATTAAAAATGTAAGCACTTATTTACACTTTGGGCGTCAATGTGACGCACTTAGAGCAGAATGCCAACGACGCCGGCAACTGCGGCAGCTGACACGGCCATTGCCTTTGACCTGTGCCCCTTGTTGGTGGCACCACAGCATTGAGTGTGTGGCCTCCAGCGAGGACACAACCAACAGCAGCAATAGCAATACCAATGGCAATACAAGCGCAAACACTTCATTGTCCTTTATGCTTGGACTGTCCTTGCATTTGCAGTCTAGGCGCCAAAGCAACCGCACTGACCACAAGGTCCTCTTCCCGCTTCCCGCTTCCCTTGGCCCTAGACCAAGTCTACAGTCTGCACTCGATTTACTCAACACTCGGCACTCTGCCTTTCACATCGGGTCAGCTAATCATATTTGTGGGGTTGCACTGGACTGTTCAGTGGCTCGGAGTTTATTTTATTTTGGACAATTGCTTTGCGCTATTGACGTGTCGGTTGCTTTGCACTATGTTGACTTTGTAAGTCAATCAAGTTGATAGTCTTGCTTTGAAGCGAGTCCTCATATCAATTTCAGTTTCTCGTTATTGTTCTCTCAAATTCCGCTCGCACTCGTTTTACCATTCAATTATTTATGTTAGCTTTTCCATTTTGAAAATGACATTCAGTGCTATTCGTTACATTGAATTTCTCCTAGTCGCTCTTACTCGCTACTTTACATCATAGATACTCGCTGCCTTAACGTATTGTACTCAATCGCTTATATAGTTTATATTTTCAGTTCACTTTCTACTCAATATCTCTTTTCACTTAAAAAATTACTAACTCGTTACATTACATTTACTATAGTGAAAGTCTATCGATGTACTTTCCTTGTACAAACTTTGCAATATTTATATCTTAGAATTCTATAGTATGAGTTCATCCTAAATTTACTCGCTGCAATAATTTAACCCTCTAAGGCTATCTTTTAAAATAATGAAGAAACAGAAGTCAAGTTATTTTTTCTAAGATGAACTTGGGCCTCTGAATTCAAAAATGAGCTCAGAAAAGGTGTACAAGGCTTCGTTCACCTGTAAGGTGACAAAATGTGAAAAGTGACTCAAGGCTCTTTTGGGGCTATCAGTGAAAAAAGACGGTTGAAAATATTTTTACATCTTAGATTTGTCATTTATATATTGCTATGTAACACCAACCAAACAGATTTTGTTGTGTGTACAGAATAAGAGCAGATTGAAATTGACCCTCCCGAGATTTTTTGCGAAAGAAAAACGGAAAAAACACATGTCATGTCTTAATCAAAAAAAAAGCACCATTAAAAGCTTCCGAGTGCTTTAAAGCATGTTGCAAATGTCAAGCTGTGTTTATTAGGAACAGTTAAAAAATATTTTCTTGTTAAAAAACTGATTACTTTTTTAGTTATTGCGATTTAACGGATAAGTGTCTTGAGGCATGCTTACGTGTTAGAGGGTTAAGAAAATCAGGGAGATAAAAAGAGAGAGAGAAAGTTTAATTTACTGTTTACTCTGAATCTTTTATTATTATAATTATTCGTTACTATCGATTTTTTACCATCATTATTTTGCTCGACACTTGAAACTTTTCTGTTCACTAGTTCATTTCTCCCTAATCACTCGCTGTTCACAGCGTTTATCTTGAATTTGCTTATTTAGTTATCGTGTTTCTTCAGCGATTATATCGTATTTCGACTTTCACAACGCTTTTTTCTGCCTCCTACTCTATTTAGGTCTTTGTTTTATTCGCGCTTATATTTTTGGCATTCCGATAAGTTCTTTGCTGATGTTCTTTGTTTTTCTTGGCTCTTATTTAATATATGTATGTATAAATCTTCTTAACCCGTTGCCAAACTTATGACGACTTTTCGTCTACAGCGTTGCCGCCTTTTTATTTCGACATTCAAGCAATTATTTTGCGGTCGCTTTAATCAACTGAATGCATTTATAAAATTTGCTTCAACTTAATTTCCGTTCTGAATTCCGAGCTACAACTGAAACCCAGCGATGTATATATAAATGATTATTTATTTAAATATAATTTATTCATTTACTTATAATAGTTTGTAGAATATTTATAGACTTTTTAATTGAAAATTGCACTGTGCAAATTTCAAAATTCAAGAATTTGCGGAATAAGAAGGCCAAGTGTGCAAATGTTAAATGCCTGTTGACTAACCAAGATTTGCTGTTATCTAATAATATTGTTAATACCATACTTTTTGTTATTGTAATACTGATTGTTGTTGTTGTACTGATTTTTATTGTTGTGGTTGTTGTCTAATGGCATTTAACAACAATGAGATGACACAATGCAACGAAGCAGACAAAATTCGACGCATTTAGTACAATTAATTGCACTATGAAAATTCCATAATGCAACAACAGCAGGCGATTCATCATTAACAACAGCGCCAGCAAATCAATTAGACACAACAACAACAACAGCGACAGCAGCAACAACAATGTGCAAATTTTACACGTGTCTTATAATATGATGGGGTTGTTCAGAGGGGTCAACTGCGAGACTGATACTGATTGACTGAAACTGAGCTTTTAGTAAAAACTGAAACACGAATACGCGTACTTAAACTCATACTCATACTCACACTCACACTCAAACTCAGTGTATACAACTAAAAATGAATTAATAAATATACTCACTTTTTTAATTGATAGTTCGCTCTATCATTAGGTAATTTTAGAAAATTTTAAGCTTAATTTTAAAACTCAATTGAAATTTTCCACAAGACTTCATTTGATATAAATTAATAATAAACAAATTACATATTATTCTGCTTTTAAAAATTCCGAAATAAATGAATTATATTTCAAATAAAAAGATGTTTGTAAATTTCTATAACATATCGTTGACAATATATTTTTAAAAATTAAATAATAAAATCAAAATAAATAGAAATCAAATCACGAATCATTATACGAACGAGTGCATGAAATCACGCTGCAAATTACTTCTCGACTCAGTTATTCAAATGAATACAAATTGCATTCAGAGGGTGTTTGTAAGACAGACAGTGGCAATCCTTTGAGCGGAAACTCAATTCAGATTTATTCACTTGCCAATGCGAGTGCATTCATTAGCATGTTTGGGGCAAGCTCAAGGTATTTCGAGTGCACTCACTGCTCACTGCCAAAAAGACCTAAAAAAAAGTGAAAAGAAAATTCCAAGTGCTTAAGAAGCCGCCAAGCGCCGTTGGGCGGCGTCTTATCTTATCATTAACTGTTGAAATAACCAAGCGGCAAAAAAATTCTAAAAATACAACAAACAATTTTGCAGAGAAAAGAGAGGAGAGAGAGGGAGGCAAGGGTTAGAAAAATGTAAGAAATATTTATGTCGTTGAGCATAGAAATTGTGATCCTGTTGCTGTTGTTGCATTATTTAAAATGCTCGCCACTAACGAACGTTGTCTTAATTCTACTTGCTCTCTCTCTCTCTCTCTCTCTTTCTTTATCTCTCTCCCTCTATGGTTGTTTGTCTGTCTCGCTTGGTCTTTGCTGCTATCTATTCTATCTATCTATCTATCTCACCTGCCAGTTCTTATCAGGCTACGCGATAAGCTGCCTAGTTTTGCACATTGTTTTTGCTGTTGTTGCTGTTGCTGTTGTTGCTGTCAGCTGTTTTTTATGCAGGCAACAACAACGACAAGGCATCGCCCATCGACATCGACGTTCCAGTTGCCGTTGTTGTTATTGTTGTTACTGTTGTCGTCGGCGTCGGCGTTGTCGTTGTCGTTGGCGTTGTCGTCAGTTTCGGTACTGAAAATTCAAATCAGTTCCCGTCGCGTCAACGACAACATCGAGAGTTTAAAACGTCGAGCGCGCTGGTTGAACCTTTTTTTTGTGCTGTGTTATTGTTGTTGCTATTGTTGTTATAGTTGTTGCCCAGTTTTCGTCTGTGCTTGTGTGCGTGCTTGTGTGTGTATATGTATTGTTGTCGCCGCTTTAAATTATAATAAATCAAATCAAAGCCAAGTAAAAGCCTCAACAATTATTCGTCGCGTATTTTTGGCAACAATTTCTTAAATTTTCTACAGTTTTTTGACTTTGTTGTCGTTGTCGTTGTTGTTGTTGTTGTTGCTTTTTTGCAAATCAAATTTACAATGTTAAATTTCTAAACAGACGTTGTGACTCTGGTTTTTTGTTTTTTCGTTTGAAATTTATTGAACCAAAAATGTTGCCCGCATATTTATGGCATGTTCTGGGTACGTACGAGAGCATTTAAAATTTAATACTATTGCCCCAGCAACACTGCACCACAGCAGCAGCACCGCCAGTTGCCGTTGCATTGTACATATATCATTCGGTTGTACTTGAATTTTTAATTTCACTCGTCGATTTTTATGGAACAACTAAAATCGTGAATTTGTGTATTGATATATAAATTTTAAAAGAAGAAAAATAAAATATACGAGCATATACAATGTATTTAATGTGTACTGCATAAAGAAAGAGAGAGGGAGAGAGAGGAAGAGAGTGTAGAAATAGACAGACAGAGAGATAACGAGAGATAGAACGAGTAAAGGATTTAATATTCAAGCCGCGCAGTATGAAAAGCCAAACAACAACAAAAGGTGGTCAAAGCACCAAAATTGGAAAATGGAATTTGAAAAAAAAGCGAAGAGCGAAAATCGAAAAGCAAAAGCAAAAAGTGGCAAAGGCAGCATAGACAAAAATGGAATTAAATCTGCAGTTGTTACCAGGCAGCAAATCTCAACAAACAAACAAACAAAAAATCCAAACGACTCGTCACAATTGCGATTTTGTTTTTATTTATAATTTTTGGATGAATGTGTTGGTGTGTTTGTGTGTTTGTGTGTTAGTGTACTATATGTACAATTATTCGCGGTCAAACTTTTAATGCAAATATTATTATTTGCTACAATTGCTATTTTTAGACAAGCTCATTAGCAGCCTCCAATGAAGCGCGCACCGAAAACTTGAATACGTATTTTTTTATGATTCAGTTAGCAACTTTTCAACGCATTCTTTAAATAAACACACACCCGCACATGTATGACTGTAAGTATGTGTGTGTTGGTGTGTGTGTGTGCGTGTGTGTGCTATGCCGGCCGCTTCAACGGGTCGTATACTTGATTTGATTAAGTTGAAACTTCTACAGTGACGCTATTGCATTTCTGTTGCCTTTGATTTGTATTTTGCTTTTGTTTTTGTTTTTGTTTTTATTTATTTTTTTTTTTCTGCTGGCTTCTGCTGCTGTGCGATAAGATTAGGCTGAAGACTGAAGTAATCAAATTTAAAATCAAATCCAAATTGTCGCGTGACTTGCAACGCAATTTTCTTTTGATCAACTGTGTGTTTTTCAAGTGCTCACTTGACGTTCACGCGGCGTATGCGCAATGTCGCATCACTTGTTGCTCTAAGAGACAGACAGAAATAGAGATAGAGATAGAGAAAGAGAGGGAGAGAGAAAGTTGGTTAGACTGAACACTGACCCAGTTAACAAAATGGCAAATGTCGATGGCAAGTCCTCGACTGCGGCCTTGTCCTCATCGTCCTTTTCGTTAGTTTCCTCGTTTCCACTTTGCTGCATACTTTGCGGCGCCATTTGCTCTCTATTCCCATTGCCCACTTCCCATTCCCATTTCCCACTCACAGCATTCATTTGTATATGTCTTTGTATTTGTACAAATATTTGCTTGGCATTTGCCTAGGCCATGACAAATTCTGAAGCGCTAACTAATCGTTGTCAATTTTCTTATTCTTGTTGTTTCTTGGCCATTGCAGTCGCGTCGTCAGTCGGTCAGCTTTACAGCCATGCCGCCGGGCGTTCTAGTCAACGATAGCCGGGCCAATTCCACCGATGACATACAAATCGCCCTGGCGCCCCACATCCAAACCTATCTAAGTCAAACCGGAAGGCGGCACTCCTGCTGCAGCGTCATGCTGCCGGTGGCCTTTGAGCGTGCCGCCGCCAAGTCCTGGCTCGATCCCAAGTTCGATTCACCCGTCCTCGAGGAGCAGTTCCAGGCCAGCGTCTTTCCCCACATACGCATGCGATACAGGTAAGTGCAGTATTCGCTTCGTTATTCGACACAAACGAGCGAGTGCTCAACTGAGTGTTTTATTTATGATTTTTTGAATGCGCAATCAGCACAGCAATTAAATCTGAATGCTTGCAGCGCGTCAAAAATTGTGTCGAGTTGTGTACAATTAATTGAGCTTCAAGCATTCAGTCAAAATAAATTGTTATAATTAAAACTTTAATGCGCTTTCCCTGTTGGGAAAGAGAATGACAAATCGTACAGTAAGTTGTTGAGCTTTAAGCTTTATTGCACTTTTAAAGCTGCTTTACCCAAACGAGGAAAGAAAAGTGTCTGAAAGGAGGGTTCAAATTTTTCTATAATAAAATGTTTATTTTTAATTGACGCAAAAATTGTGTCAAATTGTCCAAAATAAGTTGATTTTAAAGCTTTCATGATAATTGTATGAATTGAAGCTGTAATGTACTTGCATGGACATGTTGAGCTTAATGCCTTCAGCGGGATAAATTGTTATGCTTTAATGAGCTTTAATATCGTGCTAGAGGTAGTTAAGTATCAGTAGCTTGCATATGAGAACGAAAAACCAGGGACCGTAACTTTTATAAGTTTTAAAATAAAAATTGCAAATTTACAATTATTTTCAAATTTTTATTTTTAAGTTACGCAAAAACAATTATTCTTAATTCTTATTTAAAAAGTCAAAAATAATCGTTAAAACTCATTTTTTTAATAAAAGTTGAAAAATAACACTTATTTCTGATTTTTTCAATAAAAGTAAAAAATAAGAGTTATTTTTGATTTTTATTTTAAAATTTACAAATAAGAGTTATTTTGTAACTTTTATTTTAAAAATCAAAAAATAAATGATTTTAAATTAGAATTAAAAAACTCTTATTTGCAGTTCCTGCGAAAAGCAAAAAAGCTGAGAATGTGTTGACTTTTTCATGAAATTAGTTATATTAAATAATGCGCTTTCTCTGTACTATGTAATTGAAAATGGAAACATAAATCTCATGAAAGTCATAAAAAAGTTTAAAATCATAATCAGTTAATTGAGCCTTAAGCTTCCAGTTACATAATGACCTTTTAAGGCTTTACTTTGAAATCTCTGTTGCTTCCTATAAATAGGAATTGTGCACAGCTAATTAATTAATTAAGATTGTCTGTTGTATAAGACTCCGATTTGGAATCCTTATTGTCTGCGTCGTTGTGCTCAATGCTCTTGTCATTTGACACTGAAAATGCTTTCAAGACACTTCGTATCTAATTGAAGTGAACTAAATTATCGAAAATGATGAAGATTATTATGGATGAAATTATAATTTAATGACAACGGGAAAAACCTCTACCTCTACCTCTACATGCAGCAAGAGGTCGCAAGGAAACTCCAAAAAATAAAAAACCTCTAGGTAGAATATAATTTCCGCTTTCAATCTTTTTGTAGACTTTTTGACAACATTTCATTGAAGTAAACTCTTTCCAATATTCAGTCGAGAAATTCGATTAAAGCGTTTGTTTTCTTTGACAATTAATCAAGCATACAAATTGCAGGTACTTTCATTTGTAAGATAACTTTCAAAACAAAATAATCGAAATAAATATAAATTGTAGTAAGATCTGATTGGGCTTCAAACTTTGATAACCTTTTGCTTAATGCGAACCGAAAAAAAAAACAGTTCTGTTGAATTCGACAAACAAATCGTGCCCCGTGCCCCGTACCCCTCTCTCCCCCATCGCCCCTCCAAAGTCGTAGTCTTGGAGTAGATCCACAATATGCATAACCAGCTGCGAGTTCAACTCTCGCACGTGCATGCAATCAACGAGACGCCCAAAAGGGCAACCAATGAAGCAAGAGAGCGGCGACGGCGGAGGGGTGATGGGGGGAATGGGGAGGGTAGAGAAGGGAGAGAGGTCATGCCACATGCCACACGGCCTGGCTGTTTGCCTCGTTGGCCGTTTGGCTGGCTAAAAGTGGCAAATTAGTTGAGAACTGCGCAGGATGGCAAAATTGCTGCCATAAATGGCCGCTTGGCGTGCTTTGGACGAGCTAGTTGGTTGTGTGTTTGCTTGGTTTGGGCCAGGATTGGGTTTGGCTCGGCTGCCATTGCAGGTCAATGCCATTTGGCAAGGGCCTAGCCCAGGGATGGGGACCATAGTTGCAACAAAAAAGCAAATCGATTGAAGCAGGCTCTCAGTACAAACTCGGTCAAACTTCAGAGATTTCTGAGCTTTCCCTTTCACATTTTATGAGACATTTTTTAAGAAACAAAAAAAAAAAAACTAAGATAAAATCCAAAAAAATAACCGCAATCTCAATTAATCATTGGGCATGTCTCTGATCCTTTTGGCCACATTCACGGTCATTGTCCTGCTGCGAACTTGGAGCGAAGGCATCGCCAGCCTGGACCACGTGCTCCTTGAGAATCTCTGGCTCTTTCTCCTCTTCCGTCTGCTCAATCGCCTGCGCTTTGTGGCCCGAATGCGCCGTCGCCTCTGGCACAGTCTCAATCTGCAGCAGCCGCGTCGTCTCGCTCTCGTTGCACTGAGTGTCATCGTGACTCTAGTTTTTGGTTGCACCACCACGAAGCACGAGAGCCACCGCAGGATGCCCCTGAGGTCCTTCAGCTGGCTCAACCAGGAGCAGCTGATGCATCGCATCGAGTGTCAGATAATAGAATATAACTATTTCAATCGTCGCGCGCTGCCAGGTCTCAACTGGAATTCCATGCTGGACAGGACTCAAGTCCTGAAGTCAATCTGATCTGTGCAGACTGTTAACTGGTTTAACTATATGGCAATAAACAAATTATTTCCGTCTTCGTCTTCTCTTAAATAGTGTCAAGTCATTTTAACGATAAGCACAGTTCTTGAGAGAATTATTCACTTGCTTTTAGTACAGCTTGCAAACTTATTTTCCAATTTGTTTTCTAAGATCATCGTGACCTGGTACATACATTATAAAGACTATTTATCATAAATAGATACGGCATGTCCAAGATATCGAAAATATTTATAATTTTTAAACGTTCAAAAAAAAAACATTGTCGATGATCAAATGCATCTCAAATTTCTACTAACCATAATTATTGACTGTGTTACGATATGTTTAAGAATAACAAAAAAAAATCATAATATTTTTGGATATTTCCAAAACCAAGTCATACAATTTGTTGTGATTATTGTGGTGAACGGCAGTGATGAGCAATCATGATTCGAAAATTTGTTGTGAATTCATCACCAAAATAGTACGCTGAAATTCTCTGATTGTGATGCTCGATCGTAATCAAAAGAACACTAAATTTGAAATTAAAAGCAACGAAATTAATAAAAAAAAAATATATTTTTTTCATGTTATTTTGGTTTGCATAAAAGACGTTGGACTCTGCGTATTTTAAATGAAAATGGCTAGGAAAAGTGCATTCAACTTTCTTATACAAAGAAGCGCAAAAGAAGTCATCCGATGTGGTTTGGCTCTCATTTTTTTTCTAAATGAAAAATTTTGATTCTGTTTTTTGATTATGTTTATTCGAACCTTAAGAATTTTATTGGTTTAGGCGAGAAGATGACATCGGCCAAGTGTTCGCTGCCAGAGCTCATGACCATACGCCATTTCCATCACTTTTGCCAGAACTTCGGGCGACAGGTTCTCGCATTCCTGGCGAATATTTTCCTTAAGGGCTTCAAGAGTTTGCGGCTTGTTGACGTGAACCTGCGACTTTAAAAAAACCCCATAAAAAGAAGTCTGGAATGGTTAATTCGGGTGATCTGGCCGGCCAGTGCAAATATCAAAAACGAGAGATAAAGCGGTTATTATTATTACATTATTACAATTATTCTGCGTTCTTGGGGAGTGTATCGCTCCATGGCTTATTCACTTGTATTCTGTATCTGTCTAGTCCACAAATGTCAAAACAGATTTGACATTGGCGGCCATTTGCAAAAATGAGAGCATCTTCCAATAGGGTGACTTCTTTTGCGCCACCTTGTATAAAATATTAAATGTGCATATAATATTGGTTTAATTATTTATAAATGAAATATATCAACTATTAAATTAAATCTGTCCTTTTGCCGTGTTGATTCCCATTTCATTAAGCATTTTGCGCCAAATTGTTTTGAATCTTTTAAATAAATATTAAAAGCTTTGACAAAATAAAGAAATGACAACTTTGATTTTGCCTTACAATTTCATAAATGCGTTCACTAGAAGTTTATCAAACATTTTTTGATTTGTGATAAATGATTACTGATTGATTAGTTCTGATGAACATGGCCAATGTCAAGTATCCAGTATATTTCATACTTCTGTTAATCATAATTATTTCAAGTTCTTAATGCAAGTTCAACCACTAAGTTTCCTTTTCTTATATAAAGCTAATCAGCTTAATTAGCCGAAGAGCAAAGTTATTCAATGCAATATTTCTAGCTCGATTTCTTGCGCTTTTCTCATTACTTTCCTCACAATGCAATGAACTAAGAGATTTTCTGGATTTTCTGCCCTCAACTTTGTCCTGCGCTGCACAATTTTTAGTCGTTAATTTGACGAGTTTTGTGCGTTCGCCTGCTCGCCCCTTAAGTTAAGTTAAGTTTACCAGTTGCTCAGCTCTTGAGTGTCCTCTCCTCATTCCCCGAATTCTTCTATCTGGCGTGGCCAGCTTGGCACCTGGTCTGGAGTGTCGCAATCTGTTAAATGAAAGCCGCATCGCAATGTTGCAACCAACGGCAACGGCGACGGCAACGGTGAATGAGTTCATCGCGTTAAAGTTTTCCCCCTTGCACTTTTGTCCTTCGGCCATTAGTTGTCCCTATTAGTTGCCCTTTCCCTAGATCATAGTCTTTTAAACGGGCCACGCTAATTAGTATAAATGTCCTGCCAGCCTGAGTTGTCTGCCCTCATAAAATGTGGCATAAATGGCGCATTGGCAACTCTTTTGAATTTACTGACCTACATTACACCAAGGATCGGTTATTCCCCTTCTCTTTAAGCAAATTGCGTTTCCTTCTACTTTCAAGATTTTTCAATAACACTCCGAATCAAGGTTGATTTCGTGTTATATTAATTAATTGAACTTGTCACATTGTTATCACATTATTTTTCTGTGATAACCGCTCCCTAATATTGCAGCAATCTGGATGAAACGGAAAGTCCTAGACATACTATTTTTATGGAAACGGAATAAACTCTGATTATCAAGTTTTATCATACAAAAATAATTGCAACTCTTATATTTGATCTGAATTAAAAATAGTGATGAAAAAAAAACTAGAAATATTGAATCTTATTTAAAAATCATATAAACTCATTTGGAAATTTTTCAATTTTTATTATTTTCAAAAAATACATATTTTGGTATTAGTGACGATTAGTTTAAATTAGCTGTGAATCCGGTTAAATATGTATATTTGTATATGTATCTAGTTCTTACATTTCTAGGGCCAGTTGGAGTATCCCATGCCTTACTAGGCAACTTAATCTGATCAGAAATTGAGCTAAAAAATTTATTTATGACCATATGACTGCCACATAGCATAAGGAATTAAATCTAAAATCTGACTTAAGTATGGGAAGTCGTCTTATTAAGAGCGCAGAGAATTTATGTGAAGATCCACTCAGGAGGGTCGTTAGTGTAGTTACTAAAATGTGCATGAATCTTCGCGATCTCGCAAATAAAAAAGTTAACAAAAAACATGCTCTTATTTCTTTCTTATACCTCTTAAGGGGGTATTGCTGCTTGGAAGGCTGTTTTTGGACCTTTTTTAAAAAATAAAAAAGAGCTATAGGAAAGTTTTTAAAAAAAAAACACATAAAATTCAGAAAAATGCATGAAATCTTTATTTGAATCGATAGTACGGTCCATATAATTTAATGTTTGAAGATTATTTAATGCAAATGTTGACCGTGACTGCGCCTCAAATGGTCCATCCGCTTAGTCCAATTTTGGCATACTCTTTCAACATTTGGCGGTATCTCACGAATAAATGCTTCAATGTTGTCTTCCAATGCGTCAATTGAAGCGGGCTTGTCTGTATAGACATGAGCTTTAACATAGCCCCACAAAAAATAGTCTAAAGGCGTTAAATCGCAAGATCTAGGCGGCCAATTGACCGGTCGCCAACGTGAAATAAAATGTTCACCGAACTCGCCTCTCAATAAGTCCATTGTTGCGAGTGCTGTGTGGCATGTGGCACCATTTTGCTTAAACCACATCTAAGCCAAGTCTAGATCTTCCATTTGAGGCAAAAAAGAAGTTTGTAATCATTCCGAATAACCGCCTCAGAAGGTCGTCAAAACTGATCCTAAAATGGAAAAAATTAAAAATGCAATTTCTTAACCGAGCATGTATTTTGATGATACAATTCAATAATTTTCAAGCGTTGTACGTTTGTAAGACGATTCATGGTTAAATTATAGACCAAACTGCGTGAGCTGCTTAAACCAGTGTTGCCAAAAAGATAATAGCTAAAAAAACCACCCTTTAGTTATTTAAATTCTGTTTTTTTAATTGTATTAAGAACATATTAAATTAAATAAAAAAATTGTTTTCCTTTGTATGAGGGTTGTTCAAAAAGTTGTCGGCCTTCAAAGTTGGACGTCGAAAGAAATGGTATGCTGTCTGCGGCACGGATAACTCCACTTCGGATCATCAGAAATGGAAAAAGTAAACGGCGTTAGATTCAGTACAGATGTAATTCGGGCCCTTATACAATCATAATTTTGCGATTCTTTTTATAAAATGGCGGCCATTGAAAAATGAAAAATCGATTTTGGGCAATTTTTTCGTAGTTTAGTGTAAAAAAAAATAGTAAAAAAATTGTTAAAATTATTATTGAGGTAGGGGCCATAATGATGACAATTCTGCGTCGATTGCATTTTGTTTCATCAAAATCAGTTTAGAAATACGGGCGCAATCAGTGCCGCCAGCTCGGAAAACGTGGTTTCGAGATAAACGCGTTTAAAGTTTGAAGTTATTTTTTTGCGTCAAAGCATTTTGATGCATTTTGGCGAAAGCATTGCTGGACAAAAAAGGCCATATCTCCCAAAATATTTTGAATGTCAAACAACCTTTTAAGGACGATATTCTCAAATATCCAAGCTATAAAAATATGCAAAAAAAAAGAACAAATCGAAAAAAAATTTTGCCAAGCAGCAATACCCCCTTAAATATTGGCTAAAAATATTAGAATAAATGTATGCAATAAATTTATAAATTAATTAAAATTTAATTTTACTTTAGGTAAAATTGAGTAATGGACTCGACTACAGCGATAACAATTGCCTTAACTAACTGTTTATTATGATCTAATTCCTTGAGTTCTTTAATGTAGATTAAATTCTCTCTTTTTTTTCTTTATTTCTTCATTTGCAGATTCACATTGTCGTACATTTTGCTGTGCTCGGTGGTGTGGTGTCTGTACTTTGTGATCGATGGCGGATCGGAGGATTTCTGGCGTCCCATATCGACGTCGTTCTCGATGATGTCGCTGGTCACGATAATGGCCATGTGCTTCACCCACTGGGATCTGTACAAGCAGCACAGGACGCTGACGTCGGCGCTGACAGCGCTGATCCTGTGCAGCGCCTCGTTGGCCTTTCTCACGTACACGGGAAGGGCGTTCAGTCCGCTGGGTCACTTTGCCATCTGCCTGGAGATCGTGCTGCTGATCTACACGGCACTGCCCATGCCACTCTGGCTGGGCGCGAGCATTGCCATCTGTTATTCCATAGCCTTTGAGCTCGTCTCCCACATGGTCATTGTGGTCAGTGCCGTTCACGGAGCAGCCCAAGCTGGTCCAGGTCCAGCAACGGGATCGGAAGGAGCTGCGAGTGCCGGGGGAGGCAGCGATCCGAGCCATAAGATACTCATGCTACGAATCATGGCACATCTGAGCGTCCATCTGGTTGGAGTCCATGTGCTGGTCATGAATCTGGTGCGCATGCGCGGCACCTTCATGAAGGTGGGCCAGAATCTCCTCGTGCGCCGCCAGCTGGAGATGGAGAAGCAGCTCAAGGAGAAGATGATACACTCGGTGATGCCGCCCAAGGTCGCTGACATGCTCCTCAACGAGGGTGGCAGCGGCGGCGGCGGCGGTGGCAACGATTCCAACCAGCCACCGGAATCACATTACATGCGTCCGCGTGCCTCGCACGATGTCAAGTCCCTGTTCCGGCCATTCCACATGCACAGCATGGAGAACGTGAGCATTCTGTTCGCGGACATTGTCGGCTTCACCCGCATGTCGTCCACGAAGACGGCCGAGCAGCTCGTCGAGATCCTCAACGATCTGTTCGAGCGCTTCGATGATCTCTGCAGTCTCAGCGGCTGCGAGAAAATCTCCACCCTCGGCGATTGCTACTACTGCGTCTCCGGCTGCCCGGAGCCCCGTGCCGATCACGCCATCTGCTGCGTCGAAATGGGACTCGGCATGATCGATGCCATGCGCTGCTTCGACGCCCAGCGCCACGAGGGCGTCAAGATGCGCGTCGGCGTCCACACCGGCACCGTCCTCTGCGGCATCGTCGGCACCCGGCGCGTCAAGTTCGACGTGTGGAGCAACGACGTCAGCCTGGCCAACAAGTGAGTAGCCGCCAACCTTACACATTCCAGTTAAAAGTTCTTGATTTTACCAAGTATCTTGTATACCCGTTACTTAGAAAATAAGCAAAAGGGGATATTGTATTGTATAAAGTATATATATTCTTGATCAGCATCAACAGCCGAGTCAATATAGCCATGTCCGTCTGTCCGTCCGTCTGTGTGAGGCCCTAAATCTCAGAGACTTAAGAGCTAGAGCAACAGACTTCTATAAACTGCATGCAGATCATCTGCGTGATCATCCTACTAAATCGTAACAAGATCGGACAAATAGAAAGGTGGTAATGACTTTTTCTCAACAATACACAGAAAAAAAATCCGGGATATTTAGCCCGAATTCAATCCGAAACGTTGTCTGAAGTGGGGTAATCTCGGATTTTCTTAAACCAAGTATGAAATACTTGATTTTTTCAATCCCGAATTCAATCCTGAAATTCTTAAATTCAGGCTAAAAAATGTGTATTAATTATAATGTTTTTCGTTACATTTAAACTTTTTTTTTAAGAATTTTTTTTTTAAGTTTTTGTTTTTTAAGAATTTTTTTTTATGTTAAATTTTTTTTTCTTTTAAACGGTTTTTATTTAAAAATTTTTTTTTTTACAATTTTTTTTTTAATAGATATTTTTTTGAAACATTTTTTTTGTACATTATTTTATTTTAACCTTTTTTTTTTAATTGACGGGGGGAATCGAACCCAGATTTTTTTCAAAGTGGAGTCGGCGACTCTAACCATTGTGCCACCGGACCGGTTGAAATGAGAGAGGCCGAGAGAGAATTTTCCTCTCGCGCTCAGCAAATGTGTATTTTCCCATTTTAATCCCGATACAGGCTTGATTATTCAGCTTAATCCTGAATACATACTTAAAAAATGCGAGCTTAAATTAAGTATTTTATACTTGATTTTAGAATGGCATTTTTTTTTCTGTGTAACAAAGTATCCATTTATTTGACAAGTGTGGTAATGACTGATTTAAGTTTCAAGCAAAGTGCCTAAAAGCATGCAATAAAAAATATTTAAAATTTATTTAAATTAGTAACGGGTATCCCATAGTCGACTTTAGCCTTTCAAATCCTTTTTTAATTACAAAATCAGCTGAATGTCCAAATGCCGTAAAACTAATACCAAATGTAGCATAAACACTAACAGATTTCAAAACTTATTGGAGCTAGAGAAACCAAATAAGGCACCCAGAATTCTAGGATCTACTACACTCACAGTTTTTGCAATAGACGGTTCTCTTTGGGAGTCAAAGTCCGCTCTCTTAATTATCTATTATCCTACTTAATTGCAGCAAGATCGTATGAATTTAAGAGTAGTTATGGCTGTTATAAATTGCGAAGCAAACTCCTAAAAGTATGCAGTAATACATGATATGAACTCGTTCAATTCAAAGACGTTTCTCGATTGTCTTTTCCCAACAGAATGGAGTCATCGGGCAAGCCGGAGCAGGTGCACATCTCGGAGGAGACGTCGAATTTCCTGGGCGACGCCTACTACCTGGAGGAGGGCGAGGAGGTCTTTGGTGAGTAGAGAGAATACATACATAGCTTAAGCTCTTGCCCCGTCCATTCTCATTGTTGACGATCTTTGTCACTCCTCTCACCCAGGTCATCGCACCTACTTCGTGGTGGGTCGTCGTCGGGACGTGTCACGGGCCAACAGTTTGAGTCCCAGCATGGCGGCCACGGCGACTGGAGGCAGCTCTTTGTTGTTGCCTGGGGCGCATGGAGCCTTCGCATCGCTGTCGCAGAGTGCCACCAACATATCGGTGGTGCATCCGCATGTGCCACCCGCGTCGCCGGTGGGTCAGTTGTCCAACTCGCTGAAATCATCGCCGGTGCTCTCGATGCGGCCGCGTCTCACCTCGCTGAGCATGAAGCTGCGCAAGAAATCCCAGACGCACTCGCACAGCCGCGACAGGGATCTGGAGCGGGGCATTCTGCATCCGGTGGCCCCTGGAATACCGCCGGTGATTGTGGTGCGCGAGAGACCCAAGATAATCATCACCACCAAGTCGCTGCCGGGCAGCCTCGACTCGGATGAGCAGCCGGTCACTGTGGTGGAGCAAGAGACGCCGCCGCCACCGCCACCGCCGGCAGCAGCAGCTGCTCAGCAGGAGACGCGCTCCAAGCTAAAGCTAAGGATGTGGAAGATGCCACGCTTCCTGAAGCTCACCGGTCGCAAGGATAAGGACAAGGATAAGGAGAAGGGCAATAGTGCCATGGCAGACAAGGAGCTGGGACGCAACCATTCGAACTCCCTGCCCGTGGCTGGTGACGAAACGTTGGCCTTCATTGAGCCGACCTCGACCTCGACGGGTGGAGCGCCGACTGCCCAGCTGGGCAATGGCTGTGGCTATCAGCAGCTGCCCGTGCTCGTGGAGACGACGTGCAGCACGCGGCTGAGCAGCAACCAAATGCTGGACATACCCATGTCCCGACCCGTGCTCCATCATGCGACCACATTGACGGCGCTGTCCAGCAGCCTAATGCGCTCCCCGGACGGCAATGTAGGAGGAGGATTGGGAGGAGGACTGGCAGTGGGAGCAGGAGGAGGGCTGGGAGGAGGGTTGGGAGTAGGAGCAGGAGCAGGAGCTGGAGCTGCCAGCAGCTGCTGTTCACCGGGTCAGTATTCCATGTACGACGACATCATCGATGTGCGCTCCTACATCAGCCAATCCCGCAGCGACATCTCCCCCTTCGGTCGCACCGGCAGCTATCGCTCCCAGTGCGGTCGTCAGTCGGCGGGTCAAACCGTTGGCCAGCCCCTGGAGCAGGCCTCCCCCCTGCCCCGTCCACGCGCCTCAACGCTCACAACCGGACCGAGCACCAGTGCCAATGCCAATGCCAATGCCAATGCGAATCCCAATCCCAATGCCAATGTCAATGCCAATGCTCTTCCCAGTGGCGCCACCTGTTGTCTGTCGGCAGCTGGTCCCGTTTTGGGCCCCTCTTCGGGCTCGGGGGCAACTCACTCGCACTCGCGCAACTCGAGCATTTGGCCGGATGGCCTGAGCATCTGTCCATCGGCCACGTCTCGCAAGGATTCGGGCATCAAGAGCAACTCGCGACGGAGCTCGATCCAGCAACAGATCTATGCCCTGAACCAGTCGGCGATTAGTCAGCATCGGGTGTCCGGCTACTTTACCAGCTCCACGTCGAGCATCTCGAATCTGGGCGACGCCGGAGGATTACCCTTCCCGGGACTGCAGGTGCCGCCGCCGCCTCCAGCCCCGCCGGCGGTGCTGGCCCAACAGCAGGCGGCACAGCTGGTGGATCCCTTGGCCGCCTGTCTGCAGCAGCTGCGCAAGCAGTCCGACCTCCAGCTGATCCGCTGCGTGCGCGACAACGCGCGATCGCAGCGCAGTTACCTGGTGAAGCCGCCGCTGCGTCGCTTCAGCTTGTACTTCAAGTCGCGGCAGCTGGAGCGCGATTTCCGCTCCAAGGCGCATCGCTTTGGCAGCGAGCACGAGACGGAGGGACCGCCCACGCTGGCCACGCCCCGCTACAACACGTACATCGATATATTCGTGGGCATCGCGGTGTACCTGTGCATCTCGGTGTCCCTGTTCCTGATGACCCAGAACACGGTGACGCCCAGCTTTCGGCTGTGGGTGACGCTCTTCTCCTGCTTCACGGCGATCCAAGTGTTCGCCCTGTTCCTCTTCACCCGCCAGATGTGTCGGCGGCATGGCACCCGGCTCCGCTCCAAGTCGAGTGCCAGTGAGGCGGCCAACAGTGTGGGAAGCGATGCGGCGACTCCCCAACAGCTGCAGCACTTGCGACAGACGCAACAACAGCAGTTCGAATCGTGTGCGGATCGGATTTTTGAGGCCATCTCCAGCTGGTATCCGTGGCACATCTGTCTGGCCGTGCTGATGGCCATGCCCGTGGTCCTCATCATTGCCAACTTCCTGCTGCTGGATCTCACCCAGCTGGAGGCCTTCGAGTATCACTATGGGTTCCTCATCTTTGTCTGCATCGTGCACTTTTGCAACTTTACGCAGCTCAACTGCTGGATGCGCAACATCCTCGCCTTCCTGGCCGCCCTCTGTTTCATCGGCATCGCCGTCTCCCAGCTCAGTGTTTACTCGCATCGCTCCGAGACGGATGCGGACTCCGAATCCGAGTCCGGATCCGATCCAGATGCCAACAGCAGCGCCGCAGCATCGTATTTGTTTGAGGAGATCAAATGGTTCCACGACTACCACGTGGAGATCTATCTGGATCTGCTGTTGATTCTGGTTCTCGTCTGGCTGCTGAATCGCGAGTTCGAGATCGGCTATCGGTTGACCTTCTACGGCAACGCGGTGGCCAACCAGGACAAGGTGCGTGTCCAGAACATGAAGAACCAGGCGGACATGCTGCTCCACAACATCATACCGAAGCATGTGGCCGAGCATCTCAAGAATACGGCCAAGTACTCGGAGAATCATCACAATATCGCCATCATCTTCGCCTCCATCGTCAACTTCAACGAGATGTACGACGAGAGCTATCTGGGGGGCAAGGAGTTCCTCCGAGTGCTCAACGAACTGATCGGTGACTTTGATGAGCTGCTGTCGCATCCCAAGTTTCGGGCGGTCGAGAAGATCAAGACCATTGGATCGACATTTATGGCGGCCAGCGGATTGGATCCGTCGCATCGGGGCACGGGGGATGAGCACATCCATACGCTGATGGAGTTCGCCATCGAGATGCAGCAGGTGGTCAATGAGTTCAACAAGGATCTGCTCGAGTTCAATCTCATCCTGCGCATCGGCATGAACATTGGCGATGTGACAGCGGGCGTGATTGGAACCAGCAAGCTCTACTACGACATTTGGGGCGATGCGGTCAATGTCGCCTCCCGCATGGACTCCACGGGTCTGCCCAATCGCATCCAAGTGGGCAAGGATTGCCTGCCCTTCCTGGCCGCCGGCTATGAGTTCGAGCCGCGTGGCAGCGTCTATGTCAAGGGCAAGGATCACATGGAGGTCTTCCTCTACACTGGACGCCGGCCACAGCTAGAGGAGCAGCCGCTGTCCGAGCAGCTGCAGCAGGAGCTCAATGATTCCAAGGAGCCCACTGACCTGGCGGATGAGGCAAAGGAGGAGCAATTGCAGCATCAATTAAATGGCATCAAGCACATTGATGATGATCTGGAAGATGATCCCGAAAAAGAGGAGGATGAGGACGAGGATGAGGAGGATGGCGACCTGCATTCGAGCGAAACAACAACGCTGTTCAAGTCACAGGAATCACTGCATGCCACACACGCCACAAACGGTGGCAGCCACTTTAATCCAGCGAACACAACGGACTCCTAGAGGAAACAACAGGAAAAAGAGGAGGCCTCAACTGGACTCGATTCTTGGCCGGAAGCACTTGAGAAATGGTTTCAAAATTGCATTTAATGACTGAACAACAACGCCAGGAAAAAGGCCAAGAATGCGAGGGGTGTCGCAAAACCAGGGTGTAAATGGAATGAGGAATGTGCGAGGGGTGTCGCAAGAGTTAGAAGTGAAAAGAAGGAGGTATGTGCAACAACTCCAAGTGGAGCCTCAGTTTAAAAAGTGGCAATGAGGGGAGAAAGTGAGATATGGAGAGAAAAGGAAGAGTAATGGGGTGGGGGAGTGGGGAGTGGGTGGGTACGTTAGCAAACAAAGTTAACCGTATAAATATTTGTGATATGTAACTAATGTTGAATATGTACGATAGATGTAGGGCGGGCAGGGGATGGGGCAGAATGCATGTTATTAGGGCTGAAGGCGTGTTGAGGTCATGCTGAATACACTGCATGCCATACATATATGCACACACTCTGGCCAACATTTATTCGTACACTTATCATTTGAAATTGAATAAACGAATATACTTTTTTTAATTTTTTTTTCTTAAATTGATATGATAATATGAATGATTTTGATTTTCATGGTATACTCCTATAATCATTTTACAAAAGAACACTGAGTGTACGAATAATTGCTGGGCTGACTGTTTGTATGTCTACTACTCGTATATACATATATAGATATATGTATATGTATCTGCTTGCCACTAGCGTTTTGATCGCATATTGAAGCACACGGATCGGGCAATCTGTACGATTAATTTGTATTAGCCAGTTATTTAATGTAAACTAAAAAGAAAAACTAACAAGAGACCGAGTTCCATATATGTACATATTATATATGTATGTGTATGTATGTATTTATGAGTGTTGTAACTAATTCTATGTTTTATTCGTATGTATTCTATTTTTTTTTCCCCCTATTTGTATTTGTAGTTTGTATTTTCAATTTAGCATAATTTATAACTGCAAATGTAATAATTTTAATAATATTAAGTAAACAAAATTACACACACTGAGCTATAGGAAATTTATGGCTTTAAATGTATTAAATGTGTTTTACCTAGAACTAAGCAATATATAAGAGCTACCTGTGTGTGTGTAACTGTGTGAGTGTGTGTGTGTGTGAGTGTGCATGTGTATTTTTTTTAACTTTATAGCTGTAATTTGAACTAAACGCAAGAGACGACTAGTTAATAAATGTTATCAATTTTTTGAATGTAACATGTTGTTTTTCTTTTGTTTTATATATTTTTTATAGTTACACATAGTTGCTGTTTTCATTTCTGTTTCCATGTGTTTTTAGTTTTCGCTGGCAACGATGATACAATTCTTTCCGCAAAGAGACAAACAACCAAACGGAATATTCGGATATGTAGTACTGCATGTGTTGTTGCTGTTGTTGTTATTATTATTATTAATAATAATGTTGATGTTGTCGTTTGTCTGTATAGTATATTCATATGCATCTTTACGTATAAATCAAATAAACAATTGTAAGTAATGAGTTTCAAGATATTCATGCGAGTACAAAAACAAAAACAAATACATTTATTATGAGGATCAATAAATTAACATAATATTTGACCAGCCTAAAAGTATGCTATAGAAAATTAAAATCTGGCTTGCCTGCTGCTTGGACAACTTGCCATACAAAAAAAAAAAGAAACGAAAATCAAAATACGAATACAACAAATTCGCCAACACCTACACATATAAAAATATGTATAAATAAATATAAATTTTATGCTATAAAATCTGCTGTTACTGCAACAGGATCAACAACTACATTTCAATTTCCTGTGCTTTTCTCTCTAAGCAACCTGCAACAAAGGAAAAAGAAACCCGAAAGCAGATGAAACGCTGTAACCCATGGACCCTCTTGTATTTTTATATGTATACTTATATATATTACTATATATGTTTTAATGTGTCAACAACAAAAAGAAGAAGTATTTTCTACTAACTTATTGAATATACATATATATTGTACTACTCTACTGTACTAAACTACAACTTAAAATTAAAAAAGGAAAAAACAAGATCTTTATATATGTTTCTACAAAATATATGTATGCATTTTTTTGGCTCCTTTTCGAAAAATCTAAATGTATATAATAAAAATCTGTATATTTTTATAGAACAAAATGCGACAACAATACATGTCAAAACCAACGAAAAAAATTAAAAAAAAAAAAAAAACTTTATATTAGTAATAAATATGAAACTCGTTGCATCAATTGGAGCTGGATAAGGGAAGACACGAGTGTTCTTAAATACTCGTTTATGAAACTGTTTAAATGTTGATCAATGTTGATAGTGTTGTTGATGCTGCCGCCAACATTGTCGTCCGGATATGGGAGCATTCAAAGATTACCCCATTATCGTGACAACATCCAGAGCAATCCAAGCACATCTGTTTTAGCGCAAAAAATATGAAAACCCAAAAAAAATTAAGATTTATAGAAATGTTGTAGCGAAATTGTATTAAATGCGATATGTTAAGTCGATAAATAAACTGCTGCAGTGTCTATGTATGAACGTGTACTAGTACTCTAAACCAACTATCCTAAACGACTTCGTCTTTCATTTCGACAGTTTTCGGGTAGTTTTCAACCATAGATCAGGACAACTTTAAATATTATAAATGTGTTAAGTAAGTATCCAAACATTCTGAGTGTTTATCGTGATCGGTTTTGACTGTTCGGCAGTCCGTTTTTGATGTGTCTCTTTGTTGAATTTAGATGAAGAGTGACAAGAAATTAATATCAAAGATATATTTTTTAATTATTTTAGTATTTACGTAATTTTATAAAAAAAAAAAAAGGCAACGAAGCAACGTTTCAAGCCTTCATTTTTCCAAATTTTATATGTAAATTAATCAATATATGTAAATTATTCAATGATTCAAAAGGAACTACATTTGCAATAATTTCTTTGAGTGAGGCTTACACTTAGGCTGTAATTGATTGTTATTAACCTGATTCAAGGGCGTCGGTAGCTTTTCGATAAGGGGGGGTGGGCTAGAATATTTTTTTAACGTTTATTCAAGTTTTAAAAACTACTCTGGTTGGATTTCGGAAGCTAAATAATGTAATGTAATCAATGTAGAGGAAGCCACGCAATTGATCGCAAATATGCATTGCTTGAAGCAAGACTAACAATAATATCAATCTAGGGGATCAGCGTGAAAGCAGTAATATTGCATTAATTGACGCCGAAAGGTATCAGTTCAACAAACAAATGTGCATACTAAGACTTTTGGAAACTCACCTGGTTACGCGTCGAATGACAAATCGATCATCAATCCGACTACTGATTCAACAGATAATTAATTTTGAAATTGTTAGTCGTCTTCCGAAAATGAGATGAAAAGTCAGTCTGTTTGTTTGTTTGTTTGTCTGTTAGTATCAAATCGTATATATAGCTTAAAAGTTTGAATGAGGACTTTTTTTAAACACCCGCTAAAATTGAAACCTCCACAGTATCCAAACGATAGAAGCTACAGATATGATCGTTATATCGTTGAAAAGGTATTTTGAAGGGCTCTTAGGCATACCTTTAAAGTGACGAAAAAAATTAAGTTTTTAATATAATAAATATTTATTATTTTAAAATAAAATGTTTGTCACTCGAAATTGCTCAAAAACTAATATTTATTAGGTATGAAGAATTTAGCGTAATGTGCCGAGGGTCAACAATTTTTTTTTAAATAATTTATATGTAAAACTTAATATTATTCGTCACAAAATTGAATATCATAAGTTTTTGGGCATGAAAATGTTTTCGTCACTAGAATTTTACCTGGTTATGAGGTTTTTTTATAATCAGGAGTTACGTGGAAAATTGAAAAATAGTTAATTAAAATAGCTTCGCGTAAATCAAAGCTTATCTGTGCACGCTTTGTCGTGACTAGAGCTGTGACTTGGCGTATAAATAGCAGAGCCTGCAACTACTTAGTAACAGTCAAAAAAAGTAAACCGTTTCAACTATGCGTTACGCATCATTCTTTGTAATCGCCTTGAGCTTCTGCTGCGTAAGGTCAGTCCAGCCAACAGATCCGATACCAGTCCCGCGAACAGATACGCCACCAGTCCAGCCAACAGATCCGACACCAGTCCCGCCAACAGAGACAGCAAATTTCAAAGCCGAGGATTTCCCAACATTTGAAAAGGAATTGGGAAAGGCGCCTACAAAAACGGTCGACATCATTGTCGCAGAATTAGCGAAGGGTGGTGAGCCTATGAAGAAATTAAATGCAGCAGGGGTCAAAGAAAACCTGGCCACAGACTTTGTCGATGCATTGGAGAAGAACAAAGAGCTGTTGAAGCGTTTAGATGAAGCGATCAACCGTGCGGGACTACGAGGATGATTTGGAGCTAAATTAAGTCCATCTGTGTTGGTGCCTTTATGCTGGATCTAATAAATGAGCTTGCTATAAAGTTTATAGCAAGTAAAATCAAGCAGCAGCAATTAATATCTGGTCACTTTTTGCACATCAATCTATTGTAATTGTGTCTTCAAAAATTTTTAACATTAAAGACTTTGTTCATATCTTCTAAAAAAAAAACCTCTTTACGAGTTGAAAGTCTAGTGACGAAAACATTTCCATGCCCCAAAATTTCTGATATCCAATTTTGTGACGAAATATATTAAATTTATTACATATGTTAACTTATTACATATAACATATATGTCATATATGACATATGATAAAATTAATATAAATATGCATAGTTAAAAAAAAAAAAAAATGGCACTCCGCATTTTGCGCAAAAAGGTTTCTCTTCTTTGCACCTAAAAAAAACTTTTTGCGCAGTGCCGAATGCCATTTGCCTTAATGCCATAATTTATACGTTTTCCTCGTAAAGAGTTTTTTTTTAGAAGATACCAGAAATGTTTGCAATTGCCTCTACTTTTGACATATGGGCATTTCCACAGAATTGTCAACCGAGGCTAAAAACGAAAAATTGATCAAAAGCTCATAGATCAAAATGTATTCAAGTTATTTATTAATCAATATACGCTAGAAGAAATTTAATTATTATTTTTCATTTTAAGCCTTCTTTCCGCTCGGATCTTTATTGAAACTAACTAGAAAATTGATAAATCAGTGTAACTTAAGTGAATTATTATTACTTTAGTCCAAAAGTCTTAATTAGCAAGTTTTCTTTTACTTTTACTTAGCAGGTAGAATATTGATTAACTAAGTGCCAGTCACTAACTAACGATGATACAATTATTTCCACAAAGAGACAACCAAACGGAATATTCGGATATGTAGTACTGCATGTGTTGTTGTTGTTGTTATTATTATTAATAATAATAATGTTGATGTTGTCGTTTGTCTGTATAGTATATTCATATGCATCTTTACGTATAAATCAAATAAACAATTGTAAGTAATGAAATTGTAAGTAAAAAAACAAAAACATTTCGGATTTCGGAAGCTAAATAATGTTATGTAGTCATATGTTTGCATTGCGTTAGTGTGCATTTTTGTTTGCCTAACAGCGGAATAACAGCGACGTAACAGAAACAAATTGTAGCAGCGACGCGTCGCGACGTGTACGTGAGCGGCAGCGCAGTCGCCACTAAAATTTCCTATGCGCTCGAGATAGGGCCGTGCCGATAGCTGATGTAGAGGAAGCCACGCAATTGATCGCAAATATGCATTGTTTAAACTTTAAAGCAAGACTAACAATAATATCAATCTTGGGGATCAGCGTGAAAGAAGTAATATTGCATTAATTGACGCCGTCGATGACTTGGAACGAACCATCGAAAGCGTTATAAGAGAAGGGCTAACGCTTTCATATATGTTTGTATGTATAGCAGCTATCGGCACGGCCCTATCTCGTGGGCATAGGAAATTTTCGTGGCGACTGCGCTGCCGCTCATGTACACTCACGTACGACACACTGCTACGATTTGCTTCTGTTAACGTCGCTGTTATTCCGCTGTTAGGCGAACAAAAATGCACACTAACGCAATGCAAACATATGACTGTGTTGGTGCCGACCACTGATGTATAGTCACTGCGGACGGCAGTCCGCGTTAGTGACGAAAGCAGCACGAAGGGTGCGAAAGGCGACTAGCAATATATACAGGAAGAATGGAAAATTTGCTAAGACTATCCGATCAGGTCGAGTTATATACCGATCGAAAGGTATATACTTAACAATCAAATTTGCATACCAAGACTTTTGGAAACTCACCTGGTTCGTGTGATAAACAGGTGTTAATGGGAGGGGCAAAACTTAATCGATTGGAGCAAGTGGGGCCGTTGGAGCCTTTTGATATTTTTTTTATTTTTTACTACTATATTTTAATAAAAAAAAATACGCTAGTTTAGGGTTAAATCGCTAAACACCCGCTAAAATTGAAACCCCCACGGTATCCAAACGATAGAAGCTGCAGATATGATCCATATATCGTTGAAAAGGTATTTTAAAGGGCTCTTAGGCAAACCTTTAAAGCAGTGGTCGGCACCTACACATTCATATGTTTGCATTGCATTAGTGTGCATTTTTGTTCGCCTAACAGCGGAATAACAGCGACGTAACAGAAACAAATCGTAGCAGCGACGTGTACGTGAGTGTACGTGAGCGGCAGCGCAGTCGCCACGAAAATTTCCTATGAGATCGAGATAGGGCCGTGCCGATAGCTGCTTTAAAGTGACGAATAAAATTAAGTTTTATTTATTATATTAATTATTTTAAAATAAAATGTTTCTCACTCGGCACTGCGCAAAAAGTTATATTTATGAGGTTTAAAGAATTTATTATTCGTCACAAAATTGGGTATCACACATTTTGGGGCATGAAAATGTTTTCGTCACTAGACTTTTACCTCGTAATGGGGTTTTTTTATAATCAGGAGTGGAAAATTGAAAAATAGTTAATTAAAATAGCTTCGCGTAAATCAAAGCTTATCTGTGCACGCTTTGTCGTGACTAGAGCTGTGACTTGGCGTATAAATAGCAGAGCCTGCAACTTCTTAGTAACAGTCAAAAAAAGTAAACCGTTTCAACTATGCGTTACGCATCATTATTTGTAATCGCCTTGAGCTTGAGCTTCTGCTGCTGCATAGTGACAGCTGCTTTCGGAGCAGGGGATTTACCCTCATTTGAAGCTGAACTAAAAAAAAAGCCTCAAGAGACGGTCGACATCATTGTCGCAGAATTGGCGAAGGGCGGTGAGCCAATGAAGAAATTAATTGCAGCAGGGATCAAAGAAAACCTGGACACAGACATTGTCACTGCATTGGAGAAGGACAATAAGCTGTTGAAGCGTTTAGATGAAGCGATCAACGCTGCGGGACTACGAGGATGATTTGGAGCTAAATTAAGTCCATCTGTGTTGGTGCCTTTATGGTGGATCTAATAAATGAGCTTGCTATAAAGTTTATAGCACGTAAAATCAAGCAGCAGCAATTAATATCTGGTCACTTTTTGCACATCAATCTATTGTAATTGTGTCTTTAACAATTTTTAACAGACTTTGTTCATACAAGATATGTAGCAGAGTTGTGCCTATAAACCAGTGGTCGGCACCAACACAGTCATATGTTTGCATTGCGTTAGTGTGCATTTTTGTTCGCCTAACAGCGGAATAACAGCGACGTTAACAGAAGCAAATCGTAGCAGTGTGTCGTACGTGAGTGTACATGAGCGGCAGAGCAGTCGCCACGAAAGTTTCCTATGCGCACGAGATAGGGCCGTGCCGATAGCTGCTATAAACATTATCATTACTTTTAATAGGCATTGAAAATGAAAATTAATGAAATTTTTTTAGTGGCATTACTTAATGCTAGTTTAACAAATATGCAGCGAGGTATCATATTGTCGAGTGAAGTTCAGAGAAAAATTTTGACCTCTAATGAACTTTGCTTATTAATATCTCTAATTTCGAGAAAACTTAAGAGAAGTCATCGACTACTCATCAGTAGTCCGATTTTTTTTTATAGAACTAACCTAAATTCGTTAATTTGAAGCTAACTGGTAAGAAACTTGCACTTTCTGCGTTAAATCTGTGAAGGATTATTGGTAAAAGTTGAAACTCATCCGTTTCTTTCTTCAGTTTGACCGAGTCTGTGGGCAAGAAAGCGTGAAAAACCACGATTTTTCGCACCCTACAGCTGAGAAAGGATACTTAGTTCTTGAAAATGTTGAAAGAACCACATCTTATGCCACGTCACAAGCAGGCGCGGCTTTAATTTGCGGAAGATCATCTTTCTACTGACAGGAACACATCAAGACATAAATCTGGTCCTTAAATTCCTCTGATTTACAATTTGACTTTTCCAAATTATTTTTTCTGATGAAAAGATGTGGAATCTTGATGGTCCTGATGACTCCCGATTCTATTGGAGCGTTTTCAAAAGGATCCAATTTACTTTTCTAAACGAAATATGGGTGGCGGTTCTGATATGGTGTAGGGTGCTTTTACATCGAAAGCCACGTTGGATTTACAGTTCATATCAACTCGAATGAAGAGCAAGAAGTACATTCGGGTATTGGAAAGCAGTCTCCTTCCTTATATTGAAGCAAACAGTGGAGATCATCTTGTTTTTCAACAAAACAACGCTCGCATTCATGTTAGCAGAGGAACAAAACGCATATTAACTGATTGCTCAATCCAAACAATGGACTGCCTGGCATGTTCCCCGGATGTAAATCCCATTCAAAATGCTTGGAGTACATGAGTAAGAAGGGGCAACGATGAAAAAACGAAAATTTAACGCTATTGACGAGCCTTAGACGGCAACTATGACCGAATGGGGTAAGCTGGATCCCAATCTTTTTAAAAAGTTATACGAATCGATGAAAAACAAATTTTTGTTGTATTGCTAAAGGTTGGGGTGATCCCATTGACAATAAAAAAGATTAATTTCTGCACATAATCCCAAAGAATTGCCAATCAGTCAATTTGTTAAATCATTATTGAAAAGTGTCTTATCTTTATGAAACGCCCAAATATTACTTTTTCCTTAATAAATATTATTTGCATAAACTAACCATCCTAAATTCTACTGAAACTTGCTGGTTTTGTTGCTAAGAATATTATATAAAAAAAACAACTTCGATAAAAAATGTATTTTCTGAAATATTAACAAAAAATGGGGTGGAAATTGAAGCATCTCGGACCCTATAAAGTGTATATATTCTTGATCAGCATCAACAGCCGAGTCGATATAGCCATGTCCGTCCGTCCGTGTGAGGGTCTAGATCTCAGAGACTATAAGACTCAAATTTGGCACACAGACTTCTATAAGCTCCACGCAGATCTCCTTAAATCGCAAAAGCCACCACACGCACAGTTTTCAAGATATTAGGATTTTTTTTCACTAATTAACGTTAACTGATATTATTACGAATCATCCTACGAAATCGTTACAAGATCGGACAAATAGAAAGGTGGTAATGGCTGATTTTAGTTTCAAGCAATGTAAGTGCCTAAAAGCATGCAATAAAAATTATTTTAAATGTATTTGAATAAGTAACCTATAGTCGGTATCAACCCAATAATTAATCAGACTGTATTTTTTAAAGCTAACCATTTATTTGCTGTCTGTGAAAATCGCTAAAACTATCGTATACAAATAAACTATAGCACAAAACTATTGTATAAAAGTGTCGTATAAAAGTATACTTACTTTTAGGCGTCACAGCGACAACAATCGTATAGAAATACCGCATGAAACTATCGTATACAATTCTTTTGTATAAAAATATTGTATAAATATCGCGAAAAGGATCGAAAAAACAATTTCTTTATTTTTCTATATTTTATTTCAATTTTTTCTAAATATTTCCATTATTTTTTATCTTTTCAAAAAAAAGGAATTATTATTGTTAATTAAAATAGTTTTTCACTAGCATTAAGTTATGCCACTGAAAAATGTTCATTACTTTTCATTAGCACTAGTTTTTTCAATGCTAGTGAAATTCGATTTCATTAGCAGTACTATTTTCAATGCCAATGAAATGACAAATTCATTAAAAAAGTAGCTAATTAGGAACAACTCTGATATGTAGGTAAGAGTTTCCTATTACAGAGATCCTCTGTACTTCAGTCGACTCTTCTCCCGGATTTTTTATCTGGTATAGTTTTGGAATTGTTAAAGATTGTGATTGCCTTGACTACTGCATCACCCAAATCTATATAATTTTTTGTCATAGGTTGGCATTTGAAGAAGCTGTTCTTCGAAATCCTCTGCAAACTCTGTCTGAACGAAATTTCTTATATTCTTAGTTGATTTGATATTTCAATCTTAAGCTTTCTTTGGTTCGCTTTAAAACTTAACTACCAAGCCAAGACCAAAAAAGATTGTTATTTTGGAGATGCGAATCTACAAGGAGCTCAAAACAGAATAACCGAAAAGTGAGATCTGTGATTTTATTTTTATTTTATTTTCTACATGTCATATGTACTTTCAACTGATCGGCATTAATAAATGCCGTACATACATATCTTTAAAAAAAAAGATCCTCTTTACTATGTAAAAATCTTGTGATGAAAACTGTTCGACGCCCGAAGATTTCTGCTATTCAGTATTATGACGAACGATATTAAATGTAATGTACAAGTTATTCTGAAGAAAAGTTTGTTCAAAAAAGTTTTTATTTATTTCAGTAGTATCTTTATTACTGTTGCTTTTGTATAAAAAATTAATATTGTGTCATTTGCCATATTAACGATTCATTTATAGTCTACATATGCATTTATGAATACATCAAATGATCCACTTAATTTATAATTGGCTTACGAAATGCAATTTGTATTATTTCAATATAATTTTTCAATTTAATCCTTCTTTCCGCTCGGATCTTTATTGAAACTAACTAGAAAACTGAAAATCAATGTAATGCAAGTGGAATAATTAAATCAAAACAAATAAAAAAAAATAAATGAAATATGTTTATTCAAATGCTAAGTACTTTAGGCCTAAAGTCTTAAGTAGCAAGTACAACTAAAATTGTTTTACTTTTACTCAGCAGGTAGAATATTGATTAACTAAGTGCCAGTCACTAACTAAGGAGCAATCTCACAGGGCAACTCAAAATAACCAACAGCGCAGTTCAAAATCCAACTATGACAAACAGAAATCTCGATAAAAACTAATAGAAATACCATATTATCTATTTCGTTATACAAACTGAAACAAATACTTTGTAATCAAAATCCAATTTGAGTTTATGGGCAAGTAAAAATGTTTAAGGCTTAAACACACAATTAGAGTTTATTGCATTTTTAATATGCACAGGGGAACAGAATTTGGTAGTTATAGTTATATTATAGGGCAGTCGTTAATTGCAATGAAATAGACTATGTATTAGCAAATGCAGCTGCAGGCAACTGCTAACTTAGTTAGCACAAATATTTTTCTATATACTCGTAACATGTAATTTGTGTATTTATTTCACTTTAAACTATGTATGCAGCTCACTTTTTGTCTCTTTCATTCTCACACACACACATACACACGCGCACTAACACAACCAGACAAGACGACAAAACGAGACGATTTAAAATCGCATTTTTTAAGTTATAACACTATAAGCAACTTCCCCAGGCTGGGTTAATACTCGATCAGAATTGTTTTGGAGAAAGAAACATGAAAATACTTTTTTGTTTTACGAGTACGACTACGGCACAAATGAAAGATACTTGTTTACAAAAATATCAATACAATCTATGCATATGTATATTTAGTAAAAAAAAAGGAAAGTCGAAAGAAAACATAAGAATAATAATTATAAATGAACTATTACAATTCAGGCGACACTTAATTACACATTTCGAGCCAAACTCTCAAATACAAATTTTCAAAATTTGGCATTACGATTATAATAACATAGCATTTTTACAGGTTTTTTGTTTCTTGTGTGTGAAGAAGAAAAAGTACACTCTTACTTTGTGCATATGCGAATGTATGTATGTATGTAATGCTTGTATGTAACTAGGGGATTACAATTGGGAAGAACTGAATGAACACAATGCACGCGAAGAGCAAACAAACTACATAATACATAAGCCATCAATTTCCACTTAAGTTAAAGCCAATTCAAATGATGCTATGGTCTCCATTAATCAATTATGTTTCTCTTGTTGCCGTTGTTGTTGCAGTTGGTGTTTTACATATTAATTGTGGTTGTTGTTGTTGCTGTTGATGCTAATGTGGATGCTGATTGATTGCTGTCCCTGTTGGCATTTACTGTATCGTTTTAGTTGCTGATCTTTTGCAGTTTCTGCAATACTTTTAGGCCCTGCTCCTGATACTCCTGCTTGGACATCCAGAAGGCATCTCGATCTTTCGTTACCTCGGCTAAAACAGCGCCGCCAATGAAGACCATATCTTTGCGACGCGGCGGATCCTCAATTCGTATTTTGAATTTCTAAGGGAACACAACATTAATTAATTTAATTAATCAATTCAATAAGGTAATGTATTTACCGCCAGCTTTTCCGTGTCGTTCTTGAGAACACGCTCCAAATATAATTGCTTAATTTCTCGCTCCAGTCGACTAGGCAGACCCGGGTACATGGTTGAGCCGCCAGAGAGAACTATATGCTTATAGAGTTCGGGACGTATATCAATATCCGCAGCCTGTATTGTGTTGAAGGCCAGTTCCGCAATGCCAGCGCCCTCAACATTTATTAAATGCGGCTGGAACAGCGCCTCGGGCGCCTCAAAACGCTCGCCACCAACTTTGATAACACGTCCATCAGGCAGCTGTATACAAATATGCAAAAGTTTATTTAATAACATTCGCGATATGCAATTAAGATGAGATCATACCGTGTAAGACTCTACCAAGACCGTGGTCTCCAGGGCCAAGCGTTGTTCCATTTCAATATCATAGCCGATGTAACAAAGTTTCTCCTTCATGATGCGCACCGTTTCAAAGTCAGCGGAATGATTAAAGGCATAACCACGTAGTAAAAGTAACTGAATGCATAAAGTAAATAGAGTTAAGCATCTCAGAGTCTGACAATCTGGTCTATCAATCGTTTTGTAACGTTACCTTAATCAAATAACGCGTTATATCACGACCCGCAATATCCAGTCGCCGTGTCAAATGTGGCAGTGAGTACTCCTCGTAGACAGGACAAATATGCGTTACACCATCACCAGAATCGATGACAACACCAGAGATGAGACCCTGGGCGTACAACGTCAGTACCGCCTGTATGGCAATGTACGTCGAATCAAAGCCGTACTTCTCGAACATGACCTACGAATTGAAATGGATTTAGATTCGTTTGTGTAGGAATTATAAAATAATAAGAGCACACTTAAAGTATAATTTTAGGAAACCAAATTAAGGATGGAAAAATAAGGCAAAACTCATAAGAATAAAAAGCAATATGTTAAGTAATAAAGTAATCTATGATTTAATTTGATAAAATGAAAAAATGTTTGAAAATAAATATGAGAATGCTGGTTTTTACCTCGATCATCTTTTCGCGATTCTTTGTGGGATTCATTGGGGGTTCTGTCAGCAATATCTTTGTGTTCGTCGGATCAATGTCCATTTTCTTGGGTCCGAACGTATAATCCCACACATGACACATATCATCCCAATTCCGTACGACTCCGTTCTCCATGGGATATGAGACTTCAAGTAGCGAGCGCAGCTGTGAAGCTTCATCGCCAACCATAAGGTCCTGTAAATGGGCAAATAATATGTTTAATTTTCGATGCAGCCAGGATGATTTGCGTGGCATTGTTTAGTACATTGTTTGATTTGAAACAGCGTTTTTACTCGTTTATTGGGATTGGAGTTAGTTCAACTCATTAGATTAGAATAAACAACCAACTCACTTACGCACTAAACAGGCACAAACAAATACAAATGCGACACAAAACAACGACTAACAACGTGAACAACGAGTTACGAATGACAAATAACAATTAACAAGCAATTTAAATAGTAGGTTAACCCAATAAAACATTGAAAATTATACATGAATATTGACAATAATTTTAAAAATATTATTTTTTGATTAATTGGCGTGCAACATAGTTAGTTAATTAAAGGTGAAACAACAATTGAAAACATTGTACATGCTTTAAATTTGGGTAATAACAATTAACATTTAACGATTAACAATTGAGACAAGACACGATAAGTATTTGTGTAACTTAAGAAAATGCTAACCAGAACAAATATGTAACTGCAATAATTGCAATTGAATACAAACAACAAACAAAAACAATATGTGAAAAATATATGAGAATTGTGATGGAATTGGAATAAGGAAAATCAAGTAAAATGACACAAATATCATATATAAATGTATTCAATTAATTAGCATCATTAATTCGATTCATGGAGAGCACACACTCACACTGGAAATTATTCAATTAATTACGAGTAGTTTTTGGCGTTCAATTTAATCATTGATGAGTTTAAAAAGGATTCAAATTAAAAACGGCTTAACATGAAATTTAAAATGTTTACAAGTGCTTAGTTATTATAAACTATGTATAGTTTGTACATTTACTCAATCAAATTTCCGTTATCGTGTGCATTTTATCTAAATATATTAATTAAATATTGTAACTGCAGTTTAAATTTTTAAAAACTTTTAATTCGATTTGCTGTTTGCTTATTGTTTATTTGAATGCAATCAAACACTGAAGTTAAATATTTGTTGTTGTTTAAATTTAATTTTTTTTTTTTTGTATTTGTTGGTAAACTATAAAACTTGACTTACATCGACATGTAAATCCTGTAAAATATTTGTTTCAAAAAAATATGTAAAAAAAAGAACAGAAAAAAATGTATAAGAATATTAAAAACAGAAAGATTTTTCCTATTTTATAGATTATACTCTATATTTGGATTGTGGTAATTATCAGTTGTTGTTTTGTAAATAAACTAAACTAATTCAGTTAGTAACTATCAAGACTAGTTAATAAATATATCTATGTACATACATAGGCATGTGTTATGTATGTACGAGTCTGTAGTATGTATTTTACATTAAAGAAAAAGCGCTCAATGGTACGTTTACAAACGGAAAACTCGAAACGAAAAGCCTGAAGCGAAAGGTTCATGCTTTTTTAAGACGGTCTGCTGAGAGAAGAAGCCAACTAATATTGGAACATGGCCTAGAGATGATTAACCCAAACCTAGCAAAAGTATTTCAAAATGCCTCAGTTCACGGTAGCCTTTTTAATAAACATTCTAATATGATGTTAATGAATGAATTAAAAACATGATTGGAATGCGCCTACACCATATACGGATAATATGAACTTATATCCAAAGACCAAACCAAAGTCACCCAATATGAATATGTTGTTGCTGTTGTTGTTGAATTTGTTGCAGCAACTCAGTACAAAATGCAATGAATGTAGGTTACAATGTAACTTAATGCCTCCGGTATCGTGATAAGAAAACAAAACAAAAATATAAATAAAAAATGAATAAATAAAGAAATGTCCAAATTGTTTGTATTCAACTAACATAAGAATAATGATTGATGATTATAAAAATTGGAATAGTGAATATAATAATGATGGACAGGACATACAGTACAGTAATGTAAGTATGGTGAGAGGAGGCTAAAATGGCTAATATGTATGTATGTATGCGCTAAGTTCTTGACCAATGCTAATCATGTATAGTACTTATGTATTTATGTATTTAGTTATTATGTACCTGTGCATATATAGTATGTATATTATATAGTATTGATTTAATTAAATATACGTATGTATGTGTTTGAATATTGATATTTTGTGTACATATGTATGTATGTGAATAGAATAGTTGTGTCAATTGGTAAATACGCTTCTCATACCTTCACTTCGATGTCACCGATTTTATTGACCGCTCGGATGATCGGTCGTCCAACCATCGATGGGAAAATGTGCGCGGGAAAATTGCTGCCGGCATAGCCGCATTTTACAAACTGCAAATGGAAAACATGTTAATAAACTATTCAAGAATAAACATACAAAAACAATATATAACAATTTAATCAGCTTTGCCAGTCAGCGGAACAGAGATTTTTAGAACAGCTGGGGATACAGCCAGTTAGCAATTGTTTCAATACAACAAAACATTTCACACTTTTTATTTATTTTTTTCTTTTCCATTTATTACAGTGCAATTGCTTTGACTAATTTTGAGCATAACAAACAATCATTATACATGGGATATCAGAAGATTTAAACTAGCTGCAAATGAAAAACAAAAAATCAATTTTGATCCACAATCGATAGCTCACTCTCTCTCTCTCTCTCACACACACACACATATGGAGACATAGCGTAATCAGACAACAAATTCTTCAGCCGTGATAAGAAATTAGATTGGAAATGGCGTTGCCATCAATGTTGTTGTTCCTTTTATTGTTGTTGTTTGTTGTGTTGCCGCTGCCGCTGCCGCTGTTTTTGCTTTTCGCTTTTTTTCATATGGTTTGGGTATTGGCTATGGGTGTGTGTTTATGTGTGTGCGAGAGTATGCGTAACTTTTGATTTGCTTGGGTGAGTAATACTATGCCGATGAAGCTCGTCCAATGCTCTTTTAACAGTGACTAAAACGGTGCATTTTTATGCACAACTGCATACAAATACATATGTATGTATGTATGATTAGTCTATATTTTAGTTTACAGACCGGCTACTTTATATTGTATGCTCTTTTCCCCCTCTCCATCGCAACGTTAACGAACGCCACCAAATCACAAATCAAGAAAATTGCTAAATGTGTGTCACCAATTCTGCGCTAACTGACTAACTGGCTGTATTTGTCAGTAGTATGCCACATTCGGATAATGGATAATGAATAATGGATACGGATAAGTTTACATACCCCAGTGCCGTTATCACAAACAATGACTTTGCGACCTTTGCTATCCATTTTGTGTTCCAACTATGGACTCAATTGGAGATGGAATTGTCCACGGCTGCTGCTTCTGCTGCTGCTATTGTTGTGTTGTTGTTGGTCGTGGGTGTTGGTTGCTGCTTCTTCGTGTTGACTCTCTGCTGGCTGGCTGGCTGGCTTCACTTCTAGCGGTTCTAATTTTTAGGCGGGTCGCCGTAGCAGTTAATGAGTTGAATTCCTGCTGCCACAGCCGTTGTATTAATACTACTGTTGAATGACTATCGACGAAGCTTACTGCACTTAATCACACAATTTCCAGCCGTACAACACACACACTAGCACAGGCGCACACATATACATGCCAGCTTCATTCATACACATACACTTACGCTACTCACACACACACACACATGTACTGGCACGCGGGCGCGCTCTCACTCTTTCTCTTCTTGTGTTTTATGATGGTTTGCGTCAAGCTTGTTATTTATACATAATACAAACGCTCTCAAATACACTGTAAATTTATTGTATTCAATCAATTTGTTGCTAAATACTTGCAAACGCTGATAATTCCGAAATCTAGGCGGCACAAAAACACAGCAAAACACACACACGCAGAGTTAGAGTTGTGTGGCAAATATCGATATGACGAATATTCTCTTCCAGTTATCGAGTATTCAAGGGCTGCATTAAAAACACCAGTTTTTTCCTATCGGCGTTTATCAAATGTGAATTATGTTGCCATCGGTAAATATGCAGCTTTAAATCCGTGTGTTATTGTTTTATATAATATATTAATATAATTTGATTACAAACATTTTTATGTTTACTACTACAAGCAACCAAACCAAATGTGCAAGTTCGATAGCTCGCATCATTCGATGTATCGATAGCACCTATGAATTACGCGGCTATTTTTAAAATGTTGAGTGGTTCAAGAAGAGCTTGATTCAATAGTTAGGAACACAAAGAACGAGCAGGCGGAGAGTCGCGACAATTTATTTTATTTGGTTTATATAATATGTATATTGTATGTATATATATAATTTGTTATCTTTAGAATTGCTTTAAGAGGCGAAATGTCTTAGATAATAACATAATGCTGTTTTCACATACATTTGTATGATGCGTATATATTCATATTTCTGAATGGTTGTTGTACATAAACTTTCATGTGCAAATGCTGCATTCATTTACTTTCATTTAATCTTTAGTAGTTTTTAAATAATTTCCCTTTTGATTCTGCTTAGTTCCATCATTGTTTTTGTTTATAACGTATGTATTTTTTCTTTTGTATGGTCTTGATACTTATCAAAATCTATAAATTGATGTATGTATGTATGTACGCATGGCTAAACTCCTTCATATACATGCTGACATTTTAGTCGTAGTTAAAGCGGTGGACAACAAATGATTTTTATTTAATATATGTATATTTGTTATTCAATACAATAAATTAGTACATAAGTAATTATGTTATGTACTTTTTGTAATTGGAACAGACGTAAGACTTTTAGTTGAGAAGCACGCTGTATAACTTTTAAATTTGAAGTCATCATTGATCGATAATAGACTGGAAAAAAAACTATTATATTTATTACAGTTGGTGCCATTAATTAAACATACATATGTATTTTATATATGAACTCGCAAGGCGACGCCCTTAAATAATTATAATACATGGATTACTCCTTTACATACGAGTATAGCACACAAATCTCATAATAAGCCTTGCGGTTTGGTGTTCCATTTGTTTTTCCTTTGTTTTCATTTTTCTTTTGTTTTATAATAAGTGTGAGTTTTACCATTTGTATAATAATTTATCTAACTAAATTTTTGCACATTTGAATAACAGTTTTAACATTTTATTTATAAGCAAAAGAAAACAAAACGAAACGAAACGAAAAAAAAAACACATTTAAGAAATTTATAAATAAATAGACTTACATCTTACTATTTACTGTCGTGCCAAATTGTGATTAACTGCAATTTTTCATTATTTAGTTATTTATTTGAATAATTGTGTTTGTTTGTTGGTTTTTATAAAAGCTAGTCTTTAACTTAATTTTCCATTTATTTAAATTTTTTTTTTAATTTTAAAATTTTTTTTCAGTTTGCAAATATTTGTTTATTATATATACAGAAGTATTGTATATATGTAAGTATTAGTTCGATACGTGCATAATTCACTAATTTTAAGTTAAAAACTAATTTTTATGAGTTTATATATTTAAGATAGGTAAGATTAGTATGTTCGTATGCATATGTATTTGAATAGAAGATTTAGTTTTAGAAGCAAAGTACAGCATTTTGGTTAGCAACAATAAAAGAAAAAAACAATAAAAACAACTAGTATAATAACAAATTATAACATTCTACAATTAAAAATAAAAAAAATAAAAAATCCGAAGGCATTTTTGTGTTGCTTATGAAATTGTATAATTGATCCAACCATATTCCGAATATGTGGCTCATTTCATTTCATTTAAAAGTTAAAAAATTTGTTTTGGGTGAACTCATGTTAGTTTTGCATTCTAGCATGGCACTGGGAAATGAAATTCAGTTCGTATCTTCAAGAAAGATATAGTGAAGAAATTTGCAAGTATAAGGATATTTCATTAATTTATAATCTTTGTTGTATTGAACAACTACATATTTGTTAAATATGTTTAGGTTTAATAATTTTATATTGTTTTGCCTAATGTATTGTGCATGATAATTGTTTCTATGTTCTCATCTTAATTTTTTTTTAAATACGAAATAAAAAACAAAATAAATTCAAATAAATGTTGTGCGTAATATTTTTTCTTATTTTCTACCAAGTGCATTTTTTCCATATTGTGTTTAATTTGTAATTGTTAAGTGTATATTTCAGACAAAATCATAATGAAAGAAACAAAACAAAGGAAATACAAAAGGAATACAAAATGTTTTTTTGCATTTATTGTTATAATTTGGAATTATAATTGTTTATTTTTTTAATATGGTTTACTTTGTATTTTGTTCAACAAAAATAATATTGTTAAAATGTTATGTTATTTGTTAATTTTAGATATTGATTTGCTATTTAATTGGTAAATTGTATTTACGATCTGTTATCGCTTTTATAGTTTTTTTTTTATTTTTTTAACATTTGTGTGAGGATAAATGTACTTAATGTTCATTATTATTTTATAAATTGAATATTTAAAATACAATTACAATAAAAAGGTTGATTTTTGTTATTTTGATTTCACTTAACTTTGCTAAAGTGTTTGTTTATTATTTTTGTTAATTTCATGTTGTTGATTTATTAACTAGAGTTTCACACATTTTTTAAAGATTGATAAAACAAAATGCTTAGCTAAGCAACAAAATTAAATTAAAAAACACAATAAATTATAATTATACACATTCACACAGAGAAACATATGTATGTATGTAAGTTAAGAATATTATATTAAGCAACAATTTAACATTTAAAAAAAATTATCATATATGTATGTATATGCAAATATTAGGTATGTATTTGTATATTTTATGTATGTATAAGGAACATTTATGGACTATTGCGGCACATATTGTATATTGTTTCCAATTTGTTGTTGTTGTTTTGTGTGTTACTTTCAATAGACATTCAATGTAAATTTGTTGTGTTGTGTTTTAGTAAAGATTGCACAGTTCAGTTTTGACTTAATCTTTTGCTTTACTGTAATTACTTTTAAGTATATTTATGTAGATTTTTTTAATGTTTTCGAATTCTTTTTTTTTTTTTTGTATTTTTTTTGTTTTGTTTAATTATAATATGTACGCTTCTTTTTGGCGCTGCTAAATGTTTTTAACAAATTAGCGCTAATTTTTTGTTTTTAATTTTTTTGTTTTGTTTTTTTGTTCTTTCATTCTTTATACATACAGACTTAAGATTAGTTTCAGTTTTTACTTCGGAAAAGGAATCTGTGGCATGCATCAATTTTAATATCCTGCATGCGTCTTCTGTTCGTGTGGGCTGTAATCTTAAACTTTCAACTTCAACTTCAACTTCAATTTCATCATCATTTCATCTTCAACATTTTTATCTTAACAAACAAATCAATTGAGTTAAAAATTTCAATAATTCGGCAATAAGTATAATTGTAGGTTTTACATGTGTTTCATATTTCATAATATACGATTCAACTGTTCAATTGTTTCATTTGTGTTTTTGTTGTTCTTGTTGTTGCATTGCCTTTAACCTTTGACCCTCATGCTTATAATTAATGTAAGTATGTTCTTTTTGTATCGGTTCTGGATTTTCTTCTTTTCTTTTTTTAGTATAGTTTTACAATTATTACGAATGATGTTTAGCTAAAACGACAAATCTTTGCAACATTATAATGTTTATATGTATGTAGATATATTATATGTTTAGATTATATACGCATGTACTCGAGTGTATCTCTCTCTCTCTCTATGTGTGTGTGTGTATGTGTATGTCTATGTGTGTGTGTGTGTGTGTGTGTGTGAGGAATTGCGCTATGTTCTCAGTTGGCACACAGAGCACACTCTGGATCCACAGCCAGCAAATCCAATCCACATCACAACACAACACAATAAAACAAAACAAAACACAAGACAGCACATCATCACATCTTCGACAACAACAGGTGTTATAGTATCCGATCCGATCGAGAGATTGTAGAGGCCCAGAGAAGCCGCCGTCTCCCGTTATCAACCTTACACCTCCACCTCCATCGTCGTCGTCGCTGTTGCCACTTGCCCTTGTTATCGATGCTGCCGCTTATCCATGCGCCGCTCCATTGTTGCTTTGACTATGAGGCGGATGCGTTGGATCATCGCTGGGCGTCGGCGGCTGATCGCGACGCGGCGGCATCCGCTCGTTGACCGCATCGAGTCCCTTGGCCTCCGCGAACGAGGTAATCTTGTGATTGGGCGAGAAGCCCTGCATGGCATTCTTGAGGGACTGCTTGCCGCCGGATAAGGCGCCCAATGGGAGGGCGCCCGTTGGCGTCAGCCCCTTAAGCTGCAGCACTGACTCCGACTCCTCGCGCAGCACGGAGAAGACGCGCGCCATTTTGCCAATGGCCCGGATCTTGTTGCGTATGACTTCCTTGCGCAGGGCCGCCTCGTCGTCCGATAGCGGCTCCTCGCTCTCCTCGGTCATGAGCTCGTCGTCGGAGCAGATGTTCAGCACGTTCACCAGCATCTCGGTGACCTTCTCGCCGACAAAGGGCAGCGACCAGGTGAACACGTCCATGAAGTTGGGAAGCCAGTAGGGATGCGGCGAGCAATTGAACTGACGGATGTTCATCACGTTGTTCTCGTATTTGAGCACAGCCGCCTTGTTGTTGTACACGTCCAAGTAGTTGGGCGCCGAGAAGATGGTGATCAGCGAGGGGAAACCGGTCGTCTGGCTCTTCCTGTACATGCGGTAGCCGGCGTCCTGCGCCTCGTGCGCCCGGATGATCGACAGCAGATTGTTGTTCTGCAGGAAGTCGCAGCAGGCGGCGTAGCTGTAGAAATACGAACAGCCGCGCACCGAGTTGTGCGTGTAGAAGTCCGTGTTCTTCTCGTTGCCAAAGTCCTCGAGCGGATCGGACCAGAGCAGGTCGCACATGGGGCCAAAGGCGGGCGGCTCCTTGAAGCGATCCAGCCGCCTGATGTCCTCCAGCTCGTGGATCTCGGGCGACAGTCCGCCGTGCACGCAGAGGAACTGCTGGTTCATCAAAGCCGCCAGCGGCAGGCAGTCGAACGCGTCCATGCACGCGTCGTAGACGCGCTCCGAGTATTTGATCTTGCACTCCTGCTTGAAGGTGAAGTACTCGGTCAAGTGCCGGCACTCGTGGTTGCCGCGCAGCAGGAACAGCGTCTGCGGATACGTGATTTTCAGCGACCACAAATACAGGACGCACTCAATGCTGAAATAGCCCCGGTCCACATAATCGCCAAGGAACAGATATTTTGTCGTTGCCGGCGATCCGCCCACTTCGAACAGTTTCATGAGATCGTAGAATTGACCATGGATATCACCACAGACGGTAACTGGCGCCTCAATATCGATCATAGTCTTCTCATGGCGCAACAAAGCGGCGCCCTCTTGAATGATGCGCATGGCGGGCGCCTCCTCGATGCGTCCCTCGAGGATGAAGTGCTGCTTCAAGAGCTCATGATTCGGTTTACCGGTGCGCGGATCAAAGACCTCGGCTATCGTCAGCTTGTGACTGGGTGGAAATGGCACACTATCGACGACACGTTCTTTGGTGTTGATCGCGGAGTGACCGCCGTGACCGCCATGAATCTTGTGCGTCGGACTGTCGTGTCCGACGCTGGCAACAGAGGCGGAAGCAGCGGCAGCGGCATTTGAGTTGCTGCTGCTGCTGTTACTCGTTGTTGTTGTTGTTGTTGCTGCTGTTGTTGTGTTGCCCGTGGCATTGTTGTTGTTGCTTGCACTGCCGCCATGCTGCTGCTGCTGCGTATCTGTGGCATCCGTGGAGTTGCTAACGGATCCGCCTCTTTGGCTTGCACTTGTTGCCACTTGGGCGCCACTCGATTGATTATTCAAAGACATTTTTACTATTTTCTGTTGTTGTTGTTGTGGAGCACTGTTAATTGAATTGCAGTTGCTGCTGCTATTGCTGCTCTCGCTCTCGCTCTCTTCCTGATTTTCCTTCTTTTCCTGCAGGCGCCCACGCTGGGTGAGCGTTTTTTAATGTGCACCCCTCCTCTCTTTCTGCACTACTTTGCACTAGCTGCACACACACACACACACCTACACAAGAGCACACACACACTGAGAGAGAGAGGCACGTTGGCCAACAACACACGCACTTTTCAACTTTTGCTTTTTGCTGCTGCTTCTGCTGCTGCTGCTGCTGTTGTTGTTGTTGCTGGAGCTACTTCGCCGCTTTATCGTGTGTTGCCAGGCTTTTTTTTATATTCAAGTTGTTTTGTTGCTATTCTGCTTAGCTAATGTTTGCTGTTGCATCTGTAACGCAACAACAATGTATATATTCACAATATGTATTTGGTTTTTCGTTTATTTCGTCTTGGCTGCTGCTGCTGCTGCTGTGCCCTGCAGACGTCGTAATTTCTCCCTTGCTACGTTTTTTTCGCTTCTCAATGGAATTTTCAGCTCCCCCTCACTCTCCTTTATTTTTATTGATATTCTACCAATGTGACCGCACAACCTGACTGTCAAAATACCACTTTTCTACTTACAAATATACCGAATATACCAAACGCGGAAGATGCTGACGTAAGTTGGGATTTATTTGGAATTAACCAGTTACTGATATGTACACATATACCCGCAGCTCGATGACCAATCTTACTTTTTAATTACAACTGATAACCAACAAATACTGTCAAGCCTAATCAGATTTTGTGCTTATGTCATCTTAATGAATGTTGTGTCAAATAAATGCGGGTTTTTGCATTTTTGCATCCTTTCGATAAAATTTGGATGCGATTCCATAAGGCTTGCTATGTTATAGAATTATCGATACGTGTATAAAATAAGCCAAATCGATAAAAAAAAGCTTTTACAAAATACTGTGGTATAACGGTATCTGACGATACGTAGCTTTTGGCGCCAAGTTTTAAAATTCTTGCTAAAAAGGACCACAATAGAATATATACTCAAAACGAACATTTAGAGGAAATAATAAACGTGCGCGCATTTTATTCTCAGGATAGGTACTTGTATATTTTTTTTTAAATGTTTTTGTATTATTTTGTTTGTTTTTTTTTTGCTTTGTTAATATTAATTATGTTAATAACATTGATAATCATTTTATTTTGCATTCACTTAAAGTTAAAACTTCTTTTCTGCATATGTTCATGCCATTTGTAAATTAATTTGTTATTCTTCTTTGGATTGCATACAATTTTTTTCACAACGGCGCAAATTGTGCAAATTGTCAATTTGCATTTTACAATTGCAATTTGTTTATTTTTTTCTAGCCAGCTGTCCATGCAATACATTTATAAATTTATAATATAATAATGCTTTCACTGTTAAATTTGTTAATTTATTTATTTTTGGTTTAATAATAAAATTGAAAATTTTTAAGAGATTTATCTAGATGTGATGTTTTTTTTTTTGGTTTTGCTTATAATTTTTATTAAATATTAATTTGTTTAAATGTTTCTTTAATATTATTTGTTGTTGTTGTTGTTTTTTGTTTAAATATAAGTATATAAACGTTTTGCTTTGACTTCGACAGTTTCCTCAACTTATATTTATTTTATTTTTATGTATATATATGTATATATGCATATAAATAAATGTTTAAATATATATAAAAAATGCATTTAAATTGATTTATCCAAAAGGTAAAGTTTTTAATTCTTTTCATAATATATATTAGAGTTTTTTTTTTTGTTTTTCTTGTGTAAAGTTTTAAAGCATTCGAGGGCAGGAAGTAGATGTTGAAAAATACGTTTATCAAAAAAATAGATAAAATATATATAAACATTACAAATATTACATATAAAAAGGGGATTTCTGTATATTTGCAATGAAGACGCCGTAAATATATTAAACCAAAGAAGAGAAATAAAAGTTGAAATGCTGCTAACAATTAAACTATGCAATTATCTAAATAAATCAAAATCATACATTAAAATACACACGCACACATCAAGCACCCACACATACACACACACTCACACAGATGCAACTAGGAAAAAGGTATTCCTTTCAAGTGTAAACAAAATGAAAATTTTATTTTCAGTTTTCGAACTTATGAAAAAGATTAACAAAAGTATGTTTAAAAATTAATTAAATATCTTTTTTTTAAAACAATGTGATTGTACATAAGTATGTATGTAAGTATTTATGCTAATTTACAAACAACGGCAACAAATTGTGTAACAATTCTCAGTTTATATTGCAACAATAAAATCATAATATTAATTAATTAATTAATAAACTCATATACTTATTAAACATTTAAGTGTTCCTCTCTCTCTCTTTTCTCTCTCATTTTTGGATCTCAAAAAAGAACAGGCACAGAAGAAAATAAATTATATTTGTATTTACTCGAAAATGTTGTATTTTATTATAATTGTTTTATTTTTTTTTTCTTTCATTTTTGGGTTTTGAAATATCTTGAAAGTTTGTAACAATTGATTTTCTTTTTTGTATTCTTTCAATTATTAATTAATTATGCAATTAATTTAATATTAGTTTCTGTATCTTTTTTTTTATTTTTGGGTAAATTTATATTTATTGTGGCTGTAGTAGAAAATTTACTGTTAAAAAGTGATGTGTATGCATTGAAAGAAGAGACGAGAAGAGCGTTTAAAGAGCGGTTGAGTGTGAGCCTTTGGAAAAAGATCAGTAATTTTTTAGATTTAGTTTCTTGATTTGTTTCTTGTTATCTTTTTCTCATAGTTTTAGGTTTTTCATGTTGTGTATATAGTATAAAAGTATTGTTTTTTTTTTTTGTTTTTTTAAATATATATAAATAAATATATGCATACATATATACAAATATATATATGTATATATATTTATATGTATATTTTGTTTGCTTAGTTTATGTTAGCTTCTTATTAAACATTATTAATTTTTCTTATTTTTTTGTTTTTTTTTTTTTGTTTTAGAAGAGCGCGCTAAATTGCATGTGGGGGAACTTTTTTGTTTGGATTGAAGGAGAAAAGTATGTATATATACTATATAAGTATGTATGTATGTATGGGCTTAACTTTTGTTTAAATTCATTAAGTGTTTTCTTTTTCTTTATGCATATATGTATTGTTTTTTTTTTATATTTCCTTTTAAATAATAATAGTAATTTCTTGCATCGAATTTGTTGTAACTGTTGTTGTTCTTTGTATTTCGTTTAAATATATTCTTTTTTTTTCTTTTTTTGGTTTTGGAATTGAAATGCAATAAACTTTTGTAAATTGTATGCTTTGGTTGTATATTTTTTGTTTTTGTTTCTGTTGTTGCTTAGCATTAACATTAACTTTTCTTGACTATTTGGGAAAATGAGAGTTTCGAAACGCTTAAATCTGTAACGATTAATAGCTTACATATATACATACATTGGTGTATATATATATACATACGCTGACATATGTATATACCATGTATATGTCAAGTAACTGTTTAGACAAAAAAAAAGAATTTTTTTGTACTCGTTCTAAGAACCAAAAGAAAATAATGAAAACCCAAAGAAAAGCTATTTTTTGGGCAAAACAAAATATACAAATTTTTTAATTTGTCAAAACAGTCACTTGACAAGCTGTAAGTTTTTTTTTATATTTTCTTTTATTGTTTATTGTATGCGCGCATGGGTACAGTCTCATACAAGGCAAAGGCGTCTAACCGCAAAAACTGTTGCCTGCTTTTAGGTGCTAGAGTTAAAAGCCAATTTCTGTTGCTTGCTCTCTCTTGCACACATTTATGCTATCCCTCTCTCTCTCTCTCGCTCTCTTACTCTCTTTATGTATAGCTTTCTCTGTCGCGCATGTACCCATGCTGTATAGGCGCCATTTAAATATCTTTAGTTTGTTGTGTGTTTGCATTGTGATTTCGGTTTACGGGTTCTTTTTTTTATTATTGCCCATTAACTTAATTAAAATTTGCATGTAAGAGGCAACGATTTTTGAATAATTGTATGTATTCATTCGGTTTTGTTTTGTTTTACTGCTTTACTGTTGCTCTCTCTTTCTCTCTCTCGCTTGCTCGCCCTTTATTTAATGAATTCATCTTTGAATTCAATCACGACACATCAACTTTTAAATAAACGTATGTCTGTGTATATATATGTATATATGTATATCTTCTTATGCATATGCGTGTGTATGTATGTATGTATGTAGGTATATTTGTTTATAAAGTACTTCAAATTGCTATATGTTTGCATTTTGTATTACATTCGTCTTTGTCAAATTTAAATTGTTTGGTAACCGCTCATTTTATTTAGTTATTTTTTATCATTTCCCTTTACTTACTGCCCGCTTAACAACAGTTTTCTTCTTGTTTTTCTTGCGTTTCGTTTTTTAATTTTAATTTAATTTTCAACTTAAAAATAAATGTACATACACAGTTGGTTGTTTCTTTTGTTGGGTGAGTGTGGTTTTTTTTTTTCTGAATTTCCTTAACGTTTCCATTTATAATTGTTTTGGTAACTTGTTTAATTTAATAATAACAATGCATTTGTTAAAGAGAAGTTGCACTCGTTTTAAAGTATTTATTTTTTTATTTTTTTCTTCTTTTTAAATTCATTTAACTTATTTTACTTAAGGTGTAGCAAACAATAAATGTTTGTATGTAAATATACAATAAGTAAAAACATAGGCATACAAAGGTAGAAACAACAACTTCAGTTATAATTTATATGCATAAAAATTACATTTGTTTACAATAAATATAAATATATATGTATGTATGTGTATAAAAAAAAGAAAACAAAAGAACATTTTAAAAATAAAAACTAATAACAGCTTATAAACAAACTTTAATTCAACTTTGCACACTCTTTCACACATTCAGTTTGCTTTGTTTCATTCATTTTGTGTTTGTATCTTCGTTTTAATAAATAACTAAAATTCGATTAAGTTGACACTCGCCGAAGACGCGACGCAGGCGCAAATGTGTGTGTAGTGGCGGGCGGACAGAGAGGATGTGCCATGCAAACGCTGCGTAAATTTTCTATTGCATACCCAACAGGCGCAACGTGCATTTCAATTGAGATTCGACGCGCTTTTAATTTCATTTCTGTTGCTGGCTCTGCCGCCTGATCGTATCAGTAAGTGTGACAGAGATAAATAGACACAGAGAGAGAGAGAGAGAGAGTTTGAGAGAGAAGGCGTTAAAGACACAGAGAGTGAAAACGCGCGCGTTGTGTGAGAGCCAAAGAGTGTGTTTGTACCGTTAGATATCGGCATTTTGCTTTGTTGGTGCGCTGCTGCTGCACATTTGACGCCTGCATCGCTGCAGCCTGTTCAGTTGTTGTTTTTTTTTGTTTAATCATATAATATAATGTGTGTATAATATATATGTATGTATATGTATTAATTATATATATTCAGCTAATGACTACGACAAAGATGGCACGTATATAAAGACCACATACACAATCACCAGATGAGAGAGTGTGAGGCGACAATGGCGACGACAATGTACTCATAAACTTTGAGTTTAATCAACATGCGTGTGTTTATGTGTTTGTGTGTGTGTGTATTTCGAGTGTTCAACGTGTGTGGTGTGTTTGTGAGAGAGAGAGAGAGAGAGAGAGAGAGAGAGATAGAGAGAGTGAGAAAGTAGCAGAAAGCGAGAGAGGAAGAGTGAGTAAAAGTCTTGTAGATTCATAAAGACAGACAGAGAGAGAGAGAGACAGAGAGATTCAGTCGTTTTTAGCTTTTTGTCTATTCTGTTTCTTGTTTTTCTTTTCTTCTTTGTATTAAAAGATTGTAGTAAAATATTGCTGTTGTTTGTTTATGTTTTTTTGTTGTTGTAGGAAGTAGTTTTGCATTAGCTTCTTATTGGTGTTTAGCTATTTTCAAGTCGCCCTCGGCGCCACACAACGAAAGTAGTAAAATTTCTTAGCATTTTTTCAAGATTTTTTTAGATTCTTTTTTTTTTTTTGTAGTTTTGTTTTGTGTTTTTTGTTTGTTTTTGGTTTAAAGTTTTTAATACAGAGACGAGCTTTATCTTTAAATTGTTATATAAGGTTTGCCTTTGCATTTCTTTATTTTTTAGCAAATAAATTAATTTACCTAATTTGCTTGCTTGCTGCTTCTGCTGCAGCGACAGCGACAGCAACGTCAACGCCAGCAGCGACGGCGGCTTAGCATTTTATTTCTGTTTCATACATACATATGTATGTTTTCTTTTATTAATTATTCTTTTTGTTATAGATTTTTCTTTTCTTAGTTTGCTCTTTTGATATAACGTTGCACAAAATTTTGATGATATATATGTATGTTTTGTATACTATATATATTTATATGGATGTATATAAATATATATATATATATAATTCTATATGGATTAACTGCAATTTATAATTAGCTTTTGTTTTGTTTTGCTTGGTTTTTCCTTTTCTTTCCATCTTCAATAAATTGTTCGCTTTAATACCAATAAGTTAAACAAACTTTTTCGTTTTATTTGCATTATCATCATCTTCTTTTCTTTTTGCTGCTTCTTATTTTCCTTGATCAACAACATCGACTACGATTTCTCCTGCTGCTGCTTTACATTCTTCCTGCTTCATCTGCTGTGTATGTGTAGATGTGTTGATGTGTGTGTGTTTGTTTGTATGTATGTGTATATGACGCTGACGCGCTGTTGCCGCTGCTTAACACTGTTTCTATATATCTATTTGATTTTGCTTTCTCCCTCCCACTCGCATGCACTGCTCTTTACTTAACTGTCGACTTCTAAAACTGCTCTGACTTTGCTGCTGCTGCTGCTGCTGCTCTGCTGCTGCTTCTGCTGCTGCACTGCTCTTATTCTTCTTCTTGTTCTTAATTATCTACTGATTATCCACTGATTGAATTTGCAGTTGCATTGGCCGCTGCTGCTGCCGCCGCTGACAGTGTTTTTTGGCCCTCCTCCGCGGGAGATGGCGTCGCATCGCGACGCGGCGGCATCCGCTCGTTGACCGCATCGAGTCCCTTGGCCTCCGCGAACGAGGTAATCTTGTGATTGGGCGAGAAGCCCTGCATGGCATTCTTGAGGGACTGCTTGCCGCCGGATAAGGCGCCCAATGGGAGGGCGCCCGTTGGCGTCAGCCCCTTAAGCTGCAGCACTGACTCCGACTCCTCGCGCAGCACGGAGAAGACGCGCGCCATTTTGCCAATGGCCCGGATCTTGTTGCGTATGACTTCCTTGCGCAGGGCCGCCTCGTCGTCCGATAGCGGCTCCTCGCTCTCCTCGGTCATGAGCTCGTCGTCGGAGCAGATGTTCAGCACGTTCACCAGCATCTCGGTGACCTTCTCGCCGACAAAGGGCAGCGACCAGGTGAACACGTCCATGAAGTTGGGAAGCCAGTAGGGATGCGGCGAGCAATTGAACTGACGGATGTTCATCACGTTGTTCTCGTATTTGAGCACAGCCGCCTTGTTGTTGTACACGTCCAAGTAGTTGGGCGCCGAGAAGATGGTGATCAGCGAGGGGAAACCGGTCGTCTGGCTCTTCCTGTACATGCGGTAGCCGGCGTCCTGCGCCTCGTGCGCCCGGATGATCGACAGCAGATTGTTGTTCTGCAGGAAGTCGCAGCAGGCGGCGTAGCTGTAGAAATACGAACAGCCGCGCACCGAGTTGTGCGTGTAGAAGTCCGTGTTCTTCTCGTTGCCAAAGTCCTCGAGCGGATCGGACCAGAGCAGGTCGCACATGGGGCCAAAGGCGGGCGGCTCCTTGAAGCGATCCAGCCGCCTGATGTCCTCCAGCTCGTGGATCTCGGGCGACAGTCCGCCGTGCACGCAGAGGAACTGCTGGTTCATCAAAGCCGCCAGCGGCAGGCAGTCGAACGCGTCCATGCACGCGTCGTAGACGCGCTCCGAGTATTTGATCTTGCACTCCTGCTTGAAGGTGAAGTACTCGGTCAAGTGCCGGCACTCGTGGTTGCCGCGCAGCAGGAACAGCGTCTGCGGATACGTGATTTTCAGCGACCACAAATACAGGACGCACTCAATGCTGAAATAGCCCCGGTCCACATAATCGCCAAGGAACAGATATTTTGTCGTTGCCGGCGATCCGCCGATCTCAAACAATTTCATCAGATCATAGAACTGCCCGTGGATATCACCACAGACGGTAACTGGCGCCTCAATATCGATCATTGTCTTCTCCTGGCGCAACAAAGCGGCGCCCTCCTGGATGATCCGCAATGCGGCGCTCTCCTCGATGCGTCCCTCGAGGATGAAGTGCTGCTTAAGTACGTCGTGATGTGGCTTCCCGGTGCGTGCATCGAACACATCGGCGCAGGTCAACTTCCGGCTGGGTGGAAACGGTACGCTGTCGATCACACGCTCCTTTGTGGATATTGTGCTGCGTTTTGTGGGACTCTGTGGGGCGACACCTGTTGTGGCGCCACCTGCTGTTGTTGCCGTTGCCGATGCCGCCGCCGACGCCGCAGTTGTCCCCGTCGTTCCACCAGCAGCATTCTTATCATGTGTGTTGTTAACGCTGCCAGCGGCAGTCGAATTTGGCTTTTGATTTTGTTGCTGCTGCTGCTGCGCTGCTGCCGCCGCTGACTGCGACGGCGACTGGCTGCTGTTGCTGCTGCTGTTGTTGTTCTGTGCTAATGGCGAAGACATTTTGGATTGACTTTGATTCTCGACCAAAAGTCAATGCGACAGACGCCTCCTCCTCCACACGACGTCACTCGCCAAACGCCTAACGCGTCACACACACACACACACCACGCACACACACACACACACACACAAAGTAGGCTCCTCTGTGACTGGGTATGAAAAATACTGCGCTCTCTCCACAATGTTGTTGTTGTTGTTGTTTTTGGCTTAAACGTCTGTCGTCCTCGTTATCCTTGCGTTTCTCAAACAGTCGATAGCCTGCAATTAACATAAATAATAATAAAAGTCAGTAATTTGATTACATATGTATATGTACAATATGTATACATATGGGCATTTCCACAGAAATGTCCACCGCGGCCAACTACGTAAAATTGATCAAAAACTCACATCTTGTGAAATTTGCTTCCAAAATTGTATTCAAGTTATTTAGCCACTTTTTGTGTGAAAAGTAGGAAAAAGGGGTTAAAATAATAATTTTTAAGATTTTCAAAAAAATATAAAAAATACTAACAAAAATATTTCTGAAATTTTTTTTTTTGCAGATGCTCTTAGAATTGTTTCAAGATTTTTTTTGCATTAAAATATTTTTTGTAAAAAATCGAGGAAAAAAGTTGAAAAAGTAGACTTTAACAAAAGTTCAAAATTGTCATTGGGTAATTAATGGGTTAAGAAAAGTTTTGCATCATTCAAACGGAATTTAAACGACCTTTTCAAAATATTTTTTTTTTTTACTGTTGACTTGATTTACATATGTACATAGCTGTTAAAGTATAAAAAAGGGTGTACGCGGAGATATGCGAGTGAGTGTATCTCGGAATTTCATATAAAAAAACAAGCGGGAAAGGCTACAGTTGAGCTCCCGAATTTAGGATACTCGTTACTTATTTAAATAAATTCAAAACATTTTTTATTGCATGCTTTTAGGCACTTGCATTGCTTGAAACTTAAATCAGCCATAGCCATCTTTCTATTTGTCCTATCTTGTTACGATTTAGTAGGATGATAGGTAATAATAGTAGTTAATAGTAGTAGTAGTTATGCCAAATACAATAACTTTTTAATAATACAGGGTAGGCCATTTAAAGTGGAAGCATCGGGTAACCCTATAACTTTTGACAGAGCTGTCAGATCGACTAATGACATAGCGCGTTGGAAGCGTCATTTCAAGACAATTTATACCATGGAACAGTACACTCCAAAAGAACGTGCTGAAATTGTTCAGCTTTACATTCAAAATAACTTCTCGATTGTGAAAACCAAAAAATCTAAAAAAGGCGATTATGACTGGCCACCGAGATCACCCGATTTGACGCCGCCAGACTTTTTTTTATGGGGCTACTTGAAGTCCAAGGTATACACCAACAAGCCAAGGACACTAGCTCAACTCAGAGCCAACATACGACGCGAAATAAGAGCCATATCGGCCGATACACTGGCAAAAGTGATGGAAAATGCAGAAAAAAGGGCATTTTGCGGCCAAAGCTAATGGTGGCCATTTATTTGGAATTTGGATCATTTTCATTTTCAAAAACTAACTAGAAAATTTCTCCTTGGACCGAAATAAATGAATGAGATGAAAACAAAAAAAAAAAAAATTTGTTTCCCTCTTTTTTTTCAAAAACAAATGCTTCCACTTTAAATGGCCTACCCTGTAGAACTTTTTATGCATTTTTTTACTTTTTATATATTTTCCCCTATTTGTGCATTTCATAATTTATTTAATAGTGCATTATTAATATCAAATTTTAAAAAGGAATTTAATGAATTTAATTGTTTTTTTTTTTTTCAAGTTTATTTAAATCATTGACATTCGGAAGATAGTTATCATCTGGTTGCACTTGCTCCACTCAGTCGCCTCTTTTGACATTGGTTTCGTTTACACAGCTTCAGTTTCGTAATAAATATTTAAGCAATACACAAACGCGAATATACATATGTATATGTACCTATATGTATGTATGTAAACATGTTTGTATGTAGCAGTGTCCACGCTGCACAACTGTTAACATGTGCACAGATTGCAGAGATATAAAAATAACAATCAACGTTGCCTGAATAAATAATACGATACAAATGCCAATCACTGCAGTCAGTTATACCAAAGCAGGGACACTGAATATATTCAGACACTACACACACAAACACACACACACAGACACAGACATGCACACTCACTCACACACGCTGCAGACATGCCTAAACAACACAAGCAAAGACGACGATGACTGACGGCTGGCTGACCGGCATATGACGTAGTCTCTCCTCTCTGTATATGGTGTCTTTCTCCTTCTCTCTCTTAAATTCTCGCTCTGACAGGTAGTGCGGGGAACTGTCCAATAAGAACAGTCGAGTTGCTCGACTTTAAGTTGCCCAGTATCTAATCATTTCGATGAAATTGCCAAAAAAAAAAATATAAATTTAAAAAACAAAATAAGTAAAAAAAAATGTTAAAAATGTAAATGTATCAAACATCTTTTAAGCACACACTTTTTGCAGTACTTGTAGACACAAAGAAATAAAGAAAATGTAATGAATAATAAATATATTTAATAATAAAAAAAAACAGCACACAAAATTTATGATTGACACCTCAAGCATGGCAAATAAAAAAAAAAAGAAACTTGATCTGCGCGCACAACATAGGAGTATTATCACCAAATTTGGCTGCTCCAGTTCTCACCGACTCTGGGATTAGGATGTCCGACACAGTCACAAAATATGTACTCTTTGGGTACTGGGTAAATTACAAGCCAGCTGGACTGCGTCTCACACAGTTGCAATCGTGATAGCATAAATATTAAAGCTGGTTAAGCTTATTCATGCTTATTACAATACCTGCACAAAAACAAACATTAATTGCTATGCATGTGTTTGTGAGCACAAGAAAGAAAAAGAGCCGCCCACTTAATTGCCAATACAAACAAATGTATGTATGTATGTATGGATATGTACCAATGTATATGTATATGTAATGTATACAACTAGGTCGCTTTAGCTATTGTTGTTATGACTTTGTTGCGGTTTCGTCGCGCAGCAATTTAAATTTTAATGGTTCATTCGAAAATGTATGCATACAGGTATTTACATAAGTATGTATGTATATATGTACACATGCATGTAAGTATGTATGTAAATGAGAGCTTGTTAATAATCGAATCAGTGATAAGCACGCATACATTGTTAATAGTCCGTTTAACAAGTAAAGTGCATAAACCATTTGGCAAACAGTTGCAAAAGTGCAACTCTACTAAATGCCAACACCCCTCTCTCCCCCCCCCCTCCCTTACCACCCTACCACCCTAATCACCACATCTTCCCACGCACCATCAACGTCATCGTCAGCTTAGAGGTGAGTTTTAAAAATACGCACGCGTGCTGTGTGTGTGTGTGTGTGTGTATGTATAAGTGTGCCTCTTAATGCAAATGAGAGGAAACCGTTAAAGCTTAATATAAAAGCTTTAAGTGCTTGTCAGCATACAGAAAGTGCATATCAAGTTGAATGCGCGTTATCCAGCACTTTAGTATTAAATTGGTATTTTTATTTCAAATGGCACATTCAATTAATTGCATAGTATATTTATTTGTTTGAGTTTAATCCAGTTTCGAAACCAGTTCACAAAGCACTTTAATCTTAATTTAATAAATAATTAACATTGAATTTAAACAATTTCAATATTGATTAATTTGTTGTTATTATCCGACAGGCATGCATCTCGATGTCACATCTTATTAATTTTTGTTTGACACGATTTTTGCGTATTTTTGTCATGATGGTATAGAACCGGTTCCAACTGGGCTCAAAACAAATTCGAGCCCGGCTGCAAACTGGTTCAAGTTCGCTTGAGAAAACTGGTTAAGAATTCGTGCCAAATGTCGTCAATAAATAATTTTTAAACTACTAATTATAAAAGCAATAATACTAGTTCAACTAGTTCGTCATCGAAAGCTTTTCAAACAAAAAAAAAACAAAAGCTGTCTGGGAATTCTAATATCGATATCAAAAAAATGCATATGATGCAGTTCGTGTCGGTATTTACAATTATAATGAAAACTACAACAATTAACATGCTTGACTAAATGATATCATCGGAACAGCTAATTATCAGAAATAGTTTTTTCTTTTTACTTTTTCCTAAAATTAGCCCCTTCTTATCTATGCGATACAATCTATAGATTAGATCTATAAAAGAACATTGATGCCTTTTTTTCTTCTTTTGCCGGCGAGTAAAACGAGCAGAAATTTGAGTTGAAATTGAAATCAAAAAAAAAAAAATGCAATTCCCTTACTTGAAAAAGGAAAAACATATGAATATAGTCCAAGTCCATATTATTACAGAAAAAGGGGTAATAATAATGTCGAATCGGTCGAAAATTGAATTTCTGCATGAAAATAACTTCCGGTTTTCAAATCATTTTAACTTATTTAGATAAAATCTATTTAAATATAACTTAATCTTAGTATGTTATAGGGTATTAAATCTTCGATGTGCAAAAGATAACTTTCCTTTAGTTTACTTTCGCGCTCATTTAGCTTTACTTGGCAAGGTGTGAAAATATAAAGCTTATAGTTCTCTAACAGACCTGTTCTTCATAAACACACACACTCATTACTGTGAGCTTGTCACATACAAAAGGTTGAGAGTTTCTACATAAATTTCACAACATTAAATTGGCAACGTGCGTATGCAAATTTATGTGTCCCACTGTCCCCCTCTTGTAACTGTCTGTGTGTGTGCTGATATTTGAATTATTAAACAAGTTTCAGCAGCAAAGTGAAAACAACATTTTATCAGTGCCTACACGGGCTAATTTCCATGCATATATTCCATTTGTTTGTTCATTGTTAAGTTTTTATTGCTGTGCGCATATTTTTGCGTTTACACGATCGCCGAGGCACATGGTTCGAGTACACCTTGCACTTGTTGTTGTTGTTGTTGCTGTTGCTGTATTAAGTAAATTTTCGACATTCCTCCTGCCGCAACACGTTGCCAATGCCCTGGAACCGATACAGGAAGGCCAAGACCACAGAACAACAGCACCAACAACAATAACAATAATTATACAAACAATATAGTATAGTATATGGACCCAGATGCGTGCGGTTGTGGGTGAGATGTGCGAAGCGGGCTGGTGAGCAGTGGCTGGGCAATGTTGTGTTGCTTTCATAAGATAAAAAAAACTTCGTTGGTAATTTATACCCTAAGAAAATTCGAAAAAAATGGCGAGTGACAAGTATCAAAAATCAAAAAATGAAAAAAGATTTGAGAAAAATTCCTAAAATGTATTTTAACAGCAAAGTTTTATTAAAATCGCATCATAAACAAAGAAGTTATTGCATGGAAGAAAGTTGCAAAGAAGTTATTACTGGCGCCATCTAGCGTTCGTAGCTAATAAGTCATGAATGAGTGCGAAAACGTGTTAACCTATTTCTGAAGTGTACACGATGTACATAAGTATGTAAATATCTCGCAATCGTCTGGCTTTTCAATTTGTTTCTGCCAAATTTGTTTTTTGTTTTTTTTTTAATTTAATTTTGAGTTTCGATATATGGGTGGGTGTGTGTGTGTGTGTTTGTACATTTGCTTGGTAATTAAAAAGCAATTATGCATATGTGATATTAATCGTTGTGAATTCTTGCGAAACTTGCATACGAATGAAAATACTACTGAAATTGTACGGCAACTCTGAACATTAGGAGAATAAGAGGATGAAGATTTTCCCCAGCGTGCAGTTTTTACAAGGTACGATATGTGGGTCTCATGTCGGGATAATTACATCAGCACTTGTTTATTAAATCTCATGTGTATTACGATGTGTATAACAAAAGCAGAAACGTGACCAGCGCACGTTCAAATAAAAATTGTGCCAATCGATGCGACGCGATGCGACGCAGCAGTCTGTGGAGTCAGTATGTTGCCGACTGTTGACCAACTGGCAGACCCATTTCAGTGTGCAATTGTGGGCTTTTATAATTAGTCATATATATATATAAATATATATTAGTTCTGGATACATGCATTTCAACCAACTAACACGCTTTAGAAAAGACCAATTTTGAAATGTATCGGGTATCGGCCTGCATTGGAATCGAAAAGCTTCTCCGTTAAGTGGAATTTTTTAAAAATGTTTTTTTTTTATTGGGATTTTTTTTTTTCAGTATGTAAAGTACGTTATTTGAATAATGAGCTGAAAGTCTTTATACTGTTAGATGATTAAGTTAAAACATGTTAGTGGATATCGAAACTATTACATTTCAATAAAAAATCTTTCAAAATCTCTTTGAAGTTTTTAAAAAAACTTCTAGAAATCATGTACAGAGGTACAGAGCTTAACAATTATCGATAAGTATTGACCTTTTATCGACTCAAATCAACCACACACGCAATTAGTAAATTTTCCTACTTAATCGATTCAAGATTGAATAACTATAACGGTATTTTAAACTGTTTTAATATTTTCAAGCCACGCATCGCCTAAAAGTCTGCAGTAATTTTGTTTAATTCAAATTTTTTTAATAATAAAATAAATATAATATATGTTTATCTATATTCAGCAACGGGTATCTCTAATTCAAAAATCTTAACACAGAACCAATTTTAATGAGCAAATATGTACACTGTACCAATTGTAATGAGCACACATGTACGAGTAAATATATACTTGAGTGGGATGGGAAATTGTCCTGTGACATACTATAATATCCTCCAAAGGGGCATAAAAATGTTTTCTGATGCGACAAATTGAGCACAGGCGACCCATTAAATGGAAATGGGAATGAGAACGTAAATGAAAATGAAAATGCATTGACAATTGCCATACCCCGAGTACTCGTACATTGTCTTCGAAAGTTATTGACCCAAATTTTAATGCAATCATAAAAAAAATACGTAGATAAAACCAAGCGGAGCAACAGTTTTGCCGTATGACCAACACGTGAGGTTTGTGTAGCCATTGGGAGGAGGTGCCCCTTTTGAGCAGGGTTCACAACCGGTTCGAAAATTATATGAAATGCAATTTTTGTGATAATCAAATGCCAATCGACGACAGCTTTATGTATTTGTCTGTGCTTTAGAATAAATAACAACACTTAAAATAAATGTGCAAGTTTTCTGTTACGTCATTCGTAATCAATAGTAATCGAATTTAAATTGTTATCGATTTGCTTGAAATCGTGCAACTTTTGCTGCTGGAGATGAGCGTGAAATGGGATTTGAAAAAAAAAATCGTTAAGTAGAAAAATAAATTTATTATCTTTTTGTATATTTAAAATATTTACGATTTGGTAATTGAATTCACAATTTTCGGGAAATTTGAACCGCATTCACCTCCCATTTCTGCCAACTTTAAACGAAAACGGAATTCGAAACCGTTGCACTAGTTCTGCAAATCTATTTACACATCACAAAATAAGGAAGGCAAACGATTTTCGTGTCTATATAAAATGTATGTGATCTCTTGTCCTTCAACCAATGAAAAGAATTTTAGAAAATGCAACTAAATGTTAAATATCTCGGGGATTTTGTAATGAAATGACTGCACGTTGCCAGACCGCCTAATTAACGAGTCTACAATCATGAAATTCGGTGAATAAAAATTAAATTTACTTAGAAATTTAAATAATGCGGCATTTAAGCAACTATGTATATGCGATACTGAATTGCTAATTTGATGAGAAAAGAAAATAAAGAAATCGTTAATTTCATGGCATAAACGTTGATTTTTCGCTGTGGTTTTCAGTTTCACCCACACACACATAGACACATGTGTGCCAGATTTGCGTGCAATTAGAACAATGCCGAACCGACACACAGATTGCAAATATTTCACGGCATTTTCACAAATCTGTTGCTGAATTTCTAAGACATTAAATTTCGACTGTGGCCGGCGAAGCAAAAAAACAAATTAAATTAAATGTTAAGGTTGTTTACTTGGCAAGCGGTATAGACATTATCTCAAGCGACGGACAAATCACCTGAAACTCTTATTATACCCAAGAGTCGTAGAGAACAAGGGTATATTATGTGCGTTTAAATGTAAATGCTTTCAACTGTAGATTCCGCTTCCAAAAAAAAGTTTATCACATCTACAGTTTGCATGAAAGATTGCTCTTTTCAGAATGCCAAAATTTCCATTTATTCATATTCAATATTCCAATTAATTGCATCAAGATCTGTTAAATGTAAAGGTGCTTATGGCTGTTTTAAGATTTTTCAAGCCAGACTTCAAATTCAACACTACAAAAAACATGTGTGCATTTAAATTGACTAACGGTTATGGGCATTTCCAGAAAAAGGTCCACCACGACGAAAAACGTAACATTGATCAAAAACTCACATCTTCTGAAATTTTCTTCCAAAAATGTATTCAAGTTATTTATTTAAGCAATATACGCTCGAAGAAATTCAATAGGATGAAGATATAGATTCTACATTGGAATAAATTCACTTTTTCCATATATTTGCCCATTTTCTTAAAATTGACTTCCAAAATGGACCGTTTGTATTTTAACGATTACACTTAGTAGGACAGTAAGATTGTAACATGAACCATTTTAATTCTTAAAAAAATATTCAAAGTTTAATTTAAAACAAGTTTTAAAAGCTGTTTTCGATATATAGAATGAAATTTGATGAACAAACTCTTGGAAAAACTAGGTGGAAATCTTGTCACGTTAGCGATGTCGCGTTACAAATTACTAATAAAGCTTGTAAAATAAATAAAATGATAGTAACTTATCAAAATTATTTCTAAAATCGAGAACTACATTATTTTATTATATTTTGAGAGTATTTTCTTCCAAATTACTCGCCACATTTCGCAGACTTTCGCATTTGTCAAGATGAAGTCAAAAACGACTTCCATTTTTCGTCGCGTTCGCGATGCATTGTTTTTTATAAATAATTCGAAAACGACAAGTCTTCAGAGCTTGTCTTTTATAATAAAAATAGTGTTGATATAATGCATTAAACACGTGAGAAAACAGTTTTGAAAATGTCAGCTTTTACCACTTTTTTTTTTCATTTAAAGACGTACAAATGTCGCGTTTTCGATCCTGGAAATACCCATATCATATTGTCGACTTTAGATTTTTCAATTCTTTCCATTTGGATACTTTTAATGCAGTCGTGAGCGTTCGTGTCACGCGCTCATCTCTGCAGAGAGAGAGATTGCAGTTTGAACGCTGACAGCTCGTTTTGTTCAAGTTATTAAAAACAAAAGTAAAACCGTTTAAATATTTACTGTAAATAAGGAGAAACAGCAGCAACGGCAACGCTTAATTAAAGTGCAAAATGTATTTGTTATTCAGCTATTTGCAAAATGTGGCAAACTAATTAAAAGTGTGTCGAAGTCGAATGCCAATGGCAAGAACAAAAGCCGACCGCGAACAACAGCAACAGTTGCTGAACGTATGTGTGTGTGTGTGTAAGTGTGTGTGTATGTGTGGGTGGTGTCTGTTAACAAAAGCGCAAACAACAACAAAAACAACAGCAACAGCAGTTTACACTTGTTGTTATAGCATTTCAAAAACAATGCAGATATGTCTGCCTGTGTGTGCCCGTGTGTGCGTGTTTGCATGTATGTGAGTGAGTGAGTGTGTGTGTGTTTGTGCCATAGAAAGCATTGGAAATAAACGGAACCATGCAAGACAAGACCATATTTGTGTGTACTCCCACATTTATGCATGCTTGGACATACATATTTACATATACATGTACATTAGGGTGTCCCTTATTTGGTCAAAGTCAATATTTTTAAAGCACTCAGAAATAAATTTTTACCTCAATCGGAGTATGATAACCCGTGCCGACTTGGATCGGAAAATTTTAAAATTATATGGGACAAAAAAAAAAAAAATTTTTTTTTTTAATTTTTTATTTTGTTCATTTGGTCTTAAAGAACTCAAAACTAAGTTTTCACCTTAATCGGAGTACGATAACCATTCAAATTTGCATCGAAACATGAAAAAACAGTGTTTTAACACTTATTATGCATTTTTCGATGATTTTTCATGTTTCGATGCAAATTTGAATGGGTTATCGTACTCCGATTAAGGTGAAAACTTGGTTTTGAGTTCTTTAAGACCAAATGAACAAAATAAAAAAATAAAAAATTAGAAAAAATTTTTTTTTTTTTTTTGTCCCATATAATTTTAAAATTTTCCGATCCAAGTCGGCACGGGTTATCATACTCCGATTGAGGTAAGTGAGTGCTGAGTGCTTTAAGACCTAATGAACTAGCCCGTATGCGTTTAAAAATATTGACTTTGACCAAATAAGGGACACCCTAATGTACATACATACATACATATATATATAATGTACATATGTATGTATATATGTGTCAAATTAACTAGACAACAATGCTCATACTATACTATAGTTATTCAGAACACTACAATTCAACTAACTATAAAGAGTTTTTGTTTGTACCAGTTCTCAATAATAACGATTTAATTCATTCAATGATTAAAAATAAATAAAAAAATTTCGATGGGAACAAACACATTTTTATAAAATCAAAGGAAAGCGCAGGAAAAATTACACATTTACATAGGTGATGACAAAAAGTTTCATATTTCATATTCTGTTTGACAAACTGAACAATCACACTTCAACCTGCTGTCAAAGTTGAGCTAATTTCTCAAGTTAAGGCTGCTTAATTTATGTCATACATACTATATATCAGAAAAAAATTATACTTTTTTATTTTAAAATATAACAAATGAATCTTATAATATTATAATTTTGTATAACTTTTTCAAGAACCATTTGCAACTGTTATAAAATTAGGGATATTATTCAAAAGCCAATATTATTCCAACATAATATATGTTTCCTTGTTAAAACAATAATATGACCTACTGAACCAAAACCTAAATTTTTTGATACATAAAACTTGGAACTTTGAACTAGAAAAAATATAACTTGTGTGACCCATTTTTATATTTTATAATTTCTAGGGAAGTTTGACTGTTTTTTTTTTATAAAGTTTCATAAAAATTCATCATTAGTCATCTATCAAAAATGAATCGTTTTAATCGATGAATAAACCACAAAAGGTACGGTTTAACCATGACATGAACAATGGTTATATAAAAGGGCATGGTTAAAGGGCATTGATTGTCATGCACACCTGCCTAAATATTCATAAACTCACATGCATTTATCCATGCATGCAATTCTTTTGCAATTCTAATTCCAATTAGAAAGCCAAGTGTCATGGAAATGCATTTAAAATGTGCATACTTCTAATTGGTTTCTTTTCGATAACAGGAATGTCAAATGAAAGTCTTATGTAATTGCTGGTTGCCCAAGGCCAAGAATAAACCGACTAAGGGTTAAAATCACAGCGAAGAAACATAAACTAGAAAAGATATCAACTCATCTAAACTGTAAACATAACGAAACTTTTGAAACTCTTTCATAATTAATCAATATTTACTCTGTAATAAGTCCAAATTGGTAGATAAAAAGTAATACAGATGAAAACGACCGATAGAAAAAGTATCCGATGACGTAACGTTACAAAAATATAAGTTGGTTTTAAATTGGATTTGAAATAAATGTCAGCATAAAATGAAAAACTTTATTTGAACTAAATTTACCAGTCTTATCGCTCTGTAGCCCTAGTATTCTGTCATTCAATCTTATGCATAGATACATATGTATGTATATACATTTTTTTTTTTTTCGCATTTGCATAATTCCCTTTTCATATCGAAATGTAAATGATATCTTAACAATTGTTGACGTTGTCTTTTTTTATTGTATTGTATATACATTTCATTTAAATTTTCCTTTTTCTATTTCGTTGCCATTGTTAAAATCTCATTGAAACTGTTGCTTTGTGTTTTTTTCTTTTTTCTACAATTTTTTTTTTGTATTTTTTGTTGGCTCAAACGGTTTTGGCTTTTGCACTCTAACGACATGCACACACACACACACACACACACACACATAGGACATGGTAGCAAAACAAAAACAGTTTTAAATTGCAAATTATTCAGCTAAAGCGAGCACAGGCTTTGGCTTTGTTGGCAGTTTGGCTTTGGGTTTGGGTTTGCTTTGGTAACTTGGGCGCGTCGTTCTAGAAAGCCTCATAGAGAATTACACCATGTGGCACTGTGGGGACCGTGACACCAAGTTCCGTTTGCTTTTCGACAGAAACAACACTTGTGCAAATAGTAATAATTTAAGTGTTTATTCCAGACTCTTGAAGCACACAATATTATGCATGTACACATCTTTAGAAATTTGCTAATATTTGTTTTGTTTTCATTGTTTTTCACAATTACTCAAATACTACGTTTGTATTTCACAGTAATGTGGCAACTCTCTACTTAACGCAGTTGGAAAAAAGAAGGTACTTTTTTTTTAAACTTCCAAATAATCACATTTGGCCATTTAAACAGCTAAAGAATCAAAGAGCTAAAGGAACATTTGTGGTTTATCAACATTATAAATTTGAATCAAGATACGTGAACGCATAAACATAATCCAAGAAGTTAACATCATACAGAAGACTCCCCCAATTCCCCCCACAGTCACTGCGCGTTTTTAAGAAATTTTGCCAACGCATTTTACATATTTACAAAATGAGCAACAAATTTCCTGTTTCATTAGACTTATTCAATTAGCGTCTTTTGTTGGCCTTGGCTTTTGATCTTCATACTGTGTCGCCTTTATTAGCATATTGACAGCTTATAAATCATCCGACTCTAAAAAGTACTACAAAAAAGTAAATCTGCGCATTTAAATACTCTATCCCGATAAATAATATAAATTAAGACCTTTTCAGTCTGTTGCATTAGTTGCCGGCTTTAATAGCATTTGTTCCACTGTGCGACATGCCGCGTGTTGCGTGTCGAAGCATATTCGCTTCGTTTTTTGTGCTTTAGTCTCGCTTTTATTTTTGTTGTTGTTGTTGTTGCTGTTGTTGTCATCAGCGTCGCTTTTTTGCCAATTAATTATAATAATTAAGTTTGAAATGCGTTGCGACTAAGCAACAACAACAACTACAACAAGAACAACTACAAACAAACAAAAATGCTCCACACGCAAACGCATTTTACTGCCGATCCAATTTTCCGGGGCAATCCTTTGACGCCGTCCAACTAGGACCCAAAACGAAAAAATTAAATAAAAAAAAACTACATACTCAACAAAAATGTACAAGGATACAAACATATTCATTAAGGTACATACTCGTCATTGAATACATAAATACATGTATAGTATATTATGTATCAAGCTTACCAGAAATAACTTGTAGATTACTTCAAATAAATATCTTTCGTTTATTCTAGATTTTAAAAATTTTGAGAATTTCAAGTATTAAACAATTTCTCAATTTTCAAAACTGCAATATAATTTATGTCTTGTTCTTTTTATGAAACAAGAAAAAGCTTTTAAAGGCAGTTAATTTGAAAAAATAATAACAATTAAAAAAAAAAAAAAGATTTCTTTTTTTTTTTTTAGAACTGAGCTAGAATTTCATTTATGAGCTAATCTTACTCCAAACAATTTTGCAATATTCTATGTAATAAAAGGAAATATTAAATGTCAATCAAATCTAAAGCAACTTTATCATTGCAAACGGAAAGTATTTTGCCTCCCCAGCATAGATAATAAATTTTAAATCGATTTGTAATAATAAAAAATATATAAAAATTTGATGGCGTTTATCGTGGGATATGACGGATACTCGTTGGTTTCGACAAAAAAAAAAGATAAATAATAATAGATTAATTGCACAGCGTGTGTGGGCAAAATCGCAATGATTGAGCCGATGATGATGATGATGATGATGAAATCCCGTTGCCAAGAGAAAACAATAACACCGAAATTGTCCCACATGCACATGTCACCCACCCAAAAGCCTCACAGCCAGCATACACAGGAACGAGCACACACAAACACACACACACACATACACACACCATATAAAAATACGATATTTGAGGCGAAATTCTTGTTGGGCGCGCACTCGTTTGTTATCCGTCTCCCTCTTTCTCGCTCGCTCCCGCTCTCTTTCTCTCTCTCTCTCTCTTTAGCCAACACCAACAAGCAACAGCAATCCCTAGTGCTCCCCCACTCCACCTGCCCCGCCACCATTCTCTCATCCTTCTCATAACATACACGCTATAACATAAATTACTCGTTCAACGTTTGGCCAATTTTGAACGTTAGGCTGCAAACAAAGTGTACAGTTACCGCGAGTGCCATAAAATTATAATTATTATGTACATATATAATAATTGTTGTTTCGGGTGTTTTTGTTGTTGTTGGTGTTGCTTTTTGCATACGAGTATTTTCAAAATGAATTTCAAACAAATTTTATTTTATCTTCTCGCGCATCGCGTGCTCTTGTCGTTGTTATTGTTTGTGTTATTGTTGTTGTTGGTGTCTTTGTGAGTGACAGCTTGGACTCAGCCGACTGCGCTGCGACTGCGCTGCTGTCTGCTCCAATAAGTCAAATAGTTTTTCACTTGCCGCGATTTTTCATCATGTGTGTGCGGTAATTTTTTATTTTATTTTTTTAATTTTACTTTTGTTTTTCTTCTATTTTTTTGTCTCTTGTTGCAAGAAAAGTGTCGCGCAGTGAAATTATTTTTGGCAATTGTATTTTAAACGTCGCTGCAGGTGCCATGCGGGGCAAGGCGGACGAAGTAGAAGGAGGTGAAGGCGGTGGCGGAGGAGGAGGAGGAGGATGCGGAGAGAGATGGCGACGATTGCGACCTAATTTCGGTTTCTGTTTCCACAGTTTTATGCGTTCGTTGTTCTTGTAGCTTCGGCAATTAGCATACAAATTGTGAGCACATACACACACATACATATGTACATGTATGAGTCAGAATGGTGTGGGATGCAATAGCTTAAGACAAAAGCACAGACAAATTGCTTAAAAATAACAATATATATGGTACACACTAACGTAAGAAACAGCTGATTAGCTAGACATATCTACACTTAAAAAAACACACACACACACTCTTTTTCATATATGTTTTACACAACACTTTAAACTTAATTTCTCACTGAGATTGAAATTGCTAATGTCAAGCATTTCGAATATATCTCCAATAAGTCTTGTCAAGTCCGAAAACTAAATTATTCTAGAGTTTTTAAACATTCCAGGTAAGTTCAATTTAAGACTTAAATCAAATTCTTGTAAACTTAATTGCTCTAAAATTTTCTTGAATTAAGTATAATGAGCAATATATTTACTTTAAATCTAGATTTACGATTTTACAAATCATTTTCTATATCTAGAGTTTTTGTTCATTCAAGATTCTTTACGATTATATTCAGACTTTTGGAACGTGATTAAATTGTTATGGTTATTTCTTTTGTAATTCGTACTTTTATCGCAGATACTTAATTCGTTGACGTTCGAACTTTATTTTAGCATGGTTTTTTTCTCTCTGTGCATCAGTATTTATGAGAAGAATATCCTGTTCGAGAGTAAATCTGTCCTAAGAACTGCACATTTAAAAGGATTAACTGAAACGTTCTCGTACATAAATGAATGCATACACAACACACACACACACACACACACACACACACACACATGACAGACAACGTGTTACATGCAAGTCTGCTGCCAAGTTGTGCGTAACAGTTTTAAAATGCAGCATCACGCACACAATAAATGAAATACCCATACACACACACACACACATTCACATACATACACACATTCACATACACATACTCTCATCTGTGGGAGACTGGGACATGTCATTGAGAAAGCAACGCAAGCGAGCAACAGAAGGGGAAGGATGGGGAGCAGGGCAAAATGTAACAAGCATAAAACTCACCGCTCTTACAACAATAACAACAACAACATACAAAAGTCCATTTGTACGCACACAAAGCGCCCGCAGCGCAGCTTTTGCATTCGCTACAGTGATGGCCAAAACAAAAGCAACATCAAAGAATTTTCTCTTGTTACGTCAATGTTTACGCTAAACACTTGTATTTGCATTTGTTTCTACTACAGCGAGCAAAGTGCACTTAAAGTCCCTGCGAGGGAGGAAGAATAGAAAGGTAGAGTTATAGATACAACTCGATAATTTGTTAAGGTTGCCAATTTTTTTTTTTCAAAAATTTAATAAAAAATAAATTATATTAAGTAAACAAAAAGTTATTAAAAAATCGTATTTATAAACAAAAACAGTTGGTTCACTTTTCTTTTGAAAATTTCCGCATATTTTTATAAAGTGGCAACCCTGTCGACAACTGGTAAAGCACAACAAAAGAAAAAAAAGTTTCAGCATCAACTTGGAAAGTAAAAATACTTTAGCTTAACTTTGTCTGCATCTTTAAAAGAAAATGAACAACAAAAATAGTTAAGTAGCGCAGACGCAAAAAACAAAAACAAAAAACTTCTGTAAAGGTTTTTCAGTTGAAAACGGTATTCATAATACTGCGAGAATGTTGCGGTTTTTATGGCCGCCAGTGTATTGTGTGCGTAAAGTAACTGTAACGAAGATACACAATGTTTGGGAGAGTGACAGAATATGCAATGAAGGATGGGAGAGGAGGGGAGGGTAGGGAGAAAAGGGGGAGTATCAGCCGCTGAGCAGCTGTTTTAAGCACAAACTGAAAGCGAAAGGACGCAGCAAAAGTAAATGTTGGTTACCCAAGGGTAGGTGATGGATGGATGGATGGATACTTGTCGGAGGACGAAGAAGAGTATGTATCGGTTATGAAGGAATGGGACAAAAGAGTCACTTTTGAATATTTAATATTTATAGCTTGAGCAGCGAACCGAGAGATGATTTGTATCCCCACCGGAAGCTAATCTCGAGTTGAACTAACTCGCACATTTACTCACCCGCACAGACACAGACACAGGCACACACGCATTCACATACAGACAGCACAAATACAGAGCAGAGCTTTTCATGGCACAAATCAACACACTTCCCACAAGAAGAGAATCGGTTACTCTGGCCGAAATGTATGCATGTATGTATATATATGTACAAGGGTATTTTATACATACAAATAAATGTGTAAGTGTATTTTAAAGCATGTTGCATCAAAAATCCAAATAAGTATGCTTTATCGATTCCCATTCACATGTATGCATGTGTATGTGTGTGTTATATTTATGTATGTATGTATGTATATACGTACATATGTACTTCTTCTCAGTGAAAGAAACCAAATAAGGATAAAAGCGAAGTAAAGGCACGCGGTTGCTCAAGCTCAACTAAGCTTGCCTCGGCGCACTTAATTTTGTTGCTGTTGCTTTTGCTTTTGCATGACACTGCCAGTCAAGGATGTGGTGAGAGCGAGAGCGCGAGATTGAGGGAGGAGAGGGAGTAGAGGGACGGGACAGGGGCCAACGAGCGAATTCCTGGTTTGGGCTCCTGCAAAAGTCAACCCTGACCGCTGGCTTGGCAGCCTGCCGAGGCGCATGCACGAGGACACGCACACACACACACACCTACATATGTATGTAGATATATATACATACATAAATAAGCAGTCAGTTAGTCGGTCATTATGACGACGTTCTGCTGCTGCTACGGTGTTGCCATCTTAGCTATTTAATAGCTAAACTTAACCCAGAACATTTAAAGTTATTGCTTTTACAACTTTAGCTAACTTCAAAAATTAGTTGACTATTTTTTAATAACTTAAAAATATCAATATGTTCTTTGCAGAAAATGTATAAAGAGCAAACAAAAGAAGTACAAGTGAATTACTGGAAGAAAGATAATATGGAAAATAATAAGACATCCCGGCCAAACGTAGAGGTTGATTTCGATAAATTAGCGCATTTGTTTAGAGATGAAAACATTTTCCATTTTATTAACTAACCTCTAATCTGTACTTTCAAATTATAAGCTCTACAGAAAAAGTAAATATATATTTTTTTTTTTATAAAATTAGCTATTTTGGCTCTTGAACACTTAGCAACACTGTGCTGCCGTTGTTAGTGTTGGTGCTGAGTGTCCTGTTGCTGACAAACAACAGCAACAAACAAAATCAACAACAACTCATGCAAATAAAAGAAAAATGAAAACACAGCGACGTCTTCTTCTTCTTCGCTACCCACAGCGTTTGGGATCGTGACAGCAGCAGAAAAGCCCCAAATATTTGGTGGTATGTGTGCATGAACAAACTATGTATACATATATGTTTATTTGTACATATATGAATGTATGTAAATAGTTTATATTGCAACTGCCGGCCACGCTTCTTTTTGTTTTAGCTAAACGCCAACTGCACCAACAGCAACAAGAGGAAAACAGGACAACACTCAAGTTGGGGGCTTATGAATGAAGGGATGCTGATGTCATGCTAAGCATATATATACATACATACGCATGTACATCTGTGTGTACATATATTTGTTAGTAAATAAGTACTTAGCTGTTGCATTTTCATTTCGAATATTCTCGTTTGCACACAGAAAAAGCTTTTTGATCACTTCAAAAGCTACTCCCCTAAACAAATTCTACAGTCAGCCCAAACTTTATTCGTACAGTCTTTTTCTTGTCAGGTAGAGTTTTTAATAGTTAAGTTAAACTTTTTTTTCGGCATATAAAAAAAATTATTTTGGAACAAAATGCGCACCAAAAATTCTAAAGGAGGATAAAATGGCGCCCAAAAAATAATCGTATACTTAATATTTACCATTTTCAAAACTCTTATTTACCGTAATTTCATTTCTTATGTCTAAAAATATAATATTTAATAGAGACGCAAATTTAAGCAGAAACAGGGCTTCGAAACCACTGTGCGGTGACGAAGCACCGACCAATGAATGTGTGTGGGGTTTGGTGAGTAAAAAAAGACGCGAAAGCACAGGCGCCCGCATTTCTCTCCATTGCCACTGTGTTTGCATGTATTTTGTGTAAGTTTCTGTGTGTGTGTGTTTGTTTGCGCTTGTGGTGAGCTTAGGCTTGCTTTGGCTAAGGCGAATTGTTGCGTGCGACGCCGACGCAGGCAGAGTCCTGCTGCCACTGCCGCTGTTGCTGCTGCTGCGACTGCCTCTGCTGCTTTTTGTGAGCTTTTTTCTGAGGTCTGTGTTTGTATGGGTGCACGCAACACTAAAAGTCAATTGACCCGAAACTGTTGTATATGTAAATATGTACACATGTACACACGCACATACATATATACATATATACAACAGCAAATGCAGCAGCGCCAGCAGATTTTGCTTTTATTTTAAATTCACTTACACATAGAAATAAGTACATACATATGAACATAGTACATAGATACAGTATGAATGTATTTTTTTCTATTATATATAAGATTTGTTCAAATCACAGCCATATACATATGTATGTACGAACTGCGTTGCCTTAACCCATGTATTTTTGTTTTGTACATATGTACATTCATGTGGGTATGTGTGTATTTCTGAAATGAATTCAGTACTTTGGTGGTCGCAGTTGTTGTTGTAGTAGTTGCTCCCGCTATTATTAGCGCAATGTGAGTACTAAAAACAAAAGCAACAGTAGCATTTTGTTGTTGATTTTGTGTTCTCTATTGTGAATTTGATGCTTCGCAATTGTTGTTGTTGTTCTTGTTGATGTTGTGCCATGCTTTACTTTTTTTTTTCAATCTATTTATGCTTTATTTTCATTCTTGCTTTCAATTATTTCGCACGTTCAGTGCGCTCTCACCACAGTTCACTCTCTCTCTATCGCTGCTCTCGCACTCACACACTCATGCTCTCTCCTCTCGCATTCTCCCACGCACGCCTTGCAGCGGGAGATGCATCAACTGCAGGTGCATTCACAATTGCCGCTAGTGTCAGCAATTGTCATATGAGCGCAAATAGCTAATTGCGGTAATTAACTTATATGCCCGTATAATGTTAATATCTGCACGCTGTTAAACGGTGTGCAGTTTTAAGGACACCGTTAACGTTATCGCACTTCGTATGATATCATTTCAAGTGTCAAATTCCTTTGAAAGCTTTCACGCCGGTTTAGTGCATATGTACAGTACGTCAAGCAATTGTTTTGACTAACTAAAAATTCACATATTTTATTAAGCAAAAAAAAAACAATGCTTGTTTTCCTGATTGTTTTTTTGGTTCTTAGAACAATTGGAAAAATAAAAGAAATAAGGAAATCCATTTGTTGAACTGTTTTGAATAATATGTGATTTTTTCTACACTAAATCAATTATTGAACTTACTGTATTTTGATATCATTGCGTTGTCAACGGTATAATGATAATCAATCTTGACTTGATTGATACATTTAATTAAAGTCGAGAATATACCAATTTTTGTTCAGCTTTAAGCATTTGGAAATATGTTCTTTAACGACCTTTCCAATCAAAAGTTCATAAATCCGAATAGGAGACTATAGTATTTATATTGTATATTGTACATACATATATCCAAATCGCTGAGGACACGTCAAAAGCTTGGGCAGTCAAAAGACTCTGGACACTTTAATGACGTTACATGCGATTATCAGTAAATGTAAATAATTTGTGTACACATTCGTATGTGCGTATGTATGTATGTACATATGTATGTTATGGCAATTGGTCTAATTGAACTTCAAGAAAGTTTATCACATAAAAGATACGATTTTCACCTAATCATCAAATAATTGTTCATACTTAGATACACAGCAACTTTTAAAGTGAATTTTAAAGAGACCAAAAACAAAATATATGTTTTATTATGGTTTTTATATATTTGAAAAATTTTTAAATGAAATTGGTGTTTAATCGATTTTAATGTAAATGAGCAAAAACATCAAACAATAACAGTTGTACTTTGACATTGCTTATGGCTGCTTTATTTCAATTTTTGAGCACTTGTACTCGTATTTAATAAACAAATAATAATGATTCTCAGTTGTTTGGGCAGTTCAATGATTTCACGATTTCACATCATGCCATAAGTATTTAAAGTTCATTGTTGATTAATTGTTGAGCCCGATCATCTCAAGTTTTTAACTAACTTCTTTCAGCGAATGAATTTTATTCTAATTTATATTTGAAAAATATAAAAAGTTTTTTTTTTATCTAGAAATTGAAGCAATTGAAAGTTTAATAATTTCTAATTGATCAAAAATGTATCTTTTGATGTAGAAATCGGGGCAACTGTAAGTATAGTAATTTTTGGAAAGTTGATTAAAGCTGCCAGACACTGTATGTAAATATGTACATATGTATGTATACATGTACTCTGTATGTGCTTATATTACGCGCACTTTATAAAATCCATTTAGCTAACCGGGTCATCAGCATGCAATGATTGGGGCCAGCGATTGTGTGTCGGATTAGTGATTAGTGCCAGTGGGAAATATATAAAAAAAAAAAAAAAAATTAAAAAAAAAAAAAATGCATCACACTTAATGCATTTTGGCCCGGGTTAAAGGGGCTATAGGCTATGTGGAGATTTTCCTTGAAAGTTAACTCCAATGCAAATTAAACAGAGAGGAAAAAAAGGATGGAAACCTTGATGAGATGTCCATGAAAACACACACAAACACAAGCACATGTACATATATGTAGGCGGCCCTGGGTGGAGTTTGGAGTCGAGATTGTACCGCTCAAGGACGTCCAGAAGAGCAGTGATGACTTTTTTCTTTTTGTTCTTTTGAAATTCTTTTTTATTTACATTTTTTTTTAATGTTGTGAGTTATGCTTTTTTGTGACAAACAAAACTTCGAATCGAGCACACGGTACGATGCGTTGGCGACTGCGCAGCAACAGCGATAACAGCGTCAGCTGAAAAAGTTATGCCCCAACAGACCACCCACCGACCCATCCTTCCCAATGTCGACAGCATGAAAATTTTCGTTGTTGCCTTATGCTTTGCTTGGTGTCCTGTCCCTCACACACACAAACACACACACATACATATTTTATATATATGAATTTATATATATATAGTCACAGTCACAAGCACCGTAATTTCTGTGCTCTCTTTCACTGAAAATCTCTTGCTTATTTGCACACACACACACATACGCATTGGGATACACTCGTGCCAACATACATAAGCTTTATATCTTGTTGAATTTTACTGTTATTTTTGAGTCTCTCTCTCTTTTCTATATGGAGACAACACTGCATCTTTAGTTATTTTCAAATTTTGCACTCTTTAGTTTGTTGCTTTTTGGCACATACGAGAACAAGAAAAAAAATATAATAGGAGAGCTGCATAATAATAACCAGTAAAATGTAAAATTTTATAATAATTACACCCACATGTATGTATGTTATACATAAATATGTACATACGAATGTATGTAGAAATATTTGTATGTACATAGATCTTATGTACACATAAGTGTATACATATGCATGTGTGTAAGTATGAAATGGGCACACTGTTATTTCTCACTCGTTGCACTTTATTTTGGCGTTCGGGGCGCGTGTGTCTTTCAGTTTTTGTGTGCTGCCTTCTAGCCAATTGGAAAATCGACATGAAAAAGGAATGCAAAAAGCCAACAGAGCGCGGTCATTGAGCCGATTTTCTATTATTATTTGTATTCTGTTTTAGGTATATAATGCAATAAACAATGTGTATGTACATCATTTACATATGTACATACAAATTTATGGTAAAAAAAAAACGGAAAAAAATAACATTTTATGCACACACGCACAGAGCACGTCTCAGTTCAGTCATATTGGAATTATACACACATATGTACTTCGCAGTATGTATGCATATGTGTATGTGTTTCCAATTGGTGTTTGTTGCTAGTCCATTGCTCAGCTTTGGGGCTGGCTACTAAGAATTTTCTGCTTGCTGAGCCGTCGCAGCAGCGTTGGCGTCGCCCCCTCTCATAAACATACATGTTTGTGTGTGGGCATTTTGATATTAACGCACATTTTCAATCATTTCAGAAGATGAAAAAAAAAAACAGCAAAAAAAAAAACTGCTTGCAATTTACCTTTTTAATATTATTGCTACAACGACGCAGACGCACGGTAAATTGATTCGGTAAATTGACGCGCTCCCGCAAAACACGTCCGGCTGAAATTTCAACGCAAAATTAGTGCTGCAAAAACAATCGAAGACACTATCGATATTGCTAATTTAATCGACTTAAATCGAAAGCTTAAATGACCGTTCAGAAATCGATAACTGTGACATTTATTATTTGATATCGATAAAAGTCAATCGCCAATGATTGCATTACTTGGGAATGTAGTCGTAGCTATTCGATTTTTTTTAAACGATTTTTAAAATTGACTAGCAAGTCAAGTAACTAAAGTGTTCTACAATTAAGAAATATAGTGAAAGTAATTAAAATTAGCTATTGTTTAAAAAAATTTTTATTAAATGTACAATAATAAAATCAATGCACTCATATTCCAATCTGAATAGTAAATTTAACAATTCGAACATTTAGTTTTAGCAGTTTAACGTAACTTGCAGTTAACAGTACACTACGATAAGAATCGAATCGGATAGAATCGTCACAACAAAAATCATCTGTTGCTTACAGAATTTCTTTTATGGGTACATATATATCGATTGCTTTAAGTAATCAAGTATGTAAATGAACCTCGTAACAATCAAGTAGCGACCATAGTTTTATTGGATTCTTATAGGTCTTTAAAAGTAATAGACAATGCAAAGTTAACGCAATAAGAGGCAGTATAAGCGCAACATAGCCAAAAACCAACGCAATGTTATGCAAATGTTAACTGCTATCAACATATCGAATGTAAAATGGAACTCGTTCACATCGAGCATCGATGTTTTCCGATATTTTTATAGATGTCGATGTATCGATGTTGCATGGCGATGGTTGGAGTTGGGCTTTTTAGTTCAATTTGCTGACCAAGTTCAATCGTTCATTTTTCAGTCGTGAACTAAATCAGTCATTTAGTCCAGTTGAAACACTCGATGTTTCTTGTGACGCTCCATATGTTCTGTTAAATGTATGTTAGTCCGTTCTCTCGCTCTTTTGTTTCTTTGTTTTGTTTTCTTTCTCGCTCGCACAAACATCGATACAAATTTTGGTCCCATGTCCATCTCCAGGTCCCATCTCTAGAATTTTCAAAAATCAATTTAAAATATTTTAAAAACAAAATTCAAAAAAGCAACAAAATCCAAAATTATGTAAAATAATGAACTTTATTTTGAAATTGGTTTGGTGCAATTCGCCCAACGCGTTGCGAAGTTAGGTAAACAGTTCTGAAAAAAATCTTAAAAATTCGAGAAAATTCCAACAAAAATTCTGGTAAAATCTTCAAAATTACGAATGCGCCACGTTTAGATCGCACGCTCTTTCAAAAGATCTCAACTTTTGAGATTATTTTTAAAGGCGCGAATTGAGTTTTAATGGCCGCCGCCTACATCTGTGTGTGTGCTGGACGAAAACGAGAAACGAAAAGGAATTTCTGCCAGTCTTGAAACAAAAATCTCGTCGATGCAACACCGTCCAAAGTAGACCAATTTGTACCGTTTTGCAAAAAAAAACGTGTTTTTATTGCTTAAAATAACAAACAAAATTGCTTAAATATTCTGCGGCATTGTGAAATTGGTCTTGAAACAAATCTCGTCCAAGTACGACGTGCTGCAATTCAGTTTGTCCTGGAATAATTTCAACACAAAATCACGAATGTCGGGAGATCTGGTGGACGTATCGTTCCGCGGAGGGGCAAATTGTAAAGGCGCACCGTTTGGTGTTGTCCGTCTGCTCGCCCTTTTTCCGCAACATGTTTTACGCAAATACAAATGCCCACGCAAAGATGGTTTAAGGTCATGAACGAAGAAAGAAGGTCATTCTGATCAGTTGGTCAGTTGTTTATGAATGATAAACGATGTGAATTAGCTACAACGGTTTATTTTTAGTGGAACGTGAAATGTGTTTTAAGTTTTTATTTAAAATAGACGACAAATGCCAACTAGATTCCGGATTATCTCTTAGGCTGCGCGCACATTGAGAGCGGAGAGCGGAGCGTACAGCGGAGCTTAGAGGCGAGCTTGTTCCGCAGATAAAACAAACACACTGCTTGTATGAAAGCGCGCACACTGAGAGCGGAGCTGATTCGATAAGCTGTAAGCTACGCTCCTCTCTGTTTGATCGATCAAGCATGTTTGTTTATTCAGCGGCTGAGCTGAGCTTTTTCATTGTTTTTGAAATAGACTGCGAAACATAATTTAGCGAAATTGTTCAAAACCCACCAGTGTGGGATAAACAACTTAAGAGCTATTTATATACGATATGTAACATATATAATCGCATAAGTATAAAATTATACATACATATGTACTTATGTTTCGGCATTTGTCTTTTAAGAAAAGTACAGTAAATATGCATTAACAGACTTGTATAAGTACGTTAAAGTTATTAATTTTGTTTTGCTGCCGCTTGGAAGCTATATAAAACAATAAAGAGAGCATCAGCATCAGCTTCAGCTTAAACTTTCTGTGTGCGCGGCCCGAAAATCTCTGCTCGCGGATAAGATCTGCAATTATCAGCTCGCATGTAAGCTCCGCTGTACGCTCCGCTTTCAGCTCCCAGTGTGCGCGCAGCCTTATTGTTTGAGTTAAACTTATACCCACGGTTGCCACAATTGGCGTTTTTGCGCCAAAACTGGCTCTTTTTTGTCCTGTTGGCGCAATGGCACTTTATTTTTCGTATTGGCTCTTTTTTTCATCAGTTCAGAATCTGTTATTTTGTATAGTTTTAGGTTGAACTACATATTTATTTTTATTTAATAACATAATTAAATAAAATTAAGATTAAGTTGAAAATGTGAAATACTTTGGAAATATGTGTTATTGCTTTAACTGTTTGGGAACGAAATATTTTGTATTTTATTAAGTGCAAAAATAACATGAACTGCACAAATAAAGTTTTGGCTCTTTTTTAGTCAATTTGGCTCATTTTTTGTTTGTTTTTGGCTTAATCAGATATTTTTAAGTGGCAACCGTGCTTATACCCTGGCTTATCGAAGATGAGAAAAAAAAATTGGTTTTTATTTTGGGCTTAAGTAACCTTTCACATTGTTCGAAACTAAAAGTCTATGAAATTGAAACATTGTTACATGTAAATAAAGAAGAAATTGAATCCAAGAAAATTAAAATTTTTTTAAAGAAATAACTGCGAAATGAACGATTTAGTTCATGATTGACTGAATGTTCATTCGTTCATCTTAATGACCCGTTCATTTGAACTTTTTCAGAACTAAACGAGAGCATAAAGCAAAGAAGGAGAAGATAACGAAATCTACAAAATAAATTTTGTGCTTCGAAAAGTACGTACTCGCGAGTGTGCATGTCGAAGCAAAAAAGTGATAGGCATTAAATATATTCTAAATTGGGTCCTTGCTGGCACCCTTCCCCACCCAACACACAAAGCAATAGCAACAGCAACAGCACCACCAACAACAACAACAACAGCAATACGAATAAATCGACCATGAACAACGGATTCAGCACCGGTGAGGAGGACTCTCGGGGTGGCCACACGGACCAAACGTGCTGCCTGATCGATGATATGGAGCGTTGCCGCAATCAGGCTGGCTATGCCGGCTACAGTAAACGTATACAGAAAACGGTCGCCCAAAAGCGTCTCAAGCTAAGCAGCGATCCAAGTGCGCAGCACATTTACATATGTGATTATCACAAAGCCAGAATACAATCGGTGCGTACGAAGCGTAGACGCAAGGACAGCGAGGATGATAGCAACGAGACGGACACCGATTTGCATGAATTCCCAGATCTATACCAGTTACATGTGTCCACACTGCGTCGTTACAAGCGTCATTTTAAGGTGCAGACGCGGCAGGGCATGAAGCGTGCACAGTTGGCAGATGTAAGTTAAAATCAAATCAAATACAGTGTGTCAAGTAATTGTGTTGACAAAAAAAAAAAAACTAAAATCACATTTGTTTTTTTTTTGTAATAAATAGTTATATCTAATGGATCTCTTTATTATTCTTATTTTTTAATCGCATTCAGCTTAATTAGTTTTTTCTTTGTGAAAATAATTGCTTGACTAACTGCAAATACACAGTAAATGTGTAGTTTTATTTGATTAACAATAAATTCATATTATTTTCAGACCATCATGAAGCATTTCAAGACAATACCCATCAAGGAAAAGGAGATCATCACTTTCTTTGTGTATATGGTTAAAATGGGTTCCAACAAATTGGACCAAAAGAACGGCATTGGCAATGATACCACTTGAACGCAACTCTTACGGCAGCGGCTGTATCGATATCGTTGTCGTTATTGATGCCGGCTGCTAATTTCCAGCGCTAGCTGTCCTGCTCTCACACACAAAACAACACACACAGAAAAACAATAAACACACACAGATACGAATGCCAATCCATAAATATGGGCCTACAGTGAAATCGAAATAGCTGTAAAATGTGCAGCATTAATAATAATAGCCCAAAACAATCAGTGCTTTAACCAATTGCTCATAACTTATATTATATCCTAAGCTGCAAACCGTGTTAAAACCTGTTTAATGAGGCTCATTCCGCTGGCTCGGGCCTGTGTCCCAGACTTACAGTACGTTAAGTAACTGTTTTGACAAATCACTAAATTTTCAATTTATTTTGTCAAAAAGAAAACCTTTATTTTGTTATTGTTGCTTATGGTTCTGAAATCAAGTTTTAAAACATCCATTGAGTTGAACCATTTGTCAAAACAGTTACTTGACATACTGTATATCTTAGGGGTTAAATTTGTGGAAGGGTTTTGGTGGCAATCGATGCTATTCGTAATACGTAATTTAACTTTCATTTTTGTATACACATTTTAGAAGTATATACATACATACATATTTTTTAAATACTTATTTTTAATTTTTCTAACTTGTATTGTTTTCTTGTAAATTCTCTGCAATATTAGAATTTTGTAAGAACCGTATTGAAATTGTGCTTGCAATGGTTTGGCCAAACGATTGCAGACAATTAAGCAGGTTTCACTGTACCACATCATCATAAGCGCAGTGCCCAAATAGCATATACAATGTGTCAAGTAATTATTTTGACAAAGAAAATGTACACATTTTGTTTTGCAAAAAGAATACATTAATTTTGTTTTTTTTTACTTTTAATTTTTTTTTGTTTTGTCAATACAATTACTGGACATACTATATATAGTATATATACATATATCCCACACCTTATGAATTTGTAGCAGCAGCAACAACAACAACAAAACACTACTGGTGCTCCCATAACATGTAGTTTAAATAAAAATATTGAAAATGGAGAAGATAAAAATATATATATATATATAACAAAAGAAGAATAGTAATTGTAGCATTCGTCATTGTTAATAGCTCTTTATACAAATTCTACATGCATAGATAATATTAATAAAACGAAACAATGTAAATGATAACATGACCCAATTTCGGGGCCCGAATAACATATGAAGCAACTAACATTTACTCTAACTTAGCCTTTCGTTTTTTGTTATTGTCACCACTTAGCCAAAAGCAATCAAATAAAATTCTAAATCTGCCAACGAGAAATGAATGAATTATAAGAACAACAATCAAGAACTTCATAACATTCTACGTAAATTAAAAAATTTAAAGTAAATCCTAAATAAAATATATATATATATATATATTACAAAACTGTTTAATAATATGTAATTATTAAAATTAATGCTGTAATTATATTTAAATTGTACATGTCATTATACAACTCATTTTAAGAAACTAATTAAATACGAATGCATCTTAAAACTGAACAACATTATATAGATACATACAAACATTTATAAATATAGATCTTCGGCAGGCCGAAGATGAGATACCCTTGCATGATTGAGAAAACGAATTCTTCCAAAGGCAAATACATATATAAAAGAAGTAATTCGATCTGTTCGGCTGTTATGTTTAAAGAGCTTTAAAACTGTCTGATATACTTGTACAATATACTTGTAATATTTAATGTAGTATAATCGATTCAGGTTAAGTCCATTAGGCCAATTTCGAATATACTATTCTTATTAACCTCTGCAAGGGTATACGAATGTGCGTGGCAATAAAAATATATTTTCATTTCATTTACTTATTGAAAACGTTACGCGTTTTACTTGGGTATCATTAGGAATAAGGTAACTATTATTAATTTAACTAAATCTTTTATATTCTACAGGGTCTGAGCTACTCAGCAATATTTTAATTAATTTGGACCAAAATATTTCAGCTGATGAAAAATTCAGTTATTTTAAATTTGACTTACATCAATAGAATAAATTAAAAGCTAAATTAAATTAAAAAAAATTTAAAATAAAAATTGCGGGTCTTTAACATAAATCGATGTCTAGATACTTATCGATTAATTTAAGTAGATGATTTATATTAAAGTCTAGTTCTGATATATATCTATTACTATACCAATACATATAATTATAATAATCTGTAAATTTATAATTAATCTGACAAGAAAAAAATAAACAAAAACTGAATTTTAGTCGTTTTTTTTTTAATGAACAGCTGCAAACCTAAGCAGAATTATCGTTCGTGAACTGAAGCTGTTCCGTTTATTCTGTTCCCAAATCGCTGAACTAGTCTTACGCAGACTGGCAAGCGTTCCAACAATTTAACAGTTTTCTGCCATGTTATTTATACTAAAGTGTGGATAATCATTTTAATGCAAGACCTTAGAAAAATCGAAAGACAAAATGAGAAATAATGGTTTGACTCGATTTGAAATTCATGGCTATTAAGTTCTTGCCAAGATTTGTTATAAGTCCTAACAGAACAGCAGGTTATAATAACAGAATATGTTTATGTGAAAGTGAACCACTAGAAACAGTTTTGTTCATAAGTCACGAAATAAACTCATTAAAGCAGGCCATCCACAGTCGAATTTGTTTGACGAACGTGTTCGATTCGACGAAATATTCGTCGTTGGTGGTAGTGTTCGTGTCCAAATTTTGTGTTGTTTGTTTTGTTCGAGAAAAATAGAACTGTTTCTATTTTTTGTGTGTTCGATTCAACAATTCGATAATGGATGGCAATGTTGGCACAAACATCATTTGTCAAAAGTTTTCGTAGCGTAAACATGTCTTTCATGTGCGCTTATTGCTGCTCTCATTACAGTGTCCTGACGATGAATTTCTGGAGCTACCAAATTTAGTAGTGCTTCATAAGTTTCAGTGTCCATTCTAAGAAAGTTTTTAAAATCCGCACGAGAAGTTTCTTTAAGCTCCTTTAAAAGATTGGTATGGGTGAATTTTTGGCGCTTTGCGTACCACTCCTTCATCCACATACTGTGCTTCCTTTTTTGCGCTTGATCCCTTTTCTTTTTTTTCTTTGAATAAATATAAATGGCCATCAAGGCAATGACTGTATCGTTCTCAGATGACATGTTTACTCTGTGAAAATTTTCAACAAATGATGTTCGCAAGCAATGTTTGAAATAGTTAGTGGGCAAATGTAATTCTTGTTCGACAAACAGTTCGTCCAACAAATTCGACTGTGGATGGCCTGCTTTACTGATTTCAATGAGTCGCTCAATTGAACTTGTTCTGAACGAATTGACACAACTCTACTACAGTTGTTGTTCATTCTAGTTCAGTTGAAGGATTTAGTTCAGTAGTTAAATTTTTGGTGAACGAACTAATCGGCCATTTAGTTCAGTAGTTCAGTTGCTTAGCTCAACCGGTGACTCGAGTCCCACTATCGTTCAATAGTTCGATCGAGTCTTATTATATAGTTCGTTCGAGTCCCATTATAGGTCAGTAGCAGCGTTGCCAACTGTGACTTTAAAAAAGACAGATTTGAATATGCAAATTTTAAAGTTAAAAATAAAATATTGGGTACCGTTTTTTAGCAAACTTTTATTTTATTTCTAAATTAGAATGCAAAGAAGGTAGCAATAAAATAACAGAAAGCTATAAACCACAAACAAATTTTATATTATTTATTCAAAACTTGTTTTTTTCAAATTTGTCTTTTTTAACGGTCCCAGCTGGCAACGCTGCTACTGACCTATAATGGGACTCGAACGAACTATAAAAAGACTCGAACAAATTATAAAAAGACTCGAACGAACTATTGAACGATAATGGGACAAGTGAGCTACTGAACCTACAATCAGGGATTTAGTTCGTTCGTTCACTTTGGTGAATAGTTCAATTGAGCTTAGTCCGAACGATACAACTCTAAACTCTACTTATACAAATGTGCTGTGCGCTTCATTTCAACAAAATTTGGACATATTTACATAGAATAACTCAAAATCGCAGACGTATTAGGGAGTATTAAACAACAGTATTGTAGTTTAGCTGCATTACCGGAACGATAAAAAGACAAGAAATACGGAGACGCACACATAGAAAGCAACGCTATATACAAAGACGCACACACACACTAAGCGTGCGTGTGTGTGTGTGTGTGCGTGTGTGTCAGTGCGTGCTGCTGTCGTCGTTGCAAAGAGGAAGCACAGGCAGGCAAAGGCGAACACGAAAAAGGAGCAAGAGAGCCCAAGAAGCTGTAGGGAACAGCAGTTGCCGGAACGACGTAGTGGTGTATAGCAACACAGCAAAAGAAAACGGGAATAGCAGCAGCGCCCTCTACAATCAAAAGTTTATATACACTAGTACATACAACAACAATAACACAACAAGAACAAGAACAATAGCTAGCAAGCAAGCGAACAACACAAAAACAAAGGTGTTGCCCCACAAAATGCAACAACAACAAGAATCTGGAGGCGAGGAGAGCTGGCTAGAAGAGCAGTGCCATCGTGAAATTAACGGCCAGAACGATGAATATGAGCGCGAGTTTGTGCGTGAGCGCGACAATAATTTAAGCACCGTCTGGGGCGCATTCCAGGATTCGGCGACAGCAGTGGCACAGCTCTATCGTGGTAAGCGGATTTATCGTATCCATTCATTCATCATGTCTTCTCAACTTAGAAATGCATGCGTCCTGTGTAGGTTTTGTTTATGGCGTGTGTTTCGTTTGTATATGACTTTTAATTTACATATATGTACATACATATGTATGTAATAAATTGTGTGCGTGTGTTTGTGTACTTAAAAATAGTTTTGGGCGAGGGTATTAATAGCGACCGTGCTGCCTGACAGCCAGAAACGCTTTGCGACAGCAGCAGCAACAACACAGGCCCGGCTTTTAAGCTCCATGTCTGTGTATGTGTGTCTGCCTGTTAGTGTGAAAGCTTATGTCGCTCTCGAAGGGAACAGTCACACACACGCACAGACATACGCCTTAAAATTCTCCTCATTCTCTATTCTACTCTTTTTCGTTTGCAATCTACGCACTATCTGCAACTGCAACGCAGAAGGGCTTGGAATGCAATAGAACCCCCCTTCCCCACACACATATCCATGATGATGTCTATGTCTGCGCTACGTTCGGTTCTCAGTGCTGCTCTTTGAACTACAATAACGTAAAAATGGAAGAGAGAGAGAGAGTGAAATGCAATAACGTTAACGTATGCGCTATGCTATGGTGCGCTGCGTCTCGCAGCAGAAGCAGCGCTTGACGTGCATAAGATTTACAGGCTGCTCCGTTAACTTTCCGTTTGATGTATCAAATCTATGTATGCAGGTGTGTGTGTGTGTATATCCATAAAGTGCGTCATTTCCGCACAACAAAAACAACCATAATAATTGTCAAACAGCTGTTTCGACAGTGGGTGCAAAGGAAGCTGCTACGCCACGGCGCTGTCGACGTCGCTGCCGCATGAATATGCATTTTTATATTGCCCTTTCCCTATCGCCGCACACGGTGGAAGCCTACAAACTATAATATGTCTATATATATTTGTATGTACATGTACATACATAGATACATACCCTTCAAATATTGCTTATTTCATTTTCTTTTGATTGCAAATTATTTTCGGGCTTGCTGCCATCTCGCTTCCTCGCTTAGCCATTTGTATAAGCAGCAGTGCATTTCACATTGTCATCATTTCGTTTTCCTTTCATTCCGCTGAGGGTCGATAACGGGCAAGTTGCTTTGGTCCTTTTTCTCCGTGTCTTCTGTGCAGAGCTGCAGGCAGCAGCAGCAGGTGTTGGATATTCCAAAGAGCAGGAAAACAAGAGAGCGAGAGAGCCACTTTGAGAACCGATCTTCAATGGCGGTCTTGGTCCTCCTCCCTTTGTTTTTTCCTTTCTCATTTTCTGTTATAAAATTGTTGTATAGTAAGATATTAATACGAACGAAACATGCACGTAGATTTATAGATTCTTTATTTAGATCGTAGTATGCTTTCACAGCAATATTTTAATATTTTAAATAGGGCTTTCAATGTTTGTATATATTTTTGTTATTTATATCAAATATATTTGATTTAATCTTAAACATCCCGAAGTCTTTGATACAAGTTTCAGATAATATATTTCTACAATGTATTTACAATTTTTGGATGTCGAACTTAATATTGTATAGTTAGATAATTATATAGATATCTGAAATATGTTCTTTTGGACCAGAAAATTACTTGATCTTAAAAAAAATTTTATTATTGAGAATTACTCATCATGTATATTTTCAAAATCAACCTGTTGAGTTCAATCTTCGATTGTTTATTAAACATATTTATTTCTTTATTTAAAAGACAGTTTATAGATGCTCAGCTGTATTATCACGTAGCTCAAATATGAAATCTATTATTATACAAATATATATTGTAGTCATATAGTTTAATATTAAATATATCGTAAATAAGTCCTTAAATGTCGATCCTAATCTTGTTTCCTTTGCTTTTTCAGAGCGCTCATCAAACACATTCGCGTCTGAGACTGGCGCACTGTGGCTGCCCTTTCAGACAGCAGCCGGTACAGTGACAACACTCTACAAAGGTAAGTGAGAAAAGCAGCTATGTAAATTGGCTAAAATAGTAGTGATCTTGTAATCTAATAAGTCATCTACTACAATCGAAAGTTAAATTTTGATGAAGCTATTGGTTATGTTAACTCATATGTTATTCTGGTGTTTTGTTTTTTTTTTTAGAATCATGTGATGGTCTCAAACGCACCAGCGACGCTGCCATACAATGCGGCTACCAAAGACGCACACGCGAATTGGCCGATTGGGCGCGCAGCAAAAAACGCCGCATGATTCGGCGAGAGGATTTGCTGGCCTATTTAGCTGGAAAAGCGCTGCCAACGCAATCAACGAATCCACATGCCAATCGTCGGTGAGTCCGCCTTGTTACGATTCCGGGCATATCCTTAATGACTAATTTTTGGTTCTACTCTTATTTTCCGTAGGTCACCAAAGCCGGAGCATAATCACAGCGGTGTCCATCATAATCATCATCATCAAGTGAGTGGAGGCGCCAATGGTGTCACTGGCTTTGCCAGCAACGGACTGAGCATGATGCCACCCACAAGCGCCGGTGGACAGTCAACGCATTTGTCAAATTCCGCCAGTGGTCAGGCGGCGACAGTGGGCGCTACAGGAGGTGCTCTAGGCGCTGGCGGCATCATTGGCGACGATTTGCATACTTTCAAGGAGGCCTTAGTTTTGCGTCCACGGTAAATATTTTATGAAACTGCGTGCTCAATCTTTTTCTGCATTAACACTTCTATGGAATCTAGGAGTAATTATTCATAGATCTCAAAGAACTTCTGCATTTATTGTCTGTTCGTTATGAAGTCGGGAGTACGATATATATGTACATATCATGTCTGTTGAAACTAGTTTGCAAATCTTAACTGAACATCAAGTTAGAAATCGCATGTTTAACATTAACAACGAAAAAAACCGAAATCATAAAATTTTAAATATTTTATTAAGTTTAATGGATATTACTTGTATGCAATTTTTTTTTTTTAATATATTCTCAACTCTATTTTTCGATGTTTTTACGTTACTACTTAGATTTCAATTAGTTCCTGCAATCGTTATTATTATTATTATTATTATTATATTAATCAGCTTAGAATACTTTTTGATGTGTCTAGCTCTTACAGTCTTCGAAGTCTAGGTATTCCTACCAACAAACAGGGCTAAATCGAGTCACTTGTTGATACTAATGAGTGGCAGTAAAATTAATAAACTTAAGAAAAAGAACTCTATAAGTCGATTATCTCCATAACTCGAACCTTTTCTTTGAATAATGGTGATTTGAGTTAGAAAGGTTCGACTGTATATAAACATTAACGATTCTGTCAGGCCTTCTTTTGCTTGTTATGTATATTTTCAATTTCACAAAAAATAACAGACCCTTTTTAAGTACAGTTTTTTTAAGTAAGTTTAATAATAATATCCTAAACAAATGTGTTAAAAACTTAGAAAAATAGGTACATCATTATTGTAGTCGAAAGTATAAAATTAGAAACTTTTTTATCATTTTTCTTTTCATTTCCTCAATCAATCGTCAATAACGAAAGAATAACGAAATCCTCTGAGCTTTATATATGTATATTAATTTGTGTATGTTCATTCTTGTTCTACTTCCCGATTCTCAGTGGACCGGAACTATTTGCATTTGTTGCCAACGAAATAGCGCGTCATTGCAAGCGGCCTGGGAGTCCCATCGATGATAAAATGGACATTTGCCATTACAGCAGTAAACGACAGCGATTTATGTAATCATCGCATGGATTCAGCTCAGCGGCAGTCAACGGGATGTACACACACACACACACACAGAATTCACATTCATAAACATACACCCACACACACTATACATACATAGATAGATATGTATGCGGCAAAAGCAGAAGCAACAAATTTAATCGCTCGATGCAGAAGTTACGATAAAAAAAAGACGTACAGATGATTATAGTAATTTTAATGCTCACTTCTCCATTTATTGCTCTGACCAGAGAAAAAGACAGAGAGCTACAGTAGGAGAAAGAGAGAGAGCGAGAGAATGAGTGTGTTTCTACAAAAGTATTTGGTCAATGCAACATAAACATAAATATGTTAGTTTCTTGTCATTGCGCGCTTAGCCGATTTACACTCACAAACCCACACACACACACATGCAGCCTGTTGTACGAAAATACACAAATCAACACACACACACACACACACCGAACAGCATAAGTTAATTTTAGTTAGTTATTAAGCGTAAAAGCTTTTGTTGTAAGTCGTCTTCAAGTCAAGAAGTGATCGAAACCGTTGAAAAAGAATGAAACAAAACAAAACGAAATGAAATGCAATGAAAGAAATCGAAGAGTATATTGTGTTGTTGGTGGATCACACAAGTTATACGTTAAATAATATGTATAACACACAATCTTGCATTAACTGTTATAGTACGTCGTAGCCTTTAATGAACCCAACACAACCAACAATTGGCAGCACGTATTAAACGGCTTAGATGTAGCGAATATTGTAATATATATTTAAACGAAAAAAAATCTACAGATACTGTTATAAGCCAAAAGATGTAAATGTACATAAGAGAAAAAGTTAAGAAAAAAAAAAAAGAAAAAAATGAATGAGATAATTGAGCACAGGCAGAAATGATTCAAATGTTGCATATGCCACGTACGAAACTAATACAAACTAAAACCTTATTAGCTGTTTATATTTAATATCATATGTTCATACCAATCATAAAGATCACAAAACATCAAAACGCTTCCCAAAATTCTCTCTCGACAAAACCACATAAAACCACAAGTAAATTTTTTCAAAAATTAAACAAAAAAAAAAAAAACCAAACAAAAACACACTTAACCCAACTAACAAAATTATAAGAAATGATTAAAAAAATAATAATAATCAGCGGTTAAGTTGCATGGATATTTTATCATGGCTGCAACTCTCCGCATTTGTAGCTAGCCAGGTAATACATATATATACACATATATATATATTGAAATATATATAATTATTCATATAGAATCTATTGTATATGATTAGCATACGATAATACGAGCTGAGAAAGTAAAAAAAAAAAAAAAAACATACAAATTCAAGTACTAAATTATACATGTATTAAAGCAAAGTCCTATGAAATATTGAGTTGTAATAAATGTAACAACTATGCTAAATTAACAATATACAATTATATAAAAAAGCAATTAAACAAAAAAAAAAAAGGAAAAAACTTATACAAAACTAAGAAAAAACACTATAAGTTAAATAAAAACATGAAAACAAAAACGAGCCTATTTTTTTTATAGTTTGGATGCGAAATGATCAAATGAACTTTAAGGATCAGAACGTCTTAATGTTAGGATGTATGGCTATTGTTGGACCCCTTTCCTTTCTTAATTTCGCAGATTTTTAAGTAAAACTAAATTAAAGTTAAAGTAATTAAAGTAGATTTAAGTTCCTTTTATAAAAAGTGGCTTGACCGCATCTTTTTAAATGAAGTGGAAACCTTTAGGTCTCATCATCTTCGTTTAAGTTCTTGTTAAAAGGAACCAAAGTCTTTCAGCCTTAAGTTTCAAGACTGAATAGTTTATAATTCCTTATTAAGCTGAAACCCAACAAAATTCTTGATATTGATTTTAAAAAACCAATTGATTAACTCCAGAGTTGTTCATTGAAATTCATTGCTATTTTTATTTTCATATTCAATAAAATTAATCTTTTTGTTGTTGTTGTATATTAAGATATATGTATACATATATATTTAATTTTTCATTTGCATAACTGCACAGCTGGCAATTAGTTACACATACTAAATACATAGACAGAAGTTTAGGAAACTAATTAACTAATTTAAAAAAAAAGAAAAAACTATCAAATGTTGCGAGACTGTCGAACTGTCAAATACAATAAAACAGAACTGCAACTGCAATCATTTAATTCGGTTCAATGATAACAGGAAAAGCTTCGTATATTGATAGTTATTTAAAAAAAAAAATAAAGGAAATTAATTAAGTGTGCAAGTTGCAGCTATAAACATTAGTGAACAAAATTAGTTAAATCGCAACTATATTTAACAACAGCAACAAAATTAACACAGCAACAGTTTGAAATGCTGCAAAACACAGTTTTAGAGCTTTTATTCATTTGATTTGATTTTGTTTTTTTGTTGTTTTTTTTTTGTACCAGAGATTGCAACAGAATAAGAGAGAGAGTTAACTCGACTTTACACTTGCGTAGATAATATAATATAGCATTACTTAAATACATACATAGATTTCTGATCAAATTTCACTTGTTGCAATATCTTCTTGTTTTTTCTATTTTTTAACTTTTCTTAATTCTTTTTTCATTCATTTTATGTGTGTATTATAAATGGTTTTCCTTTTTATATTTATATATGTATATATTTATATAATTCATTTGATTTACTTAATTACTAGGCATGTGTTAGTGTTAGTTAGTGTGTATGTATATGCGTGTATATGTAAAACGATGTTAAGAGCAAAAGAAAATGGATAATAAGTGTTAATCGGTATGCATGTTGTCTAGTTTAACAATAACGATACTTTTGAACTAATTACAATGCCTTGCCCTAAACGGAATGTTTCTCTTTTTTTTTCATTTTTCGTTTTTCTTTTTTTTTTTGCTACATTTTCAACTCTATGAGAACTGTTCTGAATTCCCATTCCACGGCAATATTCACGATTTATTGCTTTCATATTTTTATATTTAAGACTTTTAGCAAATATACATGTGTATAAGTTTATATATATATCTTTATATATAAGTTGAGGAATTGTAACTCGGAACAGTTCTTTACATTTAAGTGAATATATACATATACATATTATGTATATATATATACTACATAATATGCCAAAAAAAAAAAAAAAAAATAGCAATTTATAAACTTTAACGTTAACGGACATTTTTTTGTTTTAAATACATGTATTAGTGTGTATGTGTTGGTCATTCTCGGAGCTCGTTCTGATGTCCAATTCAATAGCGAGTGAAAGTAGTGTGTGTGTGTGTGTGTGTGTGTGTGACGGTGTTGAAGAAGAATTAAAAAAAAAATAAACACATTAAGAGCCTTAACACAACAAAAGTGCGTGACGTTGCGCCGGTTTCAGCCTAAAACTGCACCCAATTGGCATTTGCCGAATTCTGTTGTCCTTGATTGCCACTACAAAGTGAAAGAGAGAGAGAGAGAGAGAAAGAAAAGGCGAGTTCAAATCCAAGATCAAGTTTGATATAACTTTCGATCAACTTACCCGGCGGATGCATAGTCGGTCCATTCAGTGCCGGCACCGCCTCCACTGACGCTCCTGTGAGCTGGCGAGCCACCTGGACTTTGTCGCAACGTCGCTGGTGCCGCCGCTGCAGCCGGTGGTGGTGCTATTTTTGCCAATCCACCAGGCGGCGGTGGTAGCACACCACCAGTTCCCTTGCCCTTGCCGGTCCGCGAGCTGCCCTCGGAGCCATCCTTTTTCTGCGAAACAGATCGGGAAAAATAAAGAAAATGCAATAAAGTAACAGTCTTTTTTCACTAGAATTTTGCTTGTTTTTCGTTTTGCTTGTAATTCTTTAAATAAGCCTTATTTTATTTTACAATTTTCACAAACAAATTATCATTGCATCATCTTGGACAAATGTGGATTTTCAATATGTTAAATATTGTTACCTGGGAATCAGACCGAAGTAAATGTTGATTCTTCTATTTTAATTTTGTTCTTTCGGCTCTGCTCTCATTACCGACCATCATATACTAGTACAATACAATTTTTAAGAATTTTACAATGTTTTAAAACAAAAATAAAGCTTTAGCCAATTAAAGCTTTAACTATTTTTATACCGGTTACTTAAAAAATAAGTAAAAGGGTATATTGTATTCGTTGCAATGTATGTGACAGGGAGAAGGAAGCATCTCCGACCCTATAAAGTGTATATAATCTTGATCAGCATCAACAGCCGAGTCGATATAGCCATGTTCGTCCGTCCGTATATGTGTGCGCCTAGATCTCAGAGACTATAAAAGCAGACTTCTCTATAAACCCCACGCAGATCAAGTTTGTTTCCAATTTTTGCCACGCCCCTAATTACTTATTAATTACCAATTAACGCTAACTACTATTGTTACCTATCATCCTACTAAATCGTAACAAGATCGGACAAATAGAAGAGTGGTAATGGCTGATTAAAGTTTTTAAGCAATGTAAGTGCCTGCATGCAATAAAAAATATTTTAACTTTTTTTAAAATAAATAACGGGTATCGTATAGTTGGGAGCTCGACTATAGCCTTTCCCACTTGGGTTTAATAAAAAAAATAATCATATAAATACAGAAAATAACAAAAAAAATTTAAAAATGACAATTCACTGAATAATAAATTGCACATACACACATTTTGTTTTTTTAATACTCGTACCCTCGAACTAAAAATTCCCTATAAATGTTAGCGATTAATGGTGTTAAAAAAGTATATTTAAAATCTATTTATAAGTGGGGTTTTCTTTTGTCAATGTTGTTGGCATAACATTATTTAAGTATAGTATCAATCTGAATAAAAATCAAAGTTCGATACTGACAAGTTGTGCTTGATAATTAATTATTAATTGGTACTGTTGGTGATATTAATAATATTTTTCGTAAACCTGTGATAAATTTTCAAAGCTGTAAGTGGTAAGACACACATGGATATCTAGAAATTATCATAATTTAGATATTATCCTGTTGCACTTATGAATAACTAAAATCATTTCAAAGCTTTAAAAAAAAATTCCATGATGCTTAGACTTTTAATTTGGTTTTCTTTAAAATTCTCGGTAGTTTAAAACAAAAATATATTTTAAAAATTTAAGAGTGGTCACGTACTGATCATTTTATGATTATCTATAACATATCGTTGTGGTTTTATTTGTAAATGTTGTTGTATAGAGCACACTTGCCAAATGCGACAGGTCAATTAATAATATTAATCAATATTATAATGTCTTGAAGAATCCAGTTTGAATTCTTGAATTAATTGATATGGTTATTATCAAGAAAACAGTCTTATCTTACGAATAATGACACAGCCAATAGCTGTCAGATCAAGTAATTCCCTTGACAAATACAAAAAAAGCAAATATCTGTTTTTTCATTTTTAAAAATGCTTTAAATATTTCTCTATGGCTCTCGTTATTTCTTTTTTGACTTGTTCAAATAACCATAAACATTTTATGATATATACATATATTTATAAGAGAAAAATTCTGAAAAATCAAATTTGGTATATCTAAAATCACGAATGAGACTTCAAAAAATTTGTTTGATTTTTCTTCTTTTATAGAAAAAATAATAGACAAAATATTTGGAATTTATAGGAAACCAAAAATCGTCAAAATGAATCTTTTAAATTTAAAAAAAATACTTGTCAAATAATAATTTACTTTTTGTAAATTTTGAGATATTTTTTTTAAACAATAGCTGTACGAATGTCACGTTCGTGACCCCGAAAATTCCCATTGTGATTTTTTATTATATTTGTCAAAGCAATTACTTGATCAAATGTATGATTTTGTTTTTTGAGGTTGAAAACTCACCGTAATGCGCATGTTAATTTTGATGGTTTCGCCCTCCTTGAAACCAAGATCGAGTTCCTGTTTGGGTTCGGTTTTTTCCTTTTCGATTTGCTCCTGATTCTTAACCCACTTGAAGTGATCCTGTAACGCGACATTCAAGTCAAACGAATCGGAACGATCACCGAATCCCAAACCCAGGAACGCTGATCGTCCATTGTCGTCCTGGACGCGTATAACAAAATAGCGTGAACTGTCGGAAACTGACTCGATGGCCACGCCGGGATATGTATCGATGGGGCAATTGGCAAATAGAGCGCCGCTTGTCTTATCCTCCAGTTTCAGAATGCATGTGGTGCCCTTGGCCACCAGACGCATCCGTCCGGTCCAAGTCGGCTCTTTAAGGTTCCAGTCCGCTGCTCTGCGTGTTGTTAATGAATAATATATATATATATATATATATATTTTTTATTATGGCAGTAGCTTTGTAAGCTTTGCGGTAAAAATACGTCTACATGCCTATTATGAAGTTTATACGGCAGCTTAACCTGATTTAACCAAAGTCGGTTTGACTTGAAATACTTTCTTTTAAAAGAATTTTTATTATAGTAGTGGGAATCTATTCGATCGATTTTTTTAAACATAGATTTTATTTTGAAAAATCGATTTTAGGTCGCACTTTGCAATGCGGATATCTGTCATATTTTTTTTTATAAAAGTCTAACTTCTTCAATTTTACATTAAGAATTAAACGATGAATATTAAGTATTTCTTTCAAGTTTAAACAGTATATTTTGTATTTGAAACTTGAATGAAAACTTATTGAGTAAACTTTAATAAAATATGTAAATTTAAAAAAATCATATACAATTTTAAGCTGAATAATTACAATTCGGTCAATTGTAATAAATTGCAAAACGACTTAAAAAATTAACAAACCGACTTAAGCTGCCGTATAAACTTGCTATTTGTATAAGTTCGTATGTGTGTCAGTGTGTGCTTATTGGAATGCGGGTATGTGTGTGTGAGAATATGTATTGTTTTCTGCTGTGCGGGCGCTCTTAGCGAAAACAAAGAAAGTCAACAAGAGTAGCAACAAAAACAATTACACTTATACTCAAAAGCTTTTGGCTATATACACGCACACACATACATTTGGATTTACATACATACATTTCACTTGCAAGTGAAATGTACAGTAATTAAGAGAAACTGCAATGCGTTTGCTTTAACGAAAAAAAAAAAGATCAATTGCAATTCAACAACAGAAAATCAATTGTAATTGAACTTCAAAAGTGGCAGCAAAGCAATCACAAAAAAAACAGCAATAACAACATTGACAACGACAACAATCGTGCTTTTTTTAACCTTGGCTGCGGCTGCATGCCACATACTTTGTCTGTTTTCCGTGTCTTGCGCATTTTTAGCATAATTTATGCATTTCTCACGAAATCTCAGACACACACACACACACACGCATATGCACAGATATCTAGTGTGGGGGCGTCTCTGCATGAAATCACAAAACTTTCAATTGCACCACACAACAACAACAACAACAGCACGACAAAATTTGTTGTATTTTGACCACAATCATCACAATTTTATTATAGGTAAAACTCACCTATATCCTCTGTTGCTAGCGCGTGGCGGTATTTTGTATATGAATACCTCGGGCTTAACAATCAACACGCTCTCATATTCCATGTTATTTGAATTATTTCTATTGTTTATTATCTTGTCTACGAAATTCCGTTTATAACTTTAAGCTTACAAAACTACATATACTGCGAAGTAGAGTTATCGATTGCAAATATCGACGATGTGCCTAATCGGTTGGCCACCACAACGATTTGCGTCGATATTTTTGGGCTGCCACGTAGCTTGCAAATGCGATCTGGTAGCATTGGCAGCAGCTCTTAAATATAGTTCAATAAAATAATTATGTATTCACTTGATTTTGATATGAAATATATATCAGAAGATGATTATAATTGTTGAAAAATAACCAATACTATAAGTTTTATTAAACAAGTTGAGTGAAAGTTGGAAAGTTGAACTAGTTGGGTGACAGCCCTAGTAAAAATTTACACATTCCGACTACTTGATATCGTTTCTATCGATATTTGTATCAACTTACATTCCTAGCTCGCACGTTGTTGTCATTCAATTTTATAATTTTTTGTAATTTCTATTAAGGCACAAAATGCAGCCGGATGTGCAAATAACAAGCGACAGCGACTTGGATGTTGCACTGGAGGAGTTTAAACTAAGACAGAAGCGTCGCGATAGCACTGGCCCCAAATATAGCTGCAGCATAAGCGGCTGTGATGCAAACTTTAAGCGTCTGGATCAATTGGATCGTCATGAGTTCCATCACACCGGCATTGTGAGTAGGCAAATGTATGTGTTATTGAAAACAATTAAGACTGATTTTTTTATGTTAGAAAAAGCATGCTTGCACTTACGATGGCTGCGAGAAGATTTATTCGATTCTAAGTCATCTGAAGCGACATGTGCGTAGCACGCATGAGCGTACAATGGCGCCACAAAAGACGATCAAATGCAGTCTGCCGGAGTGTAGCAAGCTGTTCACCTCATCCTGCAATATGCAGCGTCATGTGCGCGAGGCACACGAATCGCCGCGCGAATATCCGTGCACCCATTGTCCAGCCAAATTCCGGCAAAAGATGAAACTGCGTCGACATGAGATAACACAGCACACACAGGATTATCCGTTTCGTTGCGGCAAGTGTAATCGCGGATTCTATCAGCAGTGGCAACGGGAGAGCCATCAGCGCAGCTGCAAACAGTATGCCTGCTCCGAATGCGAACTGCAATTTGATAAGTGGACACTGTACACAAAACATTGCCGGGAAACGTTGCACGGACGCAATCGACACAAGTGTGAGCAATGTGATCGCAGCTATGAGAAGCCCAGTGATCTTGCCAAACATATTGCGGCCAAGCATCCCACGACAAATGAGTCGGCATTCCCGTGCACCGAACCTGGTTGTAATCGGAGCTATTCGTATGAGCGTAATCTGCGCCAGCATGTGGCCACTACACACACGGGCAGGCGCTTTGAATGCCTCGCCTCTGGATGCGGTCGCGGTTTTAGCAGCGCTCAGAATCTTAGCAGACATTTGATACGCGATCACGCCAAGACTCAGTCAGCAAAGAAGTCGCCTCCAGCTGTGGTTGCTAAAAAGATACGCAAGCGTCGTCGTGATGCTGGTAAGCCTGCTCGCTCCCATCTATCCAAGCTGGCCTGTCTGGTGCTGGACAAGAATGTTGACAAGGAGGTACGCCTGCGCACGCCTCTGGCCCTGAGGAATATCGCCAAGAAGATTCGGCAGGAGCAGAGTCAGTCGGATATCGACGAGCTGATGGAAAAAGTGTTGCATTCAGGGGAGGAGCACGAATAGACTAGGAAGTCTAGGGGAATGGGGAAATGGGGATCAAATTGCACGTTGATTTGTTGGCAAATAAAACAAAACCCTTAGATTAAATAACTCTTGTGTTTAGTAGTTTTGATGAAAACTAGTGTAGATTACACAAGGTAACTATAATAAATTGATTTGCCCTGTAGTTAAAAAGAGCAAAGGGTCATAAGTTATGCTTTAAAACTGCTTACGTTATTCACTTCGCGGGATCGGAAGGAGGCGTGGCAAAGTTCTAAAACAATCATGATCCGATTAGGACTATGAGGAATCTTTATGTCAAGTTATTATAGTCTGAGATCTAGAAGTTTATAGAGAAAAATATATTGCTGTCTGTATAAGCAGCTTCGTCTCTGATTTATCTAAGGCTCCAGACAATTTTAAAATTAAAAAAATATATATTTTTATAAGAGATGGATTTTTTTCTTTTCAAGACTTGTAGAAATAAACGATTCATTGAATTTTTATAAACTTATAGGGTCTGCCTGCTGTACACATTTTTTTCACATAAGATTCAGTTATATTAAAAAAACAAAAAACTTTAAATTATAATATTCATTTTAGATATATTTGAACAACGTTGTTGAATATGACATCAAAATGCGATGAATGTGGACAGTGGTGACTGAGGAGGGATATCATTTACAGGGAATTGATGACCTTTCGACTGCGCATCTGCTCCAGCCATTTCTCGTATTGTTGTTGCGGTGTCTCTGGCTCGGGCAGATAATAGTGCTGCGGGGGTTCACCTTCCTCCAGGCGAAGGAAGTAGTGGCAATGTTTGTATTCGACACGACCAAATCGACCGCGTGCATGTCGACGTAATCCCTTAAAGACACGTCCCTTGCCCACAAACGATTCAGCTAAAAGACAATAGAGGAGGCTTTAGTTATTTAAGAAGTGATTGTTAAGATAGTGATTAATTTACCAATCCATAGATTGCTTTTGTACTCCACGTTGTGCCGTTCAACGGCCATTTGTTGTGCCTCCAATATTGTCTCCTTCACATCTGTGGCACCCTTTTTAAGCACAAAATTTAGCTGCTTCAGCGCCTCGTCCACGGACATGCCGCGCACAAAGGCAGCGATGTACCACATCTTGTCCGGACTGTATTTGATGTTGTTGCGCATGTGGCACACATACTGCAAAAAAAAAAATCATTATTAATCTTTTTCAAAATTAGTTTAAAAAGATATTTGATATTTACTTGTATTTTTAAATTTAGGGAATAACTCTTATTAATTATTAATTTTCAATTTTAAATATAAAAACAAATTTTATTCTGTAACTTTAATAAAATCAATAAAAACTATTTCGTGACTACTGTTTTAATATAAAAACTAAATGTTCTTCTACAAGTTTGAAAAACAAATAAAAAAATGACAGTCTAAAATTTGATTTTAAAACAATGCCTGTTTTGTAGCACAATATAAACCGATATAAAAAATAATATTAATCTATTTATTATTTATAAGAAAGTGTATTTTAAAAGACGTTTGAATTTAGCTTTTTTTAAAATGAAATTTACGAAATAACTTTTACTGTGTAATTTGAATTTTTAAATGCCTTTAATTTCGTAACTTCTGCTCAAAAATGATAAATGAATGTTATTCTGTATTTTAAAAAAATGATATTGAAAAATTAGCTATCTTTAATTGAATTTTAAACCGATTTGAGAAAGTTTCCGCGGATTTAAAAAGCATGCTTGCTATATAACTTCCCTAAAAGCCGACTTAAACTATCCCATAAACTGGGTAATTAATATAATTATGTCGAATTGGAACACTTTTTTACCGCCTTGCGTGGCTCTTCGTCCACTTCCTGTGGTGGATGCACCGTCTTGTTGTATTCCAGCCATCTCCTCGGACCATAGTTGTGTTTGTTCCATTTGGCGCAGAGCCCTCCGGCCGCAGACGTGTGCACGCCGCAGCAGTCGCCACTGTGCGTGATCGCTGGTGCAACTGTTAGCAATTTGGCGACACTGGTTGTGGGGGCGGACGCCAGCAGTGGTGTTTGCAGACTTAACTGCGTCATTTGCCTTATCACTTTGTGCATGGTGCTTCAGTTACAATTACTTCAAAAAGTCAAATGAATTATTATAGCCACAAAAAAAAACTAGTGGCACCATCGGTCGCGTAACCTGCCAGCAACAGCTGTGAACGAGGGCTGCAAATTGACAGCATCGATGGCTCAAAAGCTGTGCGATAAGCGCGATATATTCTGACCATCGATATTTATCCGAGTGGTGAGACTCGGAGAAATGTAATTAGATTATTGTTTTGACTTCTTTTTGATTCTTTATTTTCCCTGAATTTTTAACTTTCTACTGACCTTCGACATATAGATGCGACATCGAAGTTGAAATTATCGATTGGGCCCTATTGTGAACTACTGTGTCAGTACAAATCGATAATTGCAATACATAATTTTTACTTTTCCATTAAATAATAACGACATTATATTTATTTTGGCAATTATTAACTACTTTTCAGCTATTAAAGCAACAAAAATTACAACAAACAATGAAGTCATTTTAAAATATTACAGTTTCGATAGTATGGTTAGCTATCGATTGCTTGAAGCTTAAGGGATGCATCATTTCATAGAAAAGTAGGGCTGCATAAGTATTTATTTGAATTTAAATTTAAATTACTGATTTGATGTACATAAAAAATTTATTTAGCCTTGCGTTTGCTCTTCTGCTTCAGCTGCGGCTTCTGCTCATGTGGTACTCTGTAGGTGCCATGCAGTTTATCCAACCAGCCCATAACGCCATAATTGTAATTAAACCTAAATGAAGTAAAATTGTTATTAAATATGTTTGCATATGAAATATGAAAATGATACTTACTTTGCATGATGATAGTCATGGAAACGCACTGATCCCGCCGACCAGGGAAAACTGTAGCCGGCATGATCGCTCATCGAATTGATAACGGCCAATGCGATCATGCCCCAGGCGACAGTGACGTGGGATCCCATCAACGACAATGTGACACCGACGGGCATCAAATTGGCCACCACATGCTCCACGGGATGCGCATAGAGAGTGATGGCCGCAATCGGGGCTGTCCATTCGTGATGCTTCTTGTGTACATACTTGTAGATGGACTTGTGATGCAGCAAACGGTGCGCATAATAAAACATAATCTCCTCCAGCAAAATTAAAACCACAAAATCTCTGATGACGCGTCCAAAACTGGGCAATTCTCGTATATCATGGCTATTGTAGTGTGTGAGCACGAGTTTAAAAAGCAACCAGGTGTGAATTAAATTCACCACCGTCAAATTGAACAGCACCACCTTGATGGCTCGCCAGAGTCGCTTCAGATCCACGGGCTCATTCTGACCTGGTTGGATTTTGTATTTACGCAAGAATCTCGGACGATTCGTGATGTCCATAATTGTAAAAATTGCTGCGTACAGCCAATATACGCCAAAGACAACCACTGTGGTGCCCAGCACCCACAGACGCATCGGATCATCGCCAATGACATCGAGGAGCGAGGACCAACGTGCCTGAAGCAGTTCGCCCGCGTAGCGCCATCGAAGAGCAAAGCTCGAGAGGATTGTGGCAGCGTCCATTGTTCAATCTCAACTGATGTCCAAGAAATTGAACAATCAAATGTGGTTGGGCCGTGATGCGCTACAATCTGTTGGGCATATGTGTACCCCGAAGCAGTTGGTAGCGATCAAGGGAATCTTCTTTAAAAGTAGCAAAAAAAAAAAATAATTTTTGAAATATCTTAAAAAGGGGCATTTTTAGAAACAAGACTGCAAACCAATACATTTTCTAATAATTACAAAAAAATTGAATTTTAATATGATTAAAATACAGCAAAATTTCAGTTAAAGTTTCGGAATTTGTTTTAGTTTGAGTTCAACTGGTTTAATTCAAATATAAAATTGTTTCCAATTTATTTTTTATATTCAAAACCTATAAAATTATGTAATAAAATTAAACTCATGATAAGATTCTAAAAAAGATTAAAGCTTAGGAAAGAAAATTTATATTTTTCCATTTTTTTTCCAATTTTTCTTGAATTTGAATACCTATAAAAATTATGTAGTAAAACTAAACTCATTATCTCATGATAATAAGAATTTAAAATAGACTAAAATTTCATAAAGAAAAATTTTATTTTTTGAATTGTTTTCCAATTTTCCAAAAAAACTAAACTCATGATAATAAGATTCTGAAAACAGATTAAAATTTAAGTAATTATACATTTTGTTTAAACTGAATTTTTATGGATTGCGGTTCGGAAAACTGAAAAAAACCCAACTTATTTTGATGAGACTTTAGGGAAACTTATGGCAGCTGATCTCCAAGAATCGTAGCGTATTTCTTAAGCCGTACAGCTGCTCGTGCCTTTGGTTGATTCTATCGCCCGTCTATCGATTAGGTTGCTTATCAAGTTGTTGTGTTTTATAAAAGACTGACTACCTATTGCTAAGTATAATTATAATCATAGATTAGCCAAGTTTATTTTTGATCCGCAGCGGTACAAAAACAATTGAAGCGCCCAAAGTTCAGATTTTTTTTTTTCGAATGTTTTGTTTTGATGTGCAGTGATACTTTCTTATTTATTACACGTAGTTGATTATATTTATTAGCTATAGTTTAAGTTGGTGCTCTGTGAGTGTGTATGTGTGTGTGTTTATGTGTAAATATATAACACTCGTACATAAAATTATGCTTAACTACAATTATATATATATATATATATATTTTTTTTTTTTTTGGGGTGTGTCTTTTCTTTTCAGCTATCTCTACAGTTCTTTACATTTTACACTTTCTTGTATAATTTATTGTTTATCATTCAACTTTTCGTCATTTATAATGTCAATAAAATCGATTCTCGATCGCGATTTTGCCTGGTTATTATCACAATGAAATACACACATATAGAAATGCCAGTAAAAAAAAAATGTACATACACAAATGCATATAAATATTTATATATATGTATATATTGTATATAAATTATATATATGTATATATAGATAGTTATATGTATGCAAACAGATTGGGAGATTATGCCGACAACTGACAAGAGAGTTAACTTGAGGGAGCAATCCTTCACTTCATGGTGGAGTCGGGAAAGGCATCGCGTGGTGGCACAAAGCTCAGCATCATAATGTGTCGCGCATAGGATTTTGTGGCACGGAAAAGCGAATCGGTCCCATGCAGACGATCCAACACGCCCAGCACGCCGAAGCAGTTGTTGAATCTGAGAAGAAGTTCAATAGAATAAATACTCTTGCAGAAAATTGTACATAGATTTAAAACAAGTGTAATCAAATGATACATTAGGTCAAATTTCTCTAAAAACAAAAACAGCATTTATTTAATTTGTTGTTGAGATATTAAAAAAAAATTGTAATTTATAAACGATCGTTTCAAGACAGCAATATGATATAGTAGTCTTATTTTGCACCAAATTTTATCAGGATCTATATCGAAATATTCCAAAAAACAACAACAAAATTTCATAGTTGATTTATTACTTATTATTCCTATTCTATATATGTATGTACACTGGCGAACATATTTATTGGCACAGCAAACATTTTGAGATTTGGGGGATTAATTGTTCCCTTATCGTTAACATATTGGTATCAATGGAAAGGTCATTTAAATTCCGTTTGAATGATATAACACTTTCCTTAACCCATTAAGTACCCTTCGAAAATTTCGAATTTATGTAAAAGTCAATTTTCGAAACTATTTTCCTCGATTTATTACAAAAAATATTTTGATGCAAAAAAATTCTTCAAACAATTTAGGGAGTGACTGCAAAAAAAATTTGTCAAAAATATTTTTGCTAGTATTTTTTATAATTTTTTGAAAAAGTGCCTTTTTAGCAATTTTCAAAAAATTATACAAAATACTAGCAAAAATATTTTTGAAAAAGTTTGGAATTTGGAAATTTTGGGCAGGAAGGATAAAATATCATTGAATTCTTTATTTGTAAATTTAATTGGGATATCTCCTATGATATAGATTAATATTCAATGAGTATATAACGAGTAGTCATATTAGTTGGGCATACTCACTTGAGATGATGAAAGTCATGTGCCTCGGGGCTGGGAAAGAATGGCAAATGATAACCAGAGTGTGCATTCAGTGTGGATAATATGGCTAAGGCGAACCATAACCAGGCCGTGGCCACATGGCTGCCCATTAGGAAAACGCCCAGAAATGGTGGCACTAGATTGCTAAAGATATGCTCGATTGGATGACAATAGATTGCCGTCACCGATATCGGAGCTGTCCATTCATGATGCTGTTTGTGTATAAACTTATAGATATGCTTGTGATGGAGCAAACGATGGGAATAGTAGAAGCCCAGCTCCTCCATCAGAATGCAAACGGTTAGCTCAAAGCACACCCAATGGAATGTCGGTAGCTCCCGAATATCGCTCAATCCCCGGACTGTCATCAATTTGTAGCTCAGATACGCCAACGGTATGCCCACAAATATTTGATTGCAGATGACACGCCAAATGACCTGCAATAATAATAAATGTATAAATAGGGACTCAAGCTCAATTCAATATCAATTTATGGCAATCATAAATGTGATTTGTCATCACCTTCATTAAACGTCCGGCTTCGACGGGCTCATTGGTTCCCGGCTGGATTTTATATTTGCGCAGACAGGCCGGCCGATTGGTCAGATCCATGAATGTATAAATCCCACCCACTGTCCAGTAAACGATCATTGTGAATAAGGTTGTACCAAAGACCCATAACATCATCGGATCATCGCCTGTAAAAACAATCAAATTTTCTTTTGTTAGTACTTACTTAAACTCTTCAAGGTTTCATTAAATCTACAACGTAATAATATGACTTGTGCAACAATAAATAATATTTACTTAACGCTATCATAAAGCTCTCTCTACATGTATAATATTGTTTGCTATGACTGACTATCTAAATGATTGGCAATCATTGCATTGTCCAAGTCACAGTCCAAGTTGCAGCTTAATAGACAGCACTATCCGTTAAGTACAATGTTATGAAGCAATTTTTGGAAATTCTTTAAAGTACCTTAAGGTTAGAAAAATGGATTGAACAAAAATTTAAAAACTTTTTTCATGACTTGGACAAATTTGTATACAGTGTTGCTAGAACATTTCTTGAACATCCTATTGGCGTGGAACTAATTTTCAAATATCACTAAATGGAGATTTTGCAGTTCTTAAAATTTGTTTTTAAGATCTTATTAAAACGACAGCGTTTCAGAAATAATAACCCATCCAAGAGGCAATTGTGCAGTTTTAACGTTTCATTTTTGTCAACTCATTCCCAAAATTTAGTTTTGAGTTCTTTTTCAAACTGTTTTGTTTTACAAATTGGCGCCACAGACGCCAATCGTCGACTCAAACAATGTATGACACTCAAAAAAAAAATTTGTTATGTTGTTTTAGATATTTTTGAAGAGCTCACTTGCAGAATTTGGCTGCTTATCTCTGATCTACGTATATTAATAGTAAACAATTATTTTTCAATATTGTTTTCAATGCAATGAAAAATATGGGCAACGCCGACTTAACCCAGCTGTTTAGATTGGTAAGTATAGTAATAGCAATAACCACACATTTTTCAGAGCTGTCGCCAGTAAAATGTTAATTGAAAAATACTTGAGCAGCCATAAATCAAAGTCTACTCTATTTAAGACTTGTTTATCAAAGTGCATACCTCTGACTCAATAACGATAACAGCTTAAGTAGCTTAAATAAATGTTGTTTCATTCATGTTTCGCACATAATAATATATAATATTAATATACAAATTTCAATTACTGTAAATTGAAAAGTTGCTTAAATGAGTAATCGCTTGACTAACGACCAAGTAACCGATGTTGTTGCATCACAAAAAAAAAATATATATATATATTGTATAGGTGTATTCAAATAAATAAACAGATCAAGTTATTATCATTTTTTGTACAATTCTGTTTGTTGTGCTGATAACACTTAAATACAAATCTATTTATATTTTTAAAGACATTTATTTGTTATAATTGCCTAAATAAATAAAAGTAAAAGAACGTTATGGTTATTTAACAGTTATTGATCGATTAATCAAATAAAACAAAATTTACCAAGTTTATAAGACATGCTTTTAATGATTTTTCTTAAACTGTCTCTCAATTGTGTGTATATGGCTTATATGGGAATTAGCTGATTCTAAGATAAAAGTTACTACATTTAATATCGACTTAAAAATATTAACGACTGCCTTAAACAGCAAGCTAATCAACTTTTTGCAATTAAGTTTTTACAAATGCGGTCTAAGTCAACACGATTGTATTCAAATCGATTTAAGCTGTCGTATAAACTTGGTAATTGTTGCATAGTGTAATCGCCGTTTCCCGCAATTCAGCCTTTGTCTGTGAGCACCGTGAATGCATATGGATGTGTGTATACATACACATATATATGTGTGTGTGTGTGATTGTATTTGTGTGCGAATTAGTAAACAAAACGGTTGCCGTTTATTGTTGACTTTGTTTGTCGTTGTTGTTGCTTGTGAATGGAAGGCAAAAGTGCAATTTGTGATATCTGACGCTAAAAGATAAACACAAAGATACACTTACAAATTGCACACACACACACATGCACAAGTAAAGACGTGAGTGCATGCGCACTCACAGATATTAGTTATATTGATTACATTTCTCTTATTTTCGGCAAATACTTACCAAATTTGTCAATGAACTTGTCCCATTGCGATTGCCAGAAATCACCGGATGCGCCCCAGAAACTCTGCAAATGCCTAGTCGGCAGGTAGGAAAATTCGTTAAATTTCTCCATACAAGAAAAAAAAAACAAAACAAAAATTAACAAAAGTCGAGGTGAAAAAAAGTCAAACTGAGCGAATTAATTTTGTTCTAAAGCTTCTCTCTTTGTCAGCGGCCGCAAAGCAACTGAACAACTGATTTTGGGGGCACAATGGGGAAGCGCAGCTCAGACCTCATCGCGTAAAGAGAGTATATATGTGTGTGCGTAAGACGTATAGAGAGAGAGAAAGAGAAAAGACGATGCTGACAACGATCGTAGCGACTGCGCTGCATAAATATATCCGTATATAAATGATGTCCGTTATTTTAAGTTCAAAGATCAAGAGAGTGAACAGAGCTTTTACGAGTGAATTATTTGTAATGAATATGCATACGTGCTTTATTTATCCTAACAAAACTAATACCCTCTATTCACTGAAAGCTTTATGTATGTATTAACATTTTTTTTTTGGCGATTTTGCAACGAAAATAACATATGTACATAATATTTGTAGTGGAAAGAGGGCATAAATGCAATTTTAGCTTTATCTAGTTTGTTGGACAATTATTTACGATTTGTTTGTTTGTGTACATACTTATGTCATTGTTGTTTCTGACAATCTTTTCTTGCCATAAAATATTTTACCTTAATATTCATCTTTTATTTCAAAAATAGATTCAATTTTTTTTGTTTTGACTACATAAATTATTCACGGACTTTTGGACAGACTAATATCAGTTGCTATTTACATTTATTAATGTCCAACAGTAAGAAATTATTAAACAAACTATTACATTTATTTGTTTTTTAATAATATAATTTTAGTTTAAAAATAAAGCGCCATCTATTGATCGACGAGCTATGCACCGTTATTGCGTATTTAAAAGCTTGAAAAGTTTAGATGTCGTAACGATCAGAGCTTTACAGTAACGGTTTTTATCGGTAACATTTATTTATGTATATAATGTAAACTCACCAAGTCAGCACATTGCGAAACAATATGAACACGGCCAAGGCACATGTAATGATGAAAATGACACTATGCAATGAGGAAAGCCACAAAGGACTGTCTACCTCAGCCGTCCAACCTGGGGCGGTTGTCGCCTGTGCAACTGGCTGCAGCTTTGGCGACGTCGTCGTCCCACTTACATCCAGCGATGTGTGAGCAGCCGCAGCACCTGCAACGGCTTTTGATTCGCCGCCTACATTGCTATTGTTGTTGCTGCTGCCATTTGGCGGCTTTTGGGCAGGTGCTGCATATGCAGGATTCGTAGACATATTTGCTCAACTTTTTTAGTTGATTTTACATTCGTATTTCCTCGCTATGACTGCAAAGGCTCCTTTGTGTTGTTGTCTTTGTTGTACGTTTTGTTATGCTTTTTGTTGTCCTTGACATTTAAAGCACTTCGATTTTTCGGTTGCTAAACTAAACGTTGTCTGTGTAAATGTTGGACTCTTCAATCCCTTTACAAAAGCAAGTGACCAGCATTTATTGTTAACTTATTTATTTAACGTGCGTTGCAACAAAATTATTCTTGTGCCGCTAAAATCTTTGTATGTTGTTTTTATTTTTGAATTTCTTCTGGGGTCTTTGACGAAAGCTCACACACACACACACTCAACAGTCTCCCATTCGTAGTAACTATGTCAAAGCAACCCTGTGTGTAATCGATATATGATAATTTTGCTATCGTAAGTTTGCTTGTTGGCACGGTTGCCACTTCATTTAAATATTTTGTACCACATTTTTTCGAAGAAATTTTCGTTTCGCAAAAATTCTTGTTTGTATCTCATTATAAATTAATGTAGATTTTTGAATAACATTTATGAGAACGAAACAACGTCAAAACTTTGAAATAAGTAAATTTATTTTTGAATCCGTTACTGAATATATATGCATCAGCCAGCTCTAATGTATTAATAATTTGTATTAACACTCAAGTGTATAAATATTTGATATACAAAAAAAAAACTTGTAAGAATATAACTTGATAAGCCAACAGAAAATGTACCATTTGAAAAGGACACCTAAGTAGAACTTAATAAAAAATGTACCAATTTTTGTGCATGTGTACCAAATGTGGCAGCCATTCTTGCAGTATGGCAACACCAACTGCGGGATTAGGCGGACCGCTTTTGAAATACTTACCTTTCGAACAAATTGAGTTAAAGTTGCCACACAGCTGCAACTTGTTGTGTGTTTGGTTTGTAATCTTTTTTTAGATTTTAAATAAATTTAAATTAATTCGATAATAATATTTCAAGAGCAAATCAAAAAACCAAGAAATTTATAAATTTTCTAAAATCAAGAAGTTTATTTTAAAATTGGTTTGGGAAACGTCAGCCTTTGAGGAAGAAGAAGAAATTAAAAAAAATTCTAAAGAACAAAATTATAAAATCGCAAAAAATTTAACAAAACTCCTGTGAAAGTTTCAAAGCTCTAGCTTCAATGTTTATTTAAAAAAAAAACAATGCTCACATATAACATTTTTTCTAGAAGTTGTTAAATGTGGTCAGAAATGCTACCGTTGCCAAGGTTGCCACATTGTTTTTTCTTTTTGCCAAACTTGGGCCAAGGTTGCCACATGATTTTTTTTTTTTGCTCAATCTGATTTTTTTAAGTGGCAACCGTGGCACACCGTCTAAGAACAGTCTTCATTTTGTTTTTGTTGCGCGCGGTTGTGCTTCGCTTGTATGTGTATAGCAGCAGGAGCAGCAGCGCCGGTCTGAGCGAGAGAGACTGACGCCCGTGTGCAGTTAGTTGTTGGCATAGAAAAATTTTCTTATTTACTTGCTTAAATTTTTTTCTTGTGCTGTGTGTGTGAGAATTGTTGTTATTTAAATTTGCTGCCACATACAAATACATACACCAAATAATAAACAACAATTGAATTTGGCCTAAACTCAATCAATAAAAAAGAATTTACCAAAAAGCACCAAAGTATATGTTGTTTTTTTTTTTTTGATTTGTATTTAGTTAATGCAAACTGTTATAAATGAATTTGTATGAGCGTATGTGTGTGTGTATATATTTATGAACGGGCACCGCGCCCAAAAATTAATTTAAACAACATAGCCAATTTACTATGAAACAAAATGAGCGCAAATTCAAGTGAACAACGACGACGGCGACGTCGACGACAACGACGCGTAGGACGCCAGGCAGCATCAATTGCAAGAACAACAACAACTGGAGCAGCAGCGAAAGCGACAGGCAGCACAACAACAATACTTTCAAATAATTAAGCTTTAAACTTTGCGTTTATTTGCTCAGTTGGCTGTACAAAAAAAAAAAACAGAGTCATAAACTCACTCAAAGTCAAAGTCGGTGTCGGAGTTAGAGTTAGAGTCAAAAGCCAAGGCAGCTTTGCGCAGTTCGTTGAAAACTAGCTGTTTTCGTGCTTTGCATATGTGTATGAGTGCTTGTGTGTGTGTGTGTTACATGCACATACAAAAATATACGTGCGCAGCGCGCGTCTGTCAAAGCCACAGTTTCAACTCGACTCAAATCGAGTTGAGTTAAGTGAGTTGCACTCGCTCTCTTTTTTGTTTCTCTCACTTATTGCGAGACTCGTTCTCTCTCTTGCTTACCTGGTCGTGACGCCGCAATATTGGTTTAAATGTGTGCGTGTTTTGAACGCTTTTGCTTCTCTTTTTTTTTTTTTTTGCTTTTTGTGAGTTTCAGTTTCAGACACTTGCTCGCTGCCACAGTTGTTGTTGTTGTTAGTTAGTTAATTAACTAATTGCAATTACATTACACTCAGGACAATAACACTCAGGTAAGTTGACAACAGTTGCAACATGTTTTATACAATTTTTTTTTTTTAATTAGAAACTCTTACACATTCCGCAGTTCTCTCTTTCTCTTTTACTCCTTTTTCTCTCTAACAACAAGCTTGGGTAGACATTTTGTTGTTGTTTTTGTTGGTTGGCTCAAAACAGGTTTTGCTAGAAAAATAAAAAAAAAAAGTAGCAGCCGCTGTCAAACACGAAAATAACACAAACACCAACAGTAACACTAACACACACATATACAATTGTAGCTCACATGCATACAAGCTTAATTCGCGCTCATTGTGCTGTCTGTGTGTATGTATGTGTATGTATGTGTGTCCACTAAGGTGGGGCTGCAGCGCAGACTGACGACATCAGCTAGACAGCGATCTAGAGATCAGCGCTGTCAGCGTCGCTGTCGCTGCTGCTGCCGTTTGCTACTCATTTTTTTTTTGTTTGTTTCTTGATTTTGTTGCTGCTGTTGTTGTTTACTTATTGTAAAAAAAAGCACACAGTATAACTTCAAAAACGATTTTATTGTGCTCTACCCCATCCATGCGGTCATCGCTGCAGCAGCGACGCAGATGACGACGTCATCAATTCTGTTCGCCCGTTACGCCCCAGCGGTGCTAGCAGCAGCTGACGCCGACGTCGGCGCCGACAGCGGCAGCGCCGCGGCCCAAAATTAGCCTAGCATTTGTTTCATTGAGGGTCACAATCATAACTTGGTCACAAAACTTCACTTTTATGTACGGTGACGAAAAATATAATAGAAACGACATTTTTAAATTTATTTTAATTTTTTCCATCACTGTTTATTGATCAACTTTTGGGGTTATGTCCACCGCCTAAACCAAGACTTGCAGTCATTTAAACATACAAACATATATATCACTATATCTCTGCTTGAGTTGTGTGTGTGTGCCAAGTTCTTCAGCAAAAATGTAAAAAGCAATTTGCTATGTTTTTTTTTTTTTGTCTTTTTGTCTGCTCAATTTTGATGACATCATCATTCAAAATACATGATACCACTGTGCGCGGGATGATGATAAAATGAGATAGATTCAACAATCGAAGGTTGTTTTTGGTTTACTTTTTGTGTTATACAAGCACTTCTGTTATACCAAAAGATACGTATGCCAGTATATGTATTTAGACAAGCGCTGTAGACCAAATTAGCAATGTTTTTAAGTTCATTTTACTTTTTGAGTTGTTTACAGTTAGCACAGATTTTTTTCATTTCGCTTTTTCACATTTTCGATTGGCCCAATTAAACAAGTTAATATATTATTATACTCTCGTACAGAGGGTACTTATATTTTATAAAATGTTTTGTGAGCTATTGATTTTCTTTATTATAATCACTGAAATCAATTCTTTTGTAGAAATGTGTTTAAGTTTACAAATATTATAGTTGTTATATTTATATTTATCTTCTTTTCCTGTTCACTTAAAAATATTCGTAGTTATTTTTTGCTTAAGTAGCTATTTAAGACACTAGAATCAAATGTTTTACTTACTTTAACGATTGTATCGATAACTGAATATTGCTATTTGTTGAATTGTACGAGTTTCTGTAATTAGCACTTATAAGTGCCCCCATTGGGCTTAATTATAATTCCGACCTTCAATTGAAAGCGATAAAACTACATATTTCGATTCTTTGAGCTGATGGCATTTCTCCAATTAATGGACATCAAAATATAGTGGTAACATAATTAAAATTGTTGAAAATGAAAGAGAGACATGGAGAGGGAGAGAGAGAGTGTGGGGGAGGGAGAGAGAGAGAGAGAGAGAGAGAGAGAGAGAGAGAGAGAGAGAGAGAGAGAGAGAGAAGAGTGTGTCACGCATTTGGCATATTCATTTTGTGATGGTCATGCCTCGTTTATTTTTTATTGTCATTTGTTATTTGTTGTTTGCCATTTGACATTCGACATTACCATATTTCCATCTCTCTTTTCCTCTCTTCCTCTCCACTGTTCTAGTTTATTAACTGTCAGTTGAAATTAGCCAATAAGTAAAATTGCATTGAAATGGAACAGTAGTAACGATCAATGATCTGTTAAGAAACTGTACAGTTCCTTGAAATTCTTTTATCAATTCTTTTTGCCAATCGATAAGAACTTTGCACTAACTTATCATAACCCTAGCGAAGAGTTTCGCTATCTAGCTATATTTGTAATGATCTTCCAAACTATAGCTTAGTTATTATTATCAGCCTTTTTTTTTATCTGAATTGATTGCATCATTATCGATCGTTATCATACACATAAATTCTTCTTAGTTTTATTAGAATTGTCTTTAGTTTGCTCTCAATTTCAGTCTCTCTTTTATGAGATCATCGATGCGATGATTTTTCTCTTCATATGATTTATGCTAATGTTTTCTTATAATTAAAACGAAACGCCCCAAAAATAAATATGTACAATAAAAGAAGAAAATAGAGTAAAAAGTGTTTCGTGTTTTAATTGGACGAATAAGTATTTTTGTATTTTGCTCTTGTTTCTTTATATATTTTTTGCGATCATATCGATGCGTTTATGTTTTTTTATTAACTGACGCTCTATTTGTAGCTGTCTCAGTGGCCGTGTATCTGCCAGATACATTTGTATCTTTCGGCTGCCATGTGGAGATTATAGCGTCGTCTTTATTTTTTTTTTGTGTCGTCTTCGTCTTTGTCTTCGTTCTTTCGTTCGTTGTCGTCGTTGTCGTTATTGAATTAGCCAAACAGCTGCTTTGCCACACGATGCTGATGATTGCGTCATGCCAGCAACCGGCATTCTCTCCATTCTCTTTATTCCCGCATTCGCCCATTCGCTTATTGCCTGGCTCTCCTACGCTTTTGAACACGAAGAAAACTGTCAAAAGGCAAACAACGATTACGATAAAATGCGTTCACTTTTTGGCTTGAAATTTGACTTCAGAAAGAATGACAAAAGGTCCTGCCATTTGTTGTTGCTGTTACTGTTGTTTTTTTTAGCCCCAACGCGTAATGATGTCATTTCATTTATTTAGTTTGTTGCATGCTTGACACGCCTTTTCCACTTCCCCTTCCCACGCTTAACCAAATCCTTTTGCCGGCCTACAAAATAAAATCAATAAAAGTGCCAACAATTTTGCCTTGGAGCAGGAAATATGCACACGTACACACAAACAGACATACAAACATACAAATAAACAAACAAACAAACTGAACAAGCTCATAAACAAATGCCAGGCCGGCGAATGACATCACCAACAACATTACCAACAATAACAATAACAACAACAACAACATCAATTTTCGCTCAGACAACTTCGTGTGCTTACTGAATTCATTTTATTTTCCTTATCGCCTGAAATAAAGGAAAAAAAAAAGGAATAGGAAAAAATTCTTGTACTAAATACTTTTTACTCAAAGCAAAATATAAAAAAAAAAAATCAAAATGCAAAAGCAAAAGTATTTTGCAAATGTAACACTTTAGAAGATTAGCAAATTTCGCGAGAGTTGCACAAATAGTTGCCAGTTGTTGAAATCGAGAGCGAAATTTTCCATAATGATCGTATCCTCATTTCAAATTGATTTCTAACAACGCACGTACACAAATTGAGCTAATCGAGACTTTTACAATTTTTGAATTTGCTGAAAATTCCATGAATTGCAACTTTAATGTTGTTCAAACCATTTCTTTAATATTGTAAGCAACTAATGTGATTAAAAAATACTTTGCCAAACTAACATTTTGCTTGAAATTTCGCATCGCAATTTGTCTAATAGCCCAATTTAAAAAATGTATCAAATTTCTATTTTTTTTTTAAGGCTTATCGGTTATTATTTTGTTCCAAATAAATCGAATTCGCAGTGAACGTTGTTGATTTGCATGAAATTCCCATTAGAATTCTTCTAATCAAACGCTTTTTTAGTGCTTTTTTTATAATCATCAATTGAGTTAATCAGGACGAATTTTGAATTTAATATTTGAATTTGAAAACAATAAAAAAAAAACTCATTTCTTTATAGCTAAAGATAAACAAATATAACAAGCGATAAAGCCTTGGATTAGTTTCAAATATAACGATACAATACATAGATAACTTGTGATCAATATAACCATGGAGAGCAAAAAAACCTTTGAGTTTAATATTTGTAACAGTGTCAGATGACTTGATAGAATTACATGAAGACATGCGAGAATTGTAGCAAAGTTGATTAGGGAGGCCATAAAAAGATATTGAACGAAATCAGAGCTAAGAAGAGCTAGAAAAGAGGAGAATTTCCACTTGAATTTCACGTCAATTTCATTTCTCCGTGCCACAGTCCAATCACCTGAACCATTTTGAGTGAAACGAAATCATCGCTCAATTCACTGGCATCCGATGCCATGAGAATAATGTCACATTTTTTGTCCGAATTTTTGAATTTAGAGTTGTCGAGTAACTTTTATTGTTTGCCGCGCCAGTAACTTTTAAATTTTTTTAAGCTATACAATATCAATTATTATATAAATAAATTGAATTATACAAAATAAATAAGAAATAAAATAACAATTTTATATTCTGCAATGATAAACTTTAAAAAGTTGCTAAACAAACCCTTGGGAAATTTAATCTGAGAAGGGGCCAACCCTAGCAGCCTAGTACGAAAAGGTTGATGAACATGCTAGAAAACCTAAATCACACGAATTTCTGTGGCACGGAGAAATTTTCGAAGTGGATTTGCTTTTCTCTGAATTCGCTTTCACTAGTGATTTCTGTGGCATACCTGTATATGAAATGTGTGTATTTTAATGATAATAATAATATAGGTTTAGCATATTCTCTTACTAAACTTTTATAAAATTATTTTATTATAAAATGCTTTTAAAGAAGCTTAAAAATCGTCGAGGGTATCTTCGCGTTTAGCATATAAATTTGCATAATCTGAGATATTTTGTGTTATATTTGAGAAATTATCCGCATCCATAGATTATAATTAGCTTTTCGCTGGCGTATTTATTAAATAGAGCAACAGTTTTCAACTTGGCGGCATGTGGAGAGTATTTGGGTTGAGGCAACGTTGTTTACCTGGCGGTTAGTTGGACGACGACCTCAACTAGGAGGTAAAAAGCAACAACAACAACTAAAACAACAACTAAAACAACAACGATAACAGCAACAACTACAACTGTGCGTTTGCTGCGGTTTTAGCGGCTTTTGCCCCGTTGTTGCCGCTTAATGTTTGCTATTTTGTTTCTCTCCTTTTTTTTTTTTGCTTCTTTTTTCGCATGTTTTATTATCATTTGCGGGCACATTATTACCGTTGCGCTGCCGGCGTCGAGTGCATTGCACTTTCAAGTGGTCGGAACTCAAAGGCTCACTAACCATTCATGTGGCACAGTTGCACACATCACATGGCCAAGACAAAAAACGAATTTGCATTCGCTGCTGCTGCTGCTGCTGCTGCTGCTGCATGCCACCAACTAAGTGCCTCTTCTTCGTATTCTACTTCTTCATCTTCTTGTTTTTACCTCGTTTTGTTGTTTCGCTCTTGTTTTTGTGACCAACAATTGCCACTTGGCCACTTGTCATTTGGGTTAAAACGTGGTCAACTTTGGTTTCTCAACCAAATAAGAAAGCTGACTCAATTACAGAGACCGTAACCATAGTAATTTTTAAAATTAAAATTATCAATTAATAAATTTCCATAAAGTAACTTCAAAATAACTCTATGATCTTAAAATAATAATTATTTATTTGATTAACTATTTGCTTAAGAAAATTATAGGATTACTCTTACTTTAAATTTTAATAATAAAAGTTTACCGCAATGCCAAAAATATAATATTCATACATATACTACTGTGGGCAAAAAGTACCGGGAATTTTAAATTTAAAAAATGTTGGGATTCCAATTGGAAAAAATGTTTGTACTTTTAGGTTGGCACTACTATCATTAACATCTGTGCAAAATTATGCGTTAAAATATTCATTAGTGAATAAGTTACGATTAGTTTTGTACGACGCCAAATGTGCATTTGGCGATTTTGATTGAATCTCCTCAATCGACCCGAAGCGATGTCCTCGGAGAGGTCTTTTGAGCTTAGAAAATAGCCAGAAGTCACACAAAGATAAATCAGGCGAAAAAAGTAGCTGCGGACAATTTTGGTCGAGTTAGAACACATAGAACAGGGGCAGTATGAGAGGGCGCATTATCATGTTGCAAGAACCATGAGTTGTCAGCCCATAGTTCTGGCCTCTTTTTACGCATAGCTTCGCGCAAACGACGCATATCGCTCAAAAAATATTCCTTGTTAACAGTTTGGTCGGTCGGAAGGAATTCATAATGAACTACAACACGATAATCCAAAAAAACTGTCAACATGACCTTGATTTTTGAGCGAATTTGACGCGATTTTTTCGGTCTCGGCCCACCTTTTGCCGATATTCGCTCGATTGATCGGTAGTTTCCATGTCGTAAGCGTAGATCCAAGTCTCATCGCCCGTAATAATGCGTTTTATAATATCCTGATAGTCAGAAAACATTGTTTCACACACTTCCACGCGGAGCTTTTTTCGATGAAATTGACCGTTTTTTGGCACAAAAATCGCCAAATGCACATTTGGCGTCGTACAAAACTAATCGTAACTTAAACACTAATGAATATTTTAACGTATAATTTTGCACAGATGTTAACGATAGTAGTGCCAACCTAAAAGTACAAACATTTTTTCCGATTGGAATCCCAAAATTTTTTAAATTTAAAATTCCCGGTACTTTTTGCCCACAGTAGTATGAATATTTCAATATTTTTGGGAAATAAATTGTTCGATCTCATTATTATATCAATATTTTATAGTAGTGAACATTATGTATATTAATAATGACAAAATAATATAAAATAATGACACAATATTCTGCTTAGCTGGAAATAATTCATTCTCTGTTTATCATAATTGGTGCAAAACTGAATTTATCAGCAGAAAGCCAAATAAATAAAGCGAGATGACGAATAAAAAAATAAAAAACAAAACAACAGCAGTAAAAAAGCCAAACCGTAAACTTGTCAGTTTAAATGGGTGTGTCCGTTGATACAGTCAATACACAGATACAAAGATACAGTCACAGAACAGATCAAAAATTATCATCGAGCTAAGCTTTCTGAGTCAGCTGCGAAATGAGCTGAGCTCTTCACACTCTTCACACTCTTCACACTCTCATACGCTCTCTGCCCCCGCGAATGCGACAAAACTAAAATGAAATAAAAGCTAAAAATAAATCATAATAAAATGTTGAACGTATTGAGAATGCGTTAAGCTCTCTTGGGCAGCTGTTAGTGAGCGGAACAAAGCTCAAAGCTCAGTTTAAAGTGGGCACATATGGTTAAGTACATGATTAAGCATCAGATAAAGAAAAGCTTCAAAAGATGGCCAGATTGAAAGCAGAAGAGAGATGCAGATATTAGAGCTATACAATTAAATAATATAATTAAAGTCATGAAATTTGAGATTAAAATAAAAATGTTTATTAAAATTTAGTTATAAAATAACATTAGTATTTAATGATAATTTTTATGTTGCTTAGAAATTTAAAAACTTTTTATGAAATACAAAATTGATTGAAAAAAAAAAAAAGTATTTGAAGAATTTTTTAATATTGAATTATGGATATAAACAAATTAATATTATGTTGAAGCTTAAGTTTAACCACATTTAAGAGATGGAGGTAGACTTTGCTTGTACTGAATAATTTGTTTCTTGAGAATTTTTTATGTCTATATATTCACTTCTATATATTCAGATACACTAGAGTTTTCCACTAAATTTGCACTGAAATTTGATGAAAAAGATTTCCATTCTTATAGAAAATGTCAGTTTTTGCGGAAGAAACTGAAAATTCGAATTTAGATTTAGATAGCGCCTCCCCATGACCTTGTGCTCCTATTGTGCGTCACGTTTCTTGCTCCCCATGGAACTATTACTTGAATCTGGTCTTGAAAACGTTAGTCGATGTATCGAAAGGCTTTTCTCTTAACCTCAAACTTCCGTTTTGTGGGTTTTTTTATAGCCTCAGCACAGCGGGTAAATGTGATACGTTGCACAGCTGCCCGATGTCGCTGTCAATATCATCATTATCAGCAAAATCGGGAACATCATTATTAATTATTATCGTTGTAGTTGTAGATGTAGTTGTAATTGTAGTTGTTGTTGTTGTTGTTAGCCGCTTTGCGCCTTCCGCTGCCAGTTGGCGTCATTTCATAAATTGCATTATGGCTGCAGTTGTCAGTGCATTGAACTTTCAATGTGGTCCGGAAACCCAACCTGCACAATCTCCCCACTGCTTTTCCCCCCTGATTTCCACCACCCATGGGAGGTGACGAGATGGGGGACATCGTCTGCAACCATTTGGCAAATTTAGTTAAAAGCAGCCTCAGCACAAGGTGACTAATTTGCATATATGCATATAAACAGACAGACCAGTAAACATACAATACATATAGACGGGTCTACTATATAATGGATTATATAGTATGTGGGTCTGTCTCTGAGCCACCTCAGGCGTGGGGGCATCTGTGTGGCATGCCACTTATTGCCATTAGATTTTGCATTGCAATCATATTTCGCATTATCGAACCACGAAATCAGCTTACAATTTTTTTTAACATTTTGAATAGATTTCCTTTGAAAATAATGTGCAGGTGAACATCGCTTGAATGTACCAACAGAATGCACAGCAAAATTAAACCTGTAGAGATTTCGTATTCACTTAAGCCCCATTCAGACGAGCACTTTTTCACCGACACTTTTTGTAATATTTTGTCAAAAAGCTGTCCGTGTCGCGTAACCATACAAAATTTGAAAGCGTCGGTAAAAAATCGACGCTCACCGATGGAAATAGAACACGTTCTATTCCATCGGTGAGCGATGGTGACAAAGTGTCGGTGAAAAAGTGCTCGTCTGAATGGGGATTTAATTGTAAATTGGAAAATTTTTACGAAAAAATCAACTAAAAAAATGTATTAGCATTTTTCTTGGCGTTTAATGAAAAAGTATAAGTAAATATGCAATAAACAACTTTTATCTATATTTGTTTTTAATAAATATTGGTACATTTTTTTTTTTTTTAGATATTTTTAAGTATGCAAAATACGTAGAACAATTATTTTACTTTGTATTGAAAATGTGATAATATTAATGCACTCAAATCTCTGCTTGAGACTGAAAAGCTTCCAATAATTATTTGCAGTAAATGCGAATCCAAAAAAAAATAAATAAATAAAAGTAAACCGGTTCAATTTAATTTCGAATTGCAGTTACAAATTTCCATAAAAGTTTAGTAAGAACTTTTGTTACGTATATTTTAATATTTATCAGGTGGCAAATGAGGGCGTAACTAATAAGCCATATAATTGTGAAGGAAAGAGAGGGAAGCGGCTTGGAAGTGTGTCTGGCGGAGCAATGCATCAGCACGTTAATAACAAAGTAGCCCAAACAGTGATTCATGAACAATTCATGCCATCATTTAATTCATTCAGTTGCGGTTCTGGTTCTTTTCTCTTTCCCGCTCGCTCTCGCTATCTGACCCAGTGTTGTCAGCATTTTAGAGATTAAAATAGTCAAGTTGTTAACAAAAAAAGGTAGCTGGAAATAGCAAAAAGTTATGTAAAGTATTAAAATAAACAAAATTTAAAATTTTTCAAATAAAACTATTTTAGTTTCCCCTTTTATAAATATACCTATTTTGATTTTCTTAAAGCCCCATTCAGACGAGCACTTTTTCACCGACACTTTTTGTCACAAAACCGTCCGTGTCGCTCACCATCGCTCACCGATGGAATAGAACGTGTTCTATTCGGTTTTTTACCGACGCTTTGAAATTTTGTATGGTTACGCGACACGGACAGCTTTTTGACAAAATATGACAAAAAGTGTCGGTGAAAAAGTGCTCGTCTGAATGGGGCTTAAGTAAATTGAAGTGATCTAGAAATTTTAAAAAGTAAACAATTTATTTCATTTTAAAATTACTTTAAATTTTTCTAGCTTTTGCAATTAGCTATAAAATAGCTAAAATGGCAACACAGCTTTGGCCACACACAGACACAAAAAGTAAATTGAAATAGCCGAAAACCACCGACCATTAACGATCCCAACCGTTGGTGGTGCTGGTGGTTGGCTGTGCATAACGGTTTGATTAGACATCACATCGCTTTGGCCAGAGGGATAGCATATGGGATTGTGCTAAGGGGTAGGTAGGAGCCCTTGCAGCACCGAGTTGCGGGGTAACATCCCCTCTAGTCACAGTCATAGTTCCCGTGCCATTCCCAGTTCGAGTCCCAGTCCCAGTCACAGTCCCAATTCCCATTTTCCCATATCCCAGTCGCGTGTCAAATAACTTTGTAGTCGAGGGTTGAATATAGTACACAGAGTGAAACAGGATATAAAGTATATATACATACACTTACCGTATATATATATATATTGTATATATATTTGTGTGATGACTGATTCATTACATTTTTGTGGCACTTTTGTTCTGTCCTTTCCTGTGTCCAGAGCTCCTTTCATATTATACTTGTTGGCTGCCTGCAAACAAAACAAAATTGCGTCTGGACATAGTACGAATAATGACATTTGCTCTATTTGCTTGAGCCAGCATCTGTCTGGGCTTATCGGCTTACCCTTACCCCTACCCCTACCCCTACTACCCCCTCCTCAATTTCAACGCTTAGCTGCTGTTCGGTTGATAAACGACTTTCAAATTAATTGCTCAAAAGTCAATGACGATGATGTTGATGTGAATCTTGATGACGATAAAGTGGGAGTAGTTTCTGCTGGTGTTGTTAGACTCTAAAATATATATGCATGCATATATAAAAGTATATAGTAAATTCCACCCTCTCAATTTTGTGTGTGTTTTGCCTCAATTTACGAAATTTATTGGCATTTAATACGCCTGAATGCGGGCAAGTTGACGGGGGCAAACAACTATGAATTCCTTTTAATTAGGCACGTTCTAGAGATTCGTTCAACAGTTGCACAGTTGCCCAGTTGCAGGCAATCGAATTAGTCATACGAGGCGTATGCGCAATGTTGACTCAAGAGCCTGCTTCAGGCCAGGCCAGGCCAGGTCAGGCAACCAAATGCGGCAGCTTGCTAAGCCGCTTAATCAACCCGAACTGTGGCAAATCAGTGTGAACGGGACAGATGCTAAGCTGCCTCAAGTGACCCCAAAGTATGGGGGGGTGGGGGCAGGTGGTCAATTGCGACATATTGCAGCTGAAGGGCCAAGGCCGTGTTTCAATAATAAAAAAAATAAGAGAAAACTAAAAGCCTCCAAACAGGATCCATAAATGTAATGAAAGGCCATTCAATGCGGCAAAGCCAAAAGTATATGCAAAGTGACGTCAGATGTTTAAAAAAAAAAAAAACTGATGCTAGTTTCAATGGCGCAATGATTACACTGCAAACAAAAATTATTTCAGCCGAAAAACGTACTAGGTAATTGAAAATATTTTCGTATTGCAGTGAAAAGTTTTTTTTATTTATGCAAATATATACTTGTAATATTTTATTTAAAATATATTTTCTTTCAATTCGTTTCTTTTATTTCATATTAAATATTTTGTAAAATTAACTCATTTATTTTTACATGGCAATTTTGTTAACAGTGTAGTTGGTAAATGGAAATCATCTGCCAAAAGCAAGTCAAAGTAAAATTGGAGTTGGACATCCAATCCATCAACCAAATGTCAGTCGCAAATATGAGGAGTTCAGTCAGTCGGATAATGAAAACCCCCCAAATTTGATTAATCAAATTAGAGCTGTGACTGTTATGATGACTGTGAGAATCGCTGAATTTCAATTAGAAAAGTACTCGGTGATTAATACCATGTCATTTGAAACATATTCCCCAATTTGGGTAAATTACAGTTTGTAAATTTCGAACAAAATTCAACAATAACTGACTTTAATGCAATTGTTAAAGATACTACGACACATGTTGACCTCAGATATTTAAACAAATTTTAATAATAATGATAATTAATAATTATATTTCGACTACAGATGTGGTTTTGTCTCTGCAGTTATTTCTCTTAAAAAACATCCACAAATGTGAATTTATTGAAATGAATTTTATTACAAGTTCTTTTAAAATTGTCTTAATAATCTGTTAATTTTATTAAAATCCAGTAAGAAACAATTTCAGAAAGTAAGACTATACAACTATTTAAAACTGAACCTTAGAGTTGTCAAATGCTTTGCTTTTATCCCTTTTGAGAATTGGTAACAGTTGAAAGCAGATCTTAAACCTAACCGGTTCTACCATGAACAGGGTTGCCACCCATGACGGCAGCGAGTGGAGTTTTAATTAATTAATTTGCATAAATTATCAATTAAACCGCGCGCTCAGCGATGCAGTCAAGGGCAGATTCTTTGTCTGGATAGGGGTGCATGGTCGGGTCGGGCAGGGGTTGCCACCCCTCCCTGAAGATCGTTTGCAACCACCGCCGGATCGCGGCACAGTGTCAGCTGGCGCGTGCGCACAGCCTGAAACAACCCCCATTACTTAGAACATTAATCAACAGCCCAACCATTCGCAACAATCCAAAAATGGTTTCGTTAATTCACATTTTTAATACACTTTCTTTTTTATAATTTTTAAAATGATATTTTCTTTTGTAAAGTTTAATTTGGGCCATTTTGTAGTTGTTTGTCAGGCTGATAAGGCCGTTATTTTTCATTTTAAAAAATAAATTTTATTTTTTTTTCTAAAATTTTCCACCTACGAGTTTAGGCGACATTTCTCGCCTTCTTATTTATTTATTTATTTTTTTCTTAACCAAGTCTGCAATAAATTAAATAATATTTATTATATATTTAACATTTTGTTTGCTTAGACACCCTAACGACTGTAATTTAAACCAATTTTGGGTTTTAATTCCATGTTCTTTTAGATGTTGGAGTAGAGTTTTTATTGCTTTTGATGGAATCTGCAGAATTTCGAAGGATCGTGTGTTTATATCATTGGCATTTGAATTTGATTTATTTATTGTTTTTTGAGATGAGAATCCCTTGTGCTTTATTGGTGTTTATTCCGCGTTCAAATTTTCACCATTTTCTCTTTGAATTTCGATAGCTTGGGCATTTTTATAAGGGAATCCCCAGGAATACAGTTTGTTGCGCAAACGATTGAGATCAAAATTGGGGAGAGCAAATCGATTGAAATCCAAATCGGGAAGAGCAAAACGATCGAGATCAAAATTGGGTAGATCAAAGCGATTGAGAAGAAAATTGCGGAGAGCTAAAACGAAATGCTGAAAAGATAATTTTAAAATAAAAATATGAGAATTCGTTGGGATTATCTGAGCAGAATTAGAAGAAAAGATTCTATATGGAAGTAGTCTCCATGTGCACTTACCCCTTGATAGAATCTTTTGCAGATCCGGTAAATCATAATGCAGAGTAGGGCGATCATGATGGAGCCCAGTGTCAGCATGAATACATCTGGCTCAGGATCATCTGCTTCATATATAACGCGAGCTCCGCGAATTCTTGCAGGCGGATAAAAGAAGCAGACAATTTTAAAAGCAATACTGCCGATCCATGTCTTACGGTTGGGGTGCCAAAGGCGTATGATCTTAACGGTATATGACGGTGACTTTGTCATTTTTATTATATTAAAATATATAAAAATGAAACTGTGTACAAATGTTTCACAATGTTTTACGAATGTTTTACAATGTTTAACAAATGTTTGATACGATTTGATATCCCCAAAAGATTTGCTTGATAATCCAATGCCTGCTTTGAATCATAGACAGGACTGTAGGAACAAAGATATATTGTATTTTGAATCTTGTAAATTTTCAATAATGGCAATTTCCACTGATTGTAAATGTGTGTCTAGTATTTATGTCTAAATATTGCAATCCATCTAATTTCGAACTGTAATATTTTCTGATGCGATTTTCAAGTTCTTTAACTCGATAATTTGTTTGACGAAATATCGATAGCTCGATTTTTGTTTTCACTAGCTTAAAATTGCAATTTAAAACTCGATTCATATACTTAATGGATTCAGCCACGCCTCCTTTAAGGCATAACACAAATTTACTTTAGCCTTGGCAAGCGTATAAAAAGAAAACCAACTAGAAATTGGCAATTTCTTGTTTATCAGGGGTGCCACAGAAATCGCAAGCGAATTTATTAATTTAATTTAATTTTTTTTTTAGTATTTTCACCCACCTTTTCGAACTAGGCAGCTAAGGGTTGACACCATCTCAGGTAAAATTTCCAATAGTTTCTTAGCAGTTTTTTTTATGTTTATCATTGCGGAACAAAAAGTTTTTAATTTTTTCTTATTTAGTTTATTTATATAAAAATTTATTTTGTTTAGCTAAAAACAATTTAAAAGTAATTGACGCGACAAAATAAAAGTTACTCGACAACTCTAGCAACTGTCTGTCATTAATCTGGCAACTCTTCGTGACAAATGTTTTCACAAATTGCACAATAAGTAAAAGAATTTTGCGGTAAAACTTATTTCACCTTGAATGAATTTAAAGAAAAAATAAGTGGTTCCCTACATATGTACATATTTTGTTATTCTGAGAAAAAACTGGGGCATCGCTGACCCTGACTTCGAAAATGGAAATCGGACTAGGTGGCAGCATCGAACGCCAGCGGATTTAGCGCTAGTTTGTAAAATTATTCAGCGAATTTACCTGTGGCACAGCGGAATGAAATTGATGATGAAATTGAAATTGAAGCGAAAGCGATTTCTGTGGCATCCCTGTATATTTTATTTGAACTTGTTCCATACCGAATAGATTTTTATTTTTTAATCAAAACTAGATTTTTAATTTTAAACTCTTACATTTGTATTTGAGATATGCAAAGAAGAATCTTATGGTCCATTCTAAAAGCTCTAGAGTTTTTTTTTTTGTATTTTATTTTATTATATTTTTTGTATAGAACGAGAGAAGAATTTGCACCTATGTTTTTGTTTCTTGCATTTTCTTAGTTTTTTTAGATTTCTTAGTTGGCTTTCGATTGTTTGTTCCATTCGGTCGAGATTTCCTTACACTCTCTTAAGTATTTGATGGATTCATGTTCAAATCTCCACCACATAGCGACTGCTGCTTGAGGGACTTATCGAGTAGTAGCTATTCTCTGTAAGCAAACATAGAGATGAGGACATATTGCTTGAGGAGATTAGGGGTGAAAGAATACGCACCTTCATCGCTGTCAAAGCTGTAAAAGTTGTCATCGTCGCGGGTCATGGAACGTCGACTGCGTCGAGCCTGTGCCCGTTGCTGCAGCAGCTGTGATTGAGATTGCGATTGAGACTGTTCCTGGAGTGGTGCCAGAGCTCGGGCTGAGCCACTTGTCGTGCTGAGCGTCATGGTGGTGGGCGTTGAGCTGCGTCGCTGTGGATAGGAGAGTGGAGAACCATATTCACTGCGACTGCAATTTGAATTCTGGCGATCCAAGTTCAATTGTAGCTGCATCTGGATTGAATCCTCACTAATATTGTTGTTGTTGTTGACGGGTTGAGTGGTTACAATGTCGGGTATGTTGTTGTTGTTGTTGTTCCGCTGGACATTCGCTGGCGTTGGCGTTGGCGTTGCCGGCAACTCCTCCGACTCCTCATCACTGCAGATGGTCAGCTCCTCGCTGTGGAGGCGACGTGCACAGAGTCGTGGCCTTGGTCTGCCCTCGAAGCGTGATATCAGCTTGTTGACCTTGCCGACATCACCGGGATGCATTTGCTCCCTGTAGGTGAGACGCAGTGAGCTGGTCTTGACCAGCGGCTTTCCCGGACGTGTCATTGACACGCTGCGCTGTGGCAATCTGGCCAGGGATGCGATTGGACTGGGCGTGGGCGTGGCAGTTGTAACGGGTGTTGCTACAGATGCTGCTGCTGCTGCAGCAATGGTTGGTGGTTTGCTGATGGGCAATGGTGGCGGCACTGCATCGTAGATGGGCGCCATGACAGTTGGCGGTGGCGGACGTCGCTGTGGCAAGGGTGGTGGAGGCGGGGACACGGATGGCGGGCGTTCCGATTCATGGGTGTTCCTTGTCTCCTCTTCCCTTGGCTTTTTCTTCTGCTCTTCCTCTTGCAGCTCCTCCTCTTCCTCCTCTTCCTCTTCATCCTCCTCTTCCCCTGGCTCCATCTCCTCATCTTCCTCCTCCTCGTCCTCGTCCTCGTCCTCCTCCTCCTCTTCCAGTTCATCCTCATCCAGCGGCTGCTGCTCCATGAGACTCTCACAGCTATTGCCAATCCTTGGCGTCTGCACCCTAATCCTAGTCACCCGCGAGCTGCTGTCATCCTCGGCATCCTCGCAGCTCTCACAGCTGCTGCCGCCGGCGCTGATCCTCAACACGGGCGCATTGCGCAACGCCTCATCGAAGTCGGCAAAGGCGCCAGCTGCGCCGCCATCGCTCTCAAAGATGTCGATGCTCTTGGGCTTGTACAACGCCGGCGCTGGCCAAATGCCCTGGGTCGGTGTCGGTGATTGCTGCTCCTTAAAGCCAGCAATGATCTGTTCATTGGGCACCCACTGATGCGGAGTCGTTGACTTCGATGGTGGTGGCGTTGTGGTCACCGCTATTATCAATGTGGACTCGTAGGCGTCCGTGTGCTGCTGCTGGTGGATGAGCACACGGGGATAATCGGAGGCGGTGGATGCCAGCTGTTGACAGTGGTCCACAGTGCCATCCTCCTCCAGGGACTCACTGCTCCAAGCCGTTGATGCGTGCGCCTGCAGCTGCGCAAGCTTTGCCATTGTCTGATGCTTGACCAGCATGGCAGCTGATTGGGATTGCTCTTGTCGGGATTGTTGTTCCTCCTGATCCTCATCGAATGCAGCCGCGGCACAGTCGTCGTCACTGCTGCTGTCGCTGTGATGATAGGTCGCCGCCAGCTCCTCATCGTCATCAATCTCGACGGGCTCACGTCCCACGGTATTGGGCTTGTTGCCCACTTCCTGTGCCGACGTCCTGTCCCCAAAGTGCTGAAAAAACTTGAGCTGATGCATCTTCTCATTCAGCTTGGCCATTGTACGCTCCAGCTGAGCGGCGACAGCACCAACTGCACCTGATCCAACACCAGCTCCCGTTGCCTGGGATTGTTGACCCTCCGATCTCGATCCCGATGCCGCTTCCCTTGGCTGTGGCTCGCTGGCTTTGAAGCTTTTGCGCCAACGCTGCTGCAGTTGCTCACTGGACGCGAATCTTTTCAAGCGGGCACGCAATGCGCTGCCCGTGCTGGATCTCGTCTTGGTCTTGTTCTTGGTCTGATTCTGATTCTGATTCTGATTTTGATCCTCATCCTCGTCATCGGTGTCATCTGTTGTGTGGGCATGTGGTCTCTGTTGTTGGTGCACTCGCTTGATGGACTTGCGCAAACGTTTCAGATTCTGGCGCATCGCTTGACGCATCGGCTGTTGGTTTGGCCTTGGCTCCTGCTCCGCTTGCTGCTCCACGGGCATTTGCAGCGGTGGTTGACGCACTTTGTTGAATCTTGTTGCAGCTATGCCCGACTTGGGCTTCTTGCTGCGTCTAGTTGCTGTTGGTGGAGCTGGTGGCGTCTCCAGGCCACTCTCATCGCCGCTGTGCTCGGCGTGACGTCGCTGCACTTGCTCCACAATGCCCATCTGCTGCTCCTTCTGCCCCTGCCCCTGCCCCTGCCTTAATGTATTCTGTCGCGTTAGTGGCAACGTGCTGATGTGTATATCATAATTGTCGGCTATCTGTCGATCCCGGCGTGCTTGGGCCAACTGATCGACACGTCGATCCCTCTCATATTGCTCCACATAATGTTGCACCTCGATGGCATCGCGTCGGATCGTCGTTTGCTTGGCAAACAGATGTTTGAGTCGCAGTTCGCTCAGACTTTTGTAGCCACGTTGCAGACGTTGCGTCAATGTTGCACGTTGCTGTTGTTGTTGCTGTTGTGACGCCTCCCCAGGTGGCATCTTAACGGGGCTAATTGGCCGTGAGACACGTGCCGCTGCCACATGGCTGCCATATGGCGCATAATAATCATCATCGAGGCTGCCAGCACTGCAATAGGTTGCCCCAATCGGTTGCAGATGATGTGGCGACATCTGACGATCCAACTGACGATCCATTTCACTATCCACCTGCTCGTGCATCAGCGAACTGATTGTCGAGATGCGCTGTGGCGTTCGATTGATGAACTGCGCTTGAGACACCACAGCAGCTCCTCCTCCTCCTCCACCTGCAGTTGGAACTGACCCTTGACCCCCTGGCCCCGACTTGGCGTTGTCATTCTCGCGGGAATCGCGACGAAAGATGCGACGTGCTCCACGCAGCTTGGGCAGCGATTTTGGCAACTTCAGTTGTGGCAACGACGGCAATTTGGCTAAAAAGAAGTGAAAAGGAAACGAAATATAAATAAAAATGCACACAATTTTAATGGTGCACTGAGAAAAATGCAATAAAACATCGATTAATTCATTAGCTTGCTAACTAAATTTGCACTGTAGTACACTGAAGAAAATCAGTTTAGAAATGATGAAAGTTGTTAAATTCATAAACAAAATTTGGATGAAACATCGAGAAAAATCAGTCCTTATTCTGAGCAATTTTACTCAAACTTGTTTCAATGAATTAAAAGATTGAAATTCAGAAATTCTCACTCAATCAATCAGTTAATCAATGATGGAAGAGGCCAAAATTGTTAAACTTAGGAACATAATTTAGACCAATTTCAATTAAACTTCGATCAATGTTTGAAGACATCAACACTCGTAAATTCATCCAACATATTTTTGAATTAAACTCCAAAAATATTTTTAAATCCTATGACTTACAACAAGCGTTTAAGAACTAAGCAATTTTTTTCACTTAAAAAAAAAATTACATGAAATTTTAGAGTTTTCGGACTTGAAAACTATTTAGTTTCACAATTCTATACATTTTTTTTTTTTTGAAATTTCAATTTAAATCGATATTTCGTTGCGAAATTTGCACAGCCTTAAACGTTTATCGAACTTCACTTTAAAACTTTATGAACTTATTCCGTTGGGAATAGCTGTAAATTGTAGTTACAATTTCTTTTTTTTTCACAAAAACAAAAATTGCAAAAAAAATTTTAGTAAATAATGTATTTTTTTGCGCTAAAAAAAGTTTGTAAATTTAAGAGGAAATTTTAGAATTTTTGAACTTTCGTTTTGTTGTTTAGTTATTTAAAATAACAATGGTTGTATAACTTAATTTTTGTGAATTTTGCAATGTCACTTTTTAAGTTTAAATGTTATTATTTGAAAAAAAATTGTTTTTTGGCGCTTAAAAATTTCCACAATTTGGAGAGTTTTTAAATGTCACTGTTTAATTTGGTTTTGTAAACTAGTTTCGTTTCTAGTGGTAATGTTTTTGGCACAAATTGAAAAGTTGAGTTTGTCGTTGAAGCAGCTGCCCAGGCTCACCTTTGAGACTATCCACATCCAGACGCTGGCAGAGATTACGTATATCCATGATGCCGCGATGGCTGTGGCTGCCACGTTCCGCCTGCTGCGAATCCTGTGGCAGATGGTGACTCATTGTTGGTGTTTGTTCGCGTCTCTAGTGCGGGCAGAGTAACAAGCAAAAGCGTCCGTTGCAGTGCAGCATTTTAGCCAGTTTGATGTTGGCTCGGAACTGGCGGAAGATCCGTTTGCATTTAACGCTAATTCAATTAGCGTCTGTTTTCTGTATTGTTTTTTATTTTTGTTGTTGTTTTGTAAGTTTCATTTGTAACCCTTTTTGTGGCATTCCAATGCTAACTGGCCGTGTATTGGCCCTGTCTCTATCAGGCTGACACATTTTCCATTGAATGGCATTTGGGAATTAGGTCTATGACGACGGAATCACCGAACCCTCCTCACTCCCTCCTCTCTTTTTCTTTTTCCAATTGATTCATTGACACTTTTCTGTCCGTCTATCTGTCTCGCGGACAGTCTGGCTCATTGCCCAGCAAAAAGTTGTTGACCACTTCCGATGACATCGTCGTCGTTGATTTTCGTCTTTCGTTTTGCGTCTCTCGTTTTTCGCCAAGCAAAAAGTAATAATTGCAATAATCGATTTTCAATTCGTGCCCTGACGGTCGGTCGGTCGTTTCGGTCGGTCAGTTGATTGCTCAATTTGTTTGGTTGTTTTGTGTGATTCCAAAACTGGGAACGACAAGCGTTTACACGCATTGCAACTAACATTGAGCTGGTTATCAAGGGAATACGATTTATAGCAGCTAATCTGTACATTATGCTAAGCTGGGCTTACCTCTGATTCGATTGTGTTCTTAAAAACAAATGGAACAATTATTGATTGCATTTCAATTTTGTTCTACAAAAACTTGAACGAACTAAACGAAACTAAGCGTATTTTTTATATGGGTATTTCCAGGATCGAGAACGCGACATTTGTACGTCTTTAAATGACAAAAAAAAGTGGTAAAAGCTGACATTTTCAAAACTGTTTTCTCACGTGTTTAATGCATTTTATCAACACTTTTTTTTATGATAAAAGACAAGCTTTGAAGACTTTTCGTTTTTTAATTATTTATAGAAAACAATGCATCGCGAACGCGACGAAAAATGGAAGTCGTTTTTGACTTCATCTTGACAAATGCGAAAGTCTACGAAATGTGGCGAGTAATTTGGAAGAAAATACTCTTAAACCATAATAAAATAACGTAGTTTTCCATTTTAGAAATAATTTTGATATGTAACTACCGTTTTATATATTTTACAAGTTTTATTAGTAATTTGTAACGCGACATCGCGAACGTGACAAGATTTCCACCAAGTTTTTCCAAGAGTTTGTTCATCAAATTTCATTCTATATATCGAAAACAGCTTTTAAAAAGTGAATTTATCTTAATGTAGAATCTATATCTTCATCCTATTAAATTTCTTTGAGCGTATATTGCTTAAATAAATAACTTGAATACATTTTTGGAAGAAAATTTCACAAGATGTGAGTTTTTGATCAATTTTACGTTTTTCGTCGTGGTGGACCTTTTTCTGAAAATGCCCATATATTTATTTATTTTTTTCGCTTCGATTTTGGTAATTAATTTTTAGAAATTAACGGATATGAAGAATTCTGTTAAAATTATCAATTATTTTAAAATTATTATTTTTTAAATTTATTTTCCAAGTCAGACGTTTATGTAAAATTATGTAATAATCTTGAATACTACTTAATGAATGCATAAAGAACTCATTACTTGGACAATTGTTGCTTTTCTCGCTGTAATTCATAATTATATCAAATAAAAATATTGTTTTTTAAAGTACTCCTGATATTATTTACTTGATTCACTAAACGAAATGTCAGAGATGTATATTTGTATTTTTTTTGTGCATTAACTTGAGTGCCATCTGGCGGCAGAATGCTTTAAATAAATTTCCGAAAAATCTAAAATAATTTATTTTGTTTTAATATTTTTAAGCAACGGAAACAAGTTTTGGTGGGAAGAAAAAGCATCTGTTAGACATTAAACAATACTTTCGTTGTCGAAATCAACAACATAATACTTAATGTTAATAATAAAAATAATAATAATTATATTTTTTTCTTTCTTCTTTTTCTATTTGCAGACAACAACAATAAACTTTTACTACTACTATATTTTTATATATACATAGAGATACTGAAAAGTGTTTTTCAACTGATTCTCGTTGCGTCGTCTCGCGTCGTTAGCATTTAAGTGTTAAAAGTGGCTCATTCTCATTCAATTCTGCTTCTTCATCATTTATATAGTGCAATTTTCATTAGTGTGGAAAATTGTGAGAACCTAAGAAAGAAAATCGAAAACAAAACAAAATAAGAAAGGAAAAGGAAAGAAAAGTAAAGAAAAGAAAACATTCCAGACAGTACAATAATCGCAATACGAAATTGACAATACAACTGCGCAGATAGTTGTAGATTCTCCTCAGTTTAGAAGAGTGCCAGAGACGGTGGGGCACACACACTCACAGATACACCTACCTAGTAGTGTGTGAGTGAATCGACAACAACAACGACAACAACTACAACAGGAAGAAGAACAACAACCAAAATGCGGCGGCAGTCAACGATGCTGGCCGCGATATTACTAGCTGCCTTTTTGGGCAGCACAACGGCAATGAGTAAGTCAAAAGTCCAAATGCACACTATTCAGGGGTGCCACAGAACTCGCTTTCGCTTAAATTTCACTTCAATTTGTATGGAATTTAAGTGAAATTCAAGCGAAAGCGATTTCTATGGCACCCCTAATTATTATTATTATTGTTCTTATTATTATTTTTAAAGGAACTAGCCAAGAATTGCCATGAAGTGCATCAGATCACTTACTATACTTGGGAGAATATATACACGTTACTTTAATCCCTATCATCAATCTCATTTAAATCCAGCACGAGAGTATCTCAGGGTCACATCTATAATATATATCATGTACTTAGTAAAATGGCTTTCATTGCTGTTTATAAAAGTGCTGACAATTTACAATACTTTGTTAAGTCTTATCAATTTCAATGTCAAACATATTTTCTATTCTAGCTACGATTTTCGATCGTAATCTCTGAATCTAAAGAACGCGCTTTAATTTAATTTTATTTTTTGTTTGATATTCGTAAACAGTCATAACTTGATCTACTTAACTAAAAAATTCACTTTAATACTCAGCGTCACACCTTCAAATTGGCAATAATTTGCTTTTACATTTCACATTCTTCTATTTTAACATTTTCGTAAACGTTTCACTGGCAATACTAGTATGCCACTAAATAAACTTCGCATCTCAGATGCATACCCACAATAAGCACACTTAAGCAATGTGAGTTTATTTTGTATTACAAATTTTGTAGGTCTTAGATATCATTATTTTTATTTTTTCTTTGTGCGTGTATTCGTAAACGTTTCCCTGGCAACATTAGAATACTTGTATTTCTTTCATATTTATTGACTTCTGAGAGCATTTTGTAGATCAATGACTTTGAGAATATGTCTTATATTTATGTATAAGAGTTTGTCAATTGAGGGACTTGTCTCAATTGTAGTTATGCTTAGCTCTGATCTCTGGGGACCCACAAATTGACAAGATCATTTAGTTAAGCTACCTGAACAACTCGAAGGCACAATTCCCCATAGACTGGTCTGGTGATCCATAAAAATAGCCAACGACTGCGACGACAGTTGATAAAAATAAACACAGAGAAAACAATTTATTAAGTGGACCAAATAGATTGTGAAATATAGAGAGGGAAAGTAAGAGGATCATGCCCTAATTTATGTGCCAAATTAATGAAGTCCCCACAGTCACAGGCAGCGGCACAAAAATCTTTGACTCTTTTTTTTTTCATTTCCATTTTTATTTCTCGTTCTCTCTGTAGACAATTCCCCGCCCCGGATCATCAAACAGCCGCCAACCGATGAGCTGCTTTTCAAGGTGGCGCAACAAAATAAGGAGAGCGACAAACCATTCATTATTGAGTGCGAGGCCGATGGACAACCGGAACCGGAGTAAGTATTGATAAACATCATTCTGGATTTACACATACATGCATATGTACATACACAAGTTGTATATATACATATATAGCTATTTACATAACACAATTTCTATTTCAAGTATATAAACCATGCGCAATTTACATAAATCAATTTAAAGCACACGCTTGGCAAAACAAATTCTCCCCATTTGAAATTCGAATCAGAAATCGTTTAGTTTCTTTTCTTCACTTTTTTTTTTCAAAATATTTTGTTGTGCGTGTGTGTGTGTGTGTGTGTGTGTTTTATATTTCGGTTGTCTACGACGTCGCGTCACAAATATTTTTAATTTTACACAAATATAAAACTAAAAAAATAAGGAAAACAAGAAATTGTATACAACTCTCAGCGCGAATTGATCTGTTTTTAGATTCCAAATTCTACAAATTCAACCATATAGTTGCTATAGTAGCCACTAACCCATTGAACTCAGGGACGTGGCCTAATCTTGAAGATCTCTGGAATTATTTGACGTCCTTGAGCCATTTATAAAATCATAAATTGGATTATTGAACTCAATTGCAATGGATATTGTTTGTAAACTATTGTTACGAACATTTCATGTGTATCAATTGATTATAGGGCTGCTCGACTTGATATGCACCCTGCTTTATTCTCTATACTTTCCAAATGCAGTAAATGTCTCCTTTTGATGATTAGAGGGTATTAGTTTAATTTTGGTATTTCAATATATAAAGTTTTGTATGCTTTTGCAATATTTACAGAGTATCAACGATAATTTTTATTATAGAAATGTGATATTTGTCATACTATTGACATGGTTTCGCTCTGTTTAGGCTCTTGAGATAACATTGAGCTATTCAACAACAGGTGGCGCTTTGGAAAGCTGATCTGATACTTATTGAATTCTGAAAAATTCATTCTGAAAAATTCAAACAATTAATTGCAATTTATTTTTGTAGTTTTTGAGATCGTATGCGAGTTGTGTCATGGGGCCAATAATAAAAGTAAATTTATTACAATTTTTAAACAACTTGTTGCAAGTTGCACACTCAGTGATGATGATGATGATGATGATGATGTTGTTGATGAGACATCAAATGAATTACAATGACTCACTTGACTGTCTGCACATGTCAAAATTCAAGTTGAGCTTTCTTGGTGTATTTCATTTGAGTTGTATGATTCTTTATATGGTCGATTAGAACCTGTTTGCAATAGGAACACGTTTCGTTTAGGTTTATTTCGTTTTTTATTTTCTTCTTTATATACCCTCTTGTTATGTTGTACTTGTTGTCTGCCCAATTCTCATTGCATTCAGTCATTTTGAAATGCGGAATTTTTGTTTTTAGCTGTTTTTTTTTGTATGTTCTTGTTGATTTTTGTTTTATTGACGAGCTTGGACGATGACCTCATTTGTGTGTTCCGTAAAAAAAAGAGGCAAAAACAAAAACAAAAGAAGTGCGTGACTCGATGAAAATTATGAAAAATAGCTGACCGAAAATAGTTTTTCCTACGCAGCAACAGATGTCGCTCTCTCTCTCTCTCTCTCACTGGCTCTCTCCTTCGCTTACGTTCTCTCGTAGCCTCTTCGAGAGTTGGCAATGTGTAAAATAAATTTCAAAACGCATTTTTATTTATTTTTACACCGACTCGTCAAATGGGTTAATAGTGGGAAATGTGTGCGCTTCGCTTTTTTTTTTATATTATTTTACAATACGTTTTTGGGCCATGACAACGTTCTCAATGATGACGACAACGAAGACGATGATGATGATGATGTTGGTGATGATGACGCTATGGCAAGTGGTCGGTCAGGTAGTAACAATAACCAGTTTGACCGGATGGTTCGGCACGCTTAGAATCAGCTTAAATATACACATACAATATATGTGAAAAAATGTACATATTATTATGGAATTGAGACAAGTCAGAGAGGGAATTACGTAATGCCCGTAGGGCGATCTGTATATTGTTTTTTGTGCACTTGATTATTTCTCACGTCGCAAATGTGCCGGACACTAGCAGCGCCATCTGGCGTCTGGTTTTACTTATCATGTTGTCATTCTTCCTATCAATTTGATGCGCCTGTCATCCCAGTTTTTATGTTGTTTTTACACTCTGATTTGAGGGAAATGTGTTTTAATTACCTAATTCTGCATATCATATCACAATTCATCAGATTGCAGTTGCCAATGTTTCGCAACATGCAATTCATTTAACAAAAGACACGACGAGCGATTTAAATGTTCATGAATGGGGTAATTGTACTCACAGTGAAAAGTAAAAGTTTAAATAATTGCTGTAACTAACCAATTGATTAGTTGCAATTTCATTTAAAAACTACTATTCATTAAATTATAGCTACAGTAAATTCCATTGTGTAAGTTTTAAATGAAAATATTTGTGAAAAAATGTTATAAAAAACACAAGTTGAAATTCGTTAAACAATTATTTTTTAAATGATAGATGAGCTTTAAAAGTATATAAAAAAAATAGGATATGATTTAGTTCGATGCCCACATATTTATTAGTAATTAAAACTTATTTAAAAAAACTGAAGGTGTCAGCTTATTGCACAAAGTATTTATTAGTTATTAGGAAATATGTATGTATTATGTAAAAGTAAATTGTAAAATTGAAAATATTGATAGTTGGTTTTTCAAAAACAACTTAAATATAGCTTCCGGAAATCAAATTGTCTTTTAATATAATTATATTTTGTTTTTTTTTTTTGTTGTTATTTGAAGTTTATTTATAAAAACTTGTGGCTTTATACGATCTTGATAAAGTTTGTAGAATAGAAACAAATCATGATATTTTATTGTAACATTTACACAGAAATAAAAATTCGGCATTACAGGATAAAATTAATCTGAGGCTTTTAAATTAATTTATTTTAATTAAATAATAATTAATAATCAATGAAAAAAATACATGCCAAAATCAACAAATTAAAACTTGAATATTAGAATCATTTTGTTTTCTGTGTATAAAAAAGGTGGATTGAAGGGAATGAGTGACAACGGGGCGTATGCGCAATGAAAGTCGCGCTCAACGTGCTATCTATACCTAGTTCATATCTAAACGCATATATGCACGCACACTTGCATATATGTACATATACAGTCATGGAAAAAATAATAGAAACGGCATTTTTTTTTCGTATTTTTTTAAATTTTGTTCAATGAACATTTTTTTTTCTTAAGTTTCATAATTTTTACATAAAGCCTATCCAGTAATGTATCAAAATAAACCAAAATAATATTTTTAAAAAAACTTAATATAGTATAAAAAGTTTTTTTAATTTTTTAGGCCTGGAAAAAATAATAGAAACGGCACGCCCAAAGTTAAGAAAAACAATTTTTAAGTTACAAAGGCATAAAGATTAACCTTTAATTTTACTATTTGGTTGTAGCACCGCGATTTTTAGTGACTCCGACATATCGACGACCCATGGAGTCCACCAGTTTGGCACAAATTCATGGATAAATGGAGTATCATTCGAATTTAACTTTTTTCTACAAATAATGCTTAATTTTGGGGCTTTTAGCTCCCAATCCTTTTCTTTAAGATCCCCCAAAGGTGCTCTATGGTATTAAGGTCCATTGACTGTGAAGGCCATTCCATTAAGGGAACTTTGCTGTCAAGGAACCATTTTTTGGCTAGCTTTAAAAAACTTTTTGGATCATTATCCTGCTGGAACTCCCAATTTAACGGCATTTCCTTTTCAGCATAAGGTAGCATTATACTGTCGAGTATATTGACATACTGGGAGGCACTCATTTTTTCCCTTATCCAATGTAATGGACCAACACCAGAATGACCGTTGCATTTAAATGATTTTTTAGAACTTCCGATGACAGAAAGGTATTTTTTTTTGATTTTCGGATAAGGAGGTTGTCAAATTTACCCTATGATGCAAGCTTTTTTGTGCGTGTTTGTGGTTTTCTTTATAGTAAATCGCTGAAAACATTTTTTTTTATAAATATTAGGAATTGTAACAATATGTGAGATTGAGTTGCCTTTATTTTTTGGATCCAGAATATGTTTCCTTTCAATAACAGTACAATGTACGCCACGACCCATTCTAAAACGAATTACAACAACAAGCAGAATGAGATCCAAAAAAAAAGTTTTTTAATGTCTTCTTCTATCTTTAGTTCATGAAATGATACCTATATAACTCGATTTCAACCTTTAAGACACAAGATAATATCAAAATTCTAGTGCGTTTCTATTATTTTTTCCAAGACAAAAACGTTGCCTTTCTACAAATCAGTATACACAGTTTATAATTCTTACGAAAGAGGTCTAAAAAGGTATCTAAAATAGAGCATTGTTATCCTGAAACCAAGTACACTGGTTTTCATGAATGAAATTTGCTCTAGAAACGAAATATTTGGCCTCAAATGTGAGCAGCCCTGTCGTTTCTATTATTTTGTCCATGACTGTATACACATATGTATATGTTTGCATGTGTTTGTATTGAGAACTGTTCGCCTCTGTGATTCAGCGTGACATACTTTTATTATTGTCATTGGCTGCTGTTGCTGTTGCTGCTGTTCCCCCTCATGTTGTTGTTGTTGTTGTTGTTGTTATTATTATTGTTGTCTAATGTGCAACACAGACAAATTGTTGTTGTTGTTGTTGTTGCTACATAGCTACGCAATGCGTGCACAGTTATTTTTAGCAGCCGCAAATGATGTTATTTCATTCTGGTTTTTTTATTCTATTTTATTTCTCTTCTTTTTTTTTTTTTTTGGTTATTTAGTACTTTGATATTAATGATAATCCATAGTAACACCGTTATTATTATAGTATTTTATTCAAATCTTATTCATGCAGCTGCAACTCTGGCATTTGGAGCAGGTTTTCAATTCAACATAGTTTCCTCTTTTCAATCAATCGCATTTGCCACGTGGCGTATGAGTATTAAATGTTATGGCTTTAACACAATTTACAGCTACATTCGATATGCTTCAGTTGGACCATAACATCTGGCAAACTCACTAACCATGCGATGATTAATATGTTTTGCATCAAAATTCTAAGAATTTCATGCCGGAATTACGCAAGTGCCTAAAATTGTTGCTTAGGAATGTGCACACGTCATTTAAAGACGTACTTCAAATTTTAAGATATTTTTATATGATTTTAGGCATATACTATATATAAAGCAAAGCAATAGCTTTAAAGATTAATGATAATCTGACTTTAGTCAAATTTAAAATATTAGCATTACTTTTTATGGGTTTCTTTGGTATAAGCAATAAATATTTAGCATATAACAGTTTTCTTATGTTTATTCTTCTCATTGGAAGTTAAAATTGAATGGCTAACTTCAATTAACGTAATGTAATTACTACAAAGATTTTCATTTTTATTGTTTCTAACTCTATTTTAAAATTAAAATTTATAAGAAATCATTTACAAATCATTTGTTTCCAATGTTGATCTCTTCCATATCAATAACTATTTCTATTGAATTTGATTTGTATTCTCTGCTATTCAGTTTAATACATAGCCTTCGTTATTGTCTCACGTTTTCATCTCGTATCTCATGTGAGGCTTTTGTGTTCAAATCGCTGTTCAAGTATTTCTAAAGAACACATTGTGCAAATCAGATAGATTGATAGACAGATGGAAATAGTCGGTGTCGTCGTAGGCCATAAACGCCATCATTGTTCAGAGTCAAGTGCAAAAACCAGACGTAGAAGCAACTCACTGTTTTGTATCTGTATCTGTAGCTGTAGTATTTCCAGCTGTATTTGTATCTGTATCTGTATCTGTGTCTTTGCATCTGTCGCGTCTCTAAAGTTCTCAAAAAGTTGTCTGCTTGAACTTTTGAAAAAAAAAAAAAAACTAGTTTTGGAGTTGACTTTTGTTGTGTGGGCGCGCGATACCGAAAATATAGAGAAACAGCAAAAACAGCAACAACTTTCTGTTTAAACTTTAAACATATGTTGCCTCGACCTTTTCTTCTCGCTCTCCCTGCCTCTTTGTGGAGGGCATTGATTTTTCAACGGCACCGCTTGGCAGCTAAAAGCTGGCAAAAGGGAAGTTTTGTAATGCTCCGTTTGGCCCGAGGCTGTTGTAGCATAAATTACGCATACGCCACAGTGACAGTAATAAATTAAAAGCACAACTTGCATCGACTGGCAGCTGCCCTATAAATATGCAAATAGGTTTTTTTCAAAAATAAAAAAATAAAAAAAAAATATTTTGGCAGAGACAAAAATTAGTTGTATTTTTTTTTAAATTTTGATATTTCCAAATGGAAATGTATGAAAAGTCAACACAGCATCATCAAATATATTAAAGTGGGTTAAATTAAATATAACATCGACAAATAAATAAGAGTATATTTTGGGGTAAAGTGAATTTTTTATTAAATTAAAATACATGTAAAACAAAGAATTCAAATTTAAAGTAAATGTAGTAGAGTTGTAAAGTGTCTAAGTAACATCCAAAAAATGAAAAGTTGCATTGCTATTTTTATTTATTTTTTTTAGCTTTTAGTATGAGGTAATTAAAGGCTTAAAAATTAAGTTATTTAAGATTAAAACAATTCAAAGTCTTTTAATGCGAAAAGTTCAAAGCTTATGCGCCCACTTTGATCTAAGAACTAAAGCTACAGGGTATGTCAAGGATATGTTGCTGTGGCTGCCTGATGTTCTTGTTCTTGTTGTTGTTGTTGCTGTGGTTGCCTATTGGAGGCAGCTTCATTGATTTTTCACGCCACGTTGCCCACATTGGAGGCAAGTGCTTTTGCTTTTGTTTTTTTGTTTCTGCTGCTGCTGCTGTTGCTGCTTTTGTTTCTGATGTCCTTGGTTGTTATTTTTGCTCCTTTTGGCGCCACTTGTTTTGTTACTGTTATTGTTGTTCTTATAGCTCTCTCTCTCTCTCATGTTTATTAATGAGCCTGGTCTCGTCTAACTGGCGCCGAAAATAATAAAATGACAGAGTGAAAAAAACGCAATTTGAAATTTACTCACAGAGTTGCAACAAAAACTTGACGCTTTAAACGCAACAACTTCCCCCAAAAAAACAATAAGAGATTCAACAGCACCCTTCTAAGATCTGAGATTGACCGCCCCCGTCCACACACACATACACACACACACACACACACACACGTATTACACCACCCATGAAATGTGTTTAGTCCATTCCCAACGTCGTCATCGTGATTAAAATCAACTTCATCAGCGCATTTTGCCATTTTTGGAACGCCTCAAGCGCAACAGCAGCAAAAAGTAAAATAACTTGGGGAAAATGTGGCTAACAATAAAATCAACACGACTTGCAGATGCCCTGTGATTATTTGTTTTAAATGCAAGTTGATAATTCCACAAGTTAGATTGATAGATGACAAAACCCTAAAAGTACAGGGTATAATACAGCGATGCAAGGGACCACTCAAACAAACAGAATGACAGCCAGTCAGTCAGTCAGTTAGTCAGTGAGATCCACCCCAAGTCTGATGGAAAAGGAGCTACTTCCCAGTACTACTTCCGCACATGATTCATGCGTATCAATCAAACTTTTGCACAAACGTCGCTGCCATTTGTCATTTTGTTGGCTTCGGCTTCGGCTTTGGTAATTGGGGCGGTTAAGCTGCCATATAATGTCTGTCTATATGTCTGCACAGTTATACATACTCTAGATATGTGTGCATACTTATTGAATTTCAGAGTAACTTCTGCTAAATTGAAGAAAATCGATGAACTGCGACGCAAAGTTGACAAAGTTGGCATTTAATAAGAGGGTGCGGTGCAGTGAAAGCTAAAAAATATTTATTTTGAAAATATCTTGAAATATCAGATTCAATTTATACAAATAGATAATAAAAAAAATATGAATCATATTAAAAGATAGAAAAAATGTAGCCCTATACAAAAGATACAAGATTCTTAAAGTTAAAAATCTGTTTATCAAACTTTCTTGGGACTTTAACTACAACTGATGCCTACACTTGAATTTTAAAGGATACGTCGAAGTTAAGATGAAAGAAAATTCGTCAAGATATAATATTTCTGTTAAACTTTCTGTTTAATCTCTGTAAGTTATCTATAGGTAATCATATTTAGAGAGAGACTGAAGGAATGTGCTTTAAAAGCCTCACCCTCAATATAAGTACATCGAACTACTCGGTCTAGATTGAGCACAATGATAATAAACTGTTTAAGTTAGCGACACGATCCAGCTACTTGAATGTCGAGAATCGTGCACGTTAAAGATCTGAAGAGATTGCAGATCGTGATAGACGAGTATCTGATCTTAAAGTGAGAATTCGGTAGCAAACAACAGTGCAGAGGGTTTAATGAGTTCTGTATACATAAGTTTGGATTGTATTCAGTTTCCCACGTTGTGCAGTTTGTGCTTTCCCCTCTCTCTCTCTCTCTGTTACTGTCTTTCTTTCTCCCTCTCTTTCTCGAACTGTGTAGTTTGCCGCCTGAAAACTTCTTGGAACATTTTCTCATTTTCCGCTGTCCGTTGCCTGCTTTCTTCTGAAATTCTTGTCTTTCCTCGCTCATTACAATTACGTTCATGTTCTGGCTGCTCACATGTTGGCTAGAAAGTTATGGCCAAACGCAATCGTTTATGCCCATTGCATCTTTTTCGGCATTTTTATGAGCGTTGAGCAACTGTGAGAATTCCAATGTCCCGTCCGTTCGTCAGCCATAAAAACGATCGTTTCGAGTTCATAGCCAAAATTGTGTTCATTTGTTTCCGGCGCAGGTGCTTCAAAGTTGACAATAACGTGACATAATCGACTATCATCGACTATTATCGATTGTGGTTGAGTTAAAGAAAGAAAGGGCAGGTTTTTATTTTTTTTTACTTTATCTTTATGAAAATGCGGATAACTTACAGTTTATTTTAATTAAATAAAAATATATTGGTTCAGTTTATTGTATTTAAAGTTTTATTTTATTGTATAATACTCGTTGAATAGATGTGGGAAAACCCAATAAGATCAATAAATATTTTACACTAGACGGCATATTTATTTTGAGAACATTTACTTATAATTACTATAATTACTACTCATAATTTGAACCTACTTTATGTACATTTTGGCATCAATGGAAAGGTCATTTCAATTCCGTTAGAATGATACAAAACTTTTCTTAACCCATTAGGTACGCTTCGAAAACTTCAAATTACTTTCTACTTTTTCAACTTTTTTCCTCGATTTTTCAAAAAAAAAAAATATTTTGATGCAGACAAATTCTTCAAACAATTCTAAGAGTGATTGCAAACAAAAGTTTTCAAAAATATTTTTGCTAGTATTTTTTAAAAAATTTTAAAGTCCTAAAAATGACTATTTTAACCCATTTTTCCTACTTTTCATGCAAAAAGTGGCTTTTTAGCAATTTTCAAAAAATTTACAAAATACTATCAAAAATATTTTTGAAAACTTTTTTTTGCAGTCACTCTTAGAATTGTTTGAAGAATTTTTCTGCATCAAAGTATTTTTTGATAAGTCGGGGATATTCGAGAAATTTCTATAATTGATCCCAAATAAAAAAAGCTTCAAATAGGATATTAGCATTACACATTTCATAATTAATTTGATCGGTATAGACCAAGAAATTTCATATCTTTTATTTGCAACTTTTACTCGTACATTGATTCTGTGTTCTATTCGATAACACAAACTATGCATCCGCAAGAATTTATCGTTCATAGCAGCTCATTGCTTTTGTATAGCCTGCATTCTATGGAATGCAAATCCTTTGAGTGCCTGTTTCCCTTTTGGAGTAAACGTGATTCGTGATACCAAAACGATTTTCTAAATGTGTACACAACGTACAGACAATATTTGCATGTCGTTACCAAGTTGCACATCATGCCACCACAATTCTCACGTTCGTTACCTGCCACACAGCAATAGGGGCATGAAAACTGTGGGGAAACAAGAGGAAACTCTGTCGGCAGCCTCCCATTCATTTGATTCATTCATGGGGCACATCAACGTCAAGTGGACTGTGTGTATGTATAGGAATGCCGTGTTCAACCCTTTCAGTATTCCGGTCTGAAAACCCAATCCAAATACAGAATGAAACACGCTGCACAGCAATCCCAGTTGCAGTCGGCCTCGTCCTCTTCCTCGTCCTCGTCCTCGTCCTGGGCCTTTATGTCAAATGTTAAGTATGTACATCAACTGGCGTCTGGCACTTCATTCATTTCACATTCAGAGTAGAGTTATGCGCCCAGCAATGAGTCATCGTCCGGATCTGCCTGTAACTCCCCTTAACTCCCCTTACCTCCCCTCCACCCTCTTACCACTCCTTGCACTCCTTCCTCTTGTGCCACGTGTCGTTGTTGGATTTTGTTTTGTTTGTTTGTTTTACTTAAAAGCGTTTCTTGATAGCGCTTGATCCCCGCTTATGCTACCAAAAGGGTTTTTTTTTTTGTCAGTCGACATAAATCGATAACAAGGCCCGATACATACACACAATCACACACACAGACAGCCTACATCCTATATCCTACAAGTTGAAATGCTCTAGGCGCTAGACGGTATATACCCTATATGTAATTAAAAGTTACTTAAGTTACTTACTTACTTTTGAGTTTGTTTTGCAATTGTTAATGAATCAAAATGCCTTTTTAATTCGATAAAATTACTTGATCTTCAATATTTGTACAATCAAATTTAATAATAATAAATATTCAAGAAATTATAAATAAAAATACATATATTGTATATATAACTAAGCAACTATGTGACTAGTTACTAATGTGATAATTTATAAGTAATCTACATGTTAATTAAAAAGCGGAAATTGCATTTCCTGCTACAACTTTTTTCCTTATTCGATTATAAAAAAATGTTCATTTTAAAATAAAAAAGGAAAACTGCCAATAAGAGGACTCCATATATAGAACTGATATTACAATCGCATTTTTTACTTAATATTTTATTGATGATCATAAAATTCTGCAGTTGACATCTGAATTTTCGGAAATGTCAAAATGTCTGATTGCCAAAATAAAATAAAAAATGTTACACATTAAATTAGCATTGTGTTTTATATTCTGGAATTGAAATTTGATTTTAAAGAATTGCAAACACCTTCTTGACACTTTTGAGCTGATTTTCGGCTATTATACCCTTTTCTTCTGTCATTTAATTGTTTATAGGGTATAATTATAGTATTGCAAGTGTCTACAACTCTGTGGACTTCTGCGTGCCTTTGGACAAACAGTTGCTCGGCTCGTTTCCGCTGTTGTTAATGACTCTCACTTAATTGACTTTGGCTGACTCATTAAGTTAGCATGTGCCACACAGTACGCTAGTTTAATGAGTAATGTCATCCCCACTTCAATTCCCCCCCCACACACACACAGAGAGAAAGAGAGAGAGAAAGAATGGGGAAATTGCGGGGGTGTTCATAAGTTCAAACTGATTGAAGTAAAGCTGTAAATGTTGTAGTTGTAATTGCAATTGTAATTGCAATTGAAATCATATTTATAACATTGTCTGACATTTGACACCGTTGACAACGTGTGAGTCAAACAATAAGTGAGCCACACCCCGAACCATTCTCCCCTCCATTCCCAATCATCCTCCCCAATCACTTCACTTTACACACAACAACACTCTCAATACTCTACTTTTCATTTGCAGCCAGCAGCTTTAATTCTCAAACAGCCAATTTGTGTGATTTGTCTGTTATTTTGAGGGGTGAGAAACAAGAGGGGGAAAATGCGGTAGCAAGTGTTTATTTTTTCATTTAACAGTCATCGTCTCCCCCCAAAAATTTGATTGCTCGAATTGAAAAAACCAATTGATCTAGAAATGTGGACAACATGTTCTCTCAACTACTTGGCAAATAAATTAGCAGCCTGTTGACACTTTCAACTAAATGTTAAAATGTTTGATTTGGCCCAAGAAGTATTCAAAGAATTCAATGCATTTCTCTAGAGCTTAAACTGGGACACGAAACTCGTACAAAGACAGTCTGGGTTCGACCTCAACTGAAAAGTCTTTACGGAATTTTCCCAATCCCGTTTTCTATCGATTTTCAAATTCCAGTTTAAATGTTTAACGGTGAAAAACTCTTGGCTTTTATTTCATTTACTGTAGAAAATGTTGAAATTTTGAGTGTTTGAACGAACCTAACTATATTCATATGCTTCATTTTTGGGTCAGGTGTCTCTTTATAATATATATAATATATATAAAAGCAAAATCAATACATATATCCTATAAGTTGTCCTTAAATTGCATACTATTTTACATATATTTTATTATCTATAAAAACTTGTTTATGAATAGTAAAATACTTTTTTAAGGTTGGATTCTTAAATGAGTTGGAAATATTTCTTATAAAATTTAATAAATTAACTTACAAATGTCTTTTGTACATTTAACTATAATTGTGTGTAAGGTATTTCTTATTTTTCGATACAAATATCTTTAGTAGATTTAACTATAATTGTCTGTAAGGTATTTTTTATTTTTGGATACAAGTTTCAGATGAAAATGGAAATGGAAATACTCCTAATGGGTTTAGTTGTATGTAGCTTGATTAGCGCTCTGGTATTTTGAGCATTCTGACGCATATTGAGCTCGTTGCAACACAATTACTGTTTGTTTACTGTTGCTATGAGCCTGGCTAACTAATTGTAACCAACTTTGTCTTTTGTCGCTCTTTCCTTTGCTCTGTTTGCCTGTAGTTCTCGGAAATATAAAACTCGTTTGCATGTTAGCGACCCATTAATAAGTCCAACAACAATGTCAACTAAAACTTTTGGCCCATTTTTATGGCCAACGTTATATAATTGTGCTAGTTGTTGTTGTTGTTGTTGTTGTTGTTGCTACCTTGACGACGGTTTTGTTGTTGTGTTGAGGTCCTTGTCGGCATTTTTCGGTGTCATTGCACGTTTGACATGCACAAAGTGTCAACTCGCGACCCCGAACCACGCCCAGTTCTCCAATCCTCCCTCTCCCTTTTGCATTAATTCCATCTTTCTTCTTTTTTTTTGACAATTCTATTGTGTTACACTTCGAAGGATACACACACACACACACACACACACACACACACACACACACTCTGTATAAAAGCTTTTCGCTGTACAATGCGACAACCCTTGGGCCGTGCCACAAGTCCACAATGTTTCCCAGTCCAACAACAACGACGTCGCGTCGTCTTCTGTGCGTCCACTTGCCCCGCCCCCGCCCACGCCCTCTGCGTCCGCCTCAACGACTCCTCGGTCTTAGCCCAGCTCAAGTTACGTCGGCCTCCACATAGTCTGGGTGAAGAACCATTTAAAGTTTGGCGTTTCCTGTCGACAACATCAGAAATTAGTTGCAACTTGCCTCGTGCCTCACACTGACTGCAAGAAATACCTTAACTCACTTTGAGACTACTTACTTTTGTCAAGAGTTTGCACACCTTAGAGTGCAATACTTTTTATTTGGCATTTCAAAAGGACATTCTATAAAAAGCATTTTTTTTTTCTAATTTCGATATGTGATATTGTGAAGATTTAAGCAAGATTTATAAAAATAAATGTATTTGCATACATATGAAGTAGAAGATCATTTTTATATCTTCTTATTGAAACTCTTGCTATGTTATCTAGGTATTTTTTAGATATCTTTAGGATAAAAAAATGTTATCCATTTTCGTAACCAACATTATATAGCTCCCGCTAAAAAATGTAGATGTTTTTTTGGTGTTCCAAAAAAAGAAAATCAAAAATTTTAACTGCACTCAAAGTCTCTCCGCAAAGTTTTTCAAATGCATTAGCATAAATATTGCAGCTGCTTTTCCTTCTTTAGGGTCATTGATGTTGCGCCTTCTTTTCCTTTTTTGTTTTTTTTGTTTGTTTTCATAAAGTTTTCCACTTCTTTTTTGTGCATTTGTTCTTTTTGTGGTTTCGGGTTCCTTTCTGGTATACTTCAAAAGAACGCCAGAAGACGGGCATTTTGTTCAAGCATATAACTGGGTTAGGGCGCTATATTCACATCAGTGTTGCCCGAACAGCATTTTTCTCGTCAAATCTGGCTTTTTTTTTGTAAGTCCTTTTGCCAAGAGCAATTGAAAACAGCGGACCTTTTGAATTTTTTCTCGCGTTTTTTTAGCTTTTAAAAAAAATATATGAACCATTTTTGATATTTGCAAATCAAATTCAGCTATTTTTCATTATTATTATTATTTTTTTTTTTTTTAATTTTTTAATTCATCAAAACAAGATTTGCTTTGCAAAAGTTGGCAACACTGATTTGCATGCCACATGCCACATGCAGATGAAAGCAGCCGCAGCTAAAAACAAAAAGGGGCGTGTGTCTGCCTTCCAAGTATTCCGTACAGTAATGCGCAAAAAAGTATGCTATGGCATTTTGTTAAAATTCTCTGCTTGCCTTGCTCTCTCTTTTTGTGTGTGTTCGCAACCCTCTGTCTGTGTGTGTGTGTGTGTGTGTGTGTGTGTGTGTGCGATGACTCATACAGTTTTGTGCTCGCATCCTGTGCCTGTTCCTTGACTTGGCATTTTCTATACAGATTTTAATCGCATTTCCACGAGACTGCCAAAGGATAGCAGGATAGGCTGTTGGCTCTAAGGAGCAGCTAACCGAAAACTATCATAAAGTCGTTGCTGTCTCTCCGCCGTTGGGGTTAAGTGGCAGCCAAGCACAACAGCACACACACACACACACACACTAGGAAGAAGCTTAATAAACAGCAGCTGCTGTTGTTGTTGTTGTTGTTGTCTGTCTGTCTGCTGCACTTTTTAACGTTTAGTTGAGACTGCTCAACTTTTTCGGTCACCTGCTCGCATCGCTGCCTTTCCCCTTCCCCTCTTCCTCCTCCCCTTCTACACTCGCTCACCGATTTGGTTGAGTGAACTGTAAAACTATAGAGGGAACTCTGCAGAAATATGCTTTTGGGAAGAGAAGAAGTTTCGGCTGAGCTGAGTCAGCGCTACAAATTTATTGACTGGGCTAACATGGGGTTAACTTGAGGGTTAGCCAGGGGTTAAACTTAGCTAGGGCTTGTCTCTGTGTATGTGTATGTGTGTGTGTGTTTTAACTTAATGTGTCAATAGCACAACGACTTAGTCAGGCTTAAAGAACACGATGCAATTACCATAGATTAAAATGCATCTATGAAAATTCTAATGAAATTTCTTCATTCCATTTTGATTTCATTAAAAACTAAGACAAATTTCAAGTAACTCAACAAGTTAACTATTTGCAGAACTAAAAAGAAACCATTTCTTGAAGCTTTCTGTTTTAAAAAAGAAAACTAGTTCTGGTTTGTTAAGTCATAAATTCATTGATTAGCTATGAAACTAACTGAACTATTTATTTAATATTGAATTGAATTTTTAGACAACTTCACAACAAACAGGTTTTGGAATTTATAATCAAATAAAACTAAAAATAGGTAAAATGTAACTATTTCTCTTTTATTCTTGATTAAGTGATTAAAACTATCACAAAAATAAGTATCTTATCTTGATTTTGTCCAGTTATTTTATTATACTAGTTACTTATGGCTCTTGAAACAAGTTCAAATCAATAAATACTATAGAGACCCAACTATTCTTTAACTTAAAAAACCATTAAGCGTGCTTTTGCTTTTGTTAAAACAATTACCTGACTGACTGTAAATAGTTCTCGTTTATTATGTCATAAACTAGCTAATGAAACTAATTGTTTTTCAAATTAAATTGAACTAGTTGAATACATTTGCAATTGTTGCCCATAAAAATCGATCTTAGCTTCTTACGTAATAAAAACATTGCCGCTTATTTTGATTATGTTAATACATATAACTAATTTGATATATTAAAGACATTATGGTTTGTAGTTAGTAGAAAGCTTTCATTTATGCTTCCTGGAATTGGAATCATTAAGTGTCGGCGCTCTAACAAGTTGATATTTGATATTTCCACACTTAATTTGACTTAATCAACAATTACTTGTGTTTCTTTTGCTTTTTCTTAACGATGAGACATTTAATACATATTATAATTATGACAACTTGTTAAATTTCCAATTGCGAAAATTGTTCATTGAAGTGTGTGGCATAATTCTTGAGGGGGAGGGGGAGGGGGAAGCTGTCTCTCAGTTGATTTAAGTAATTGCAATTAAGCGCAAAGGAAGTAAACGAGAGCAACAACTCATCGCATCTCATCTTATTCCACTTTTTTTGTTTTACATCTTTTTTTTTTGTTTTTTTTTTTGTCAATCTTTCCCGCTTGCCTTCTTTCTATTCATGTCAAGATATATATGTATATATGTATATAACACTCAAAAGTCCGAGTCAATTATGTGAACTGCTCGCTGCTTGAGCTTGTTAAGCGTTGAATTCTGTTCTTTTTTTTTCTTTTTAAGCAGCTCCCGAGACATGGAATCGCTGCTCACCTCTCGCCCCCTCCGCATATTTGCCTGGTCGAGTCGAGAACTGCAGGTCATGGAATAGGTCAATCATTTGAATTGTTTTTAAGTGTTGTAAGCTGAAGTCGAGCGAGCGCATAGAATGAAAGGGGTCGAGGTGGAGGGAAGAGTTGAGTTGTTCAAACTATGACTCCCAATGGGTTTGTTCAACTTGTAATTGCATTGAGGCTTTTGCAACTGATTTCAAATTCATCGACAATACCCTTCAATGGCATAATTCCAAGTTTGTTTTGGTTTGGTCAACAAACTATTGAAATATAAGTCGGCAAACCTGTAAATAAAATATAAATCAGAAACAGACGTTTTTCACTTCAAAGAATTGAATAGAGCTTCAAGATTATTAGAACTACAGTTGGCAAATTTGGTATGTAAACTATCCTTTTAAAAAGTAGTTGGTTCTAAATTCGAAATCTGTAGAAGAGTTCTTTCGATTTTGAATAAAAACTAATTTTATTAAAAAGAAGAAATTATTATCAGAATTAACTAAGGGGTTTTCTATGAGAAAAACCTTTATAAATGTTTGTAAAATCTTCAATAATATGATTCCTGCAAAGAAAAATGAGAAATAAACGTGTTGACGCAGATGCCGTTGGCTTTTTAATTTTGTATTTTTATTAGCTAAGTTAGTTGAAACCATACCTGTTAAATTTCGATTAGAATTACTAATCAATTAGATTATTTTTAGAAATAATCGTAGTGATTATATATGTAATTCAATTTTGAAAAATCTGTGATTATTAAATGATTACGATTACAAAAAATCAGAAATAATCGAAAATTATTAAAATTATTCAAAAATAATCTTTTTGAGTATTCGGATTATTTTTGATTTTTTTCTGATTATTTCTGCTTATTTTTGATTATTTCAGATTATCTATGACTTTTTAGTAAAAATCTAATTATGGTTGCAAAGCCGAACAGCATAGGAATGAAAGTGTCTGTTTGAGCTAGATAATTTTGCTCTGATCGGAATAAGATTGTTGGTTCGCTGCGAGGAGGATGATCTAATTATGTCATCTAACATAAATATTCAGGTTGTTTTGTATAAATAATTTTGTGGAGAAATGTTAAGACTTAGTTGTCGTCGTATCACATTGAAATCAATCGCATCGTCACTGTCGTCGTCGTACTAAAAGTTGGCCAATAAATCAATCATTAATATAAATTTAAACGCGTCCGCAATTTTTCGTTCTTCACAAAAACTCTTGTGAATAAACTTTGACTATTTTCTAACTTGTGTATATTTCACTTATGTCGATTTATAAGTATTTTCGATTATGCCGATTACTCATGCAATGTGCAATCGTTTTTTTCTATTTACAGTTATAGCTGGATCAAGAACGGCAAAAAGTTCGACTGGCAGGCGTACGACAATCGTATGTCGCGTCAGCCTGGACGAGGCACACTGGTGATCACATCGCCAAGGGACGAGGATCTGGGACAATATCAGTGCTTTGCCACCAACGAGTTTGGCGTTGCCACATCGAATTCGGTGTTTGTGCGCAAGGCCGAGTTGAACGCATTCAAGGATGAGGCAGCCCGCAGTGTCGAGGCAATCGAGGGTGAACCCTTCTCCCTGCAGTGCGAGGCACCCGATGGCTGGCCAAAGCCGACGGTCAATTGGCTGATACAGCAAACGATCGATGCGGGCATCAAATCGATCAACAACTCACGCATGACCCTCGATCCGGAGGGCACCCTGTGGTTCTCCAATGTGACCCGTGACGATGCGAGCGGTGATTTCTGGTATGCGTGTTCGGCGACCTCAGTGTTCCGCAACGAGTACAAGATCGGCAACAAGATCCTGCTCGATGTGAAGCAAATGGGCGTGAGTGCATCCCAGAATCGTTATCCGCCCAAGCGTCAGTATGTGACCCGCAAAAATGAGGTCGCACTGCGCGGTAAACGCGTCGAACTCTATTGCATCTATGGCGGCACACCGCTGCCACAGACCGTGTGGAACAAGGACGGGCAGCGGATCCAATGGAACGATGGAATCACGCAGGGCAATTATGGCAAATCGTTGGTCATTCGACAGGCGAACTTTGACGACGAGGGCACCTACAGCTGCGATGTGTCCAACGGTGTGGGTCAAGCGCAATCCTATTCGATCAATTTGAAGATCGTGTCGATACCGTATTTCACCGAGGAGCCCGAGGTACAGAATGCCGCCGAGGATGAGGAGGTTGTGTTCAATTGCAAGGCCGCTGGTCATCCGGAGCCGACAATTCAATGGATCCACAATGGCAAACCGATTGCCCAGAGCGAGGAGAATCCACGACGCACTGTCACGAATAACTACATCAAGATTGTGAATCTGGTTAAGAAGGATACGGGCAATTATGGCTGCAACGCTACCAACTCTCTGGGCTATGTCTACAAGGATGTCTACCTCAATGTGCTCGCACTGCCGCCAGAGATTCAGAAGGCGCCGCGCGATGAGACAACTGTCGATGGACGCAACATAACGATGCGCTGCCGGGTCTTTGGTGCACCCAAACCGCAGGTCAAGTGGCGTCACAATGAGAATTGGTTGACGGGCGGACGTTACAATGTTTTGCCCTCGGGTGATCTGCAAATACAGGAGGTGACATTCGGTGATAGTGGCAACTACACTTGTCTGGCGGTCAACAAATTTGGCAGCGAGACGGCCCAAGGATCGCTGGTGGTCAAGGAGCGCACCAGGATCACACAGGAGCCGCAAAACTATGAAGTGGCCGCCGGACAATCGGCGACATTCCGTTGCAATGAAGCCCACGACGATACACTGGAGCTGGAGATGATCTGGCAGAAGGACGGACAACCGATTGACTTTGATGCGGAGGCGCGATTCGTGAAGACCAACGACAACTCGCTGACCATTGCCAAGACGATGGAGCTGGACTCGGGCGAATATACGTGTGTGGCGCGCACTCAATATGACGAGGCGACCGCCAAGGCGAATCTGATTGTTCAGGATGTACCGAATGCACCACGACTGATTGGCATCTCGTGTCAGGCGGACAAGGCGGAGATCTCGTGGGAGCCACAGGGCGACAACCGTTCGCCCATTCTGCACTATACAATTCAGTTTAATACATCGTTTACGCCCGCATCCTGGGACACGGCATTCGAGAAGGTGCCCAGCACCGATTTCTCGTTTGTGGTACAAATGACACCATGGGCCAACTACACATTCCGTGTGATTGCATTCAACAAAATTGGACCATCGCCGCCGTCGGGACACAGCGAATCGTGCACCACGCAACCGGATGTGCCATTTAAGAATCCGGAGAACGTTGTTGGCCAGGGCAATGAGCCAAACAATTTGGTCATCACATGGACACCGATGCCAGAAATTGAGCACAATGCACCGAATTTCCAATATCGCGTTAGCTGGAAACGTGACATTCCCGCCGCCGTCTGGGAGAGTCAAAATATTTACGATTGGAAGCAGAGCAACATTTTGATCAGGGATCAGCCGACATTTGTTAAATATCACATCAAGGTGGTGGCCATTAATGATCGCGGTGAATCGAATGTCGCCGCCGAGGAGGTGATCGGCTACTCTGGCGAGGATCGTCCCCTCGAGGCGCCGACAAACTTTAGCATGCTGCAGGTGACAAGTGCCACAAATGCCTATGTCGGCTGGAATCCAGTTAGCGAGGAGTCGGTGCGCGGCCATTTCAAGGGCTACAAAATTCAGACCTGGACCGACAAGGAGGGCGAGGAGGGTCTGCGTGAGATCCATACCATACACAATGAGGCGCTGGTTACACAATTCAAGCCCGACTCGAAGAACTATGCCCGTGTCCTGGCCTACAATGGTCGCTTCAATGGTCCACCCAGTGCTGTCATTGATTTTGATACACCCGAGGGTGTGCCGTCGTCGGTGCAATCTCTGGAGGCTTACCCATTGGGCTCGTCGGCCTTCTGGCTAACCTGGAAGAAACCTTTGCATCCCAATGGCAAACTCACCGGCTATAAAATCTACTACGAGGTGGTCAAGGGCAGCTTCGTTGGTGAACGTCGCGAGTACGATCCCCACATCACAGATCCACGCATCACACGCATGAAGATGGCAGGCCTGAAGCCCAACTCCAAGTACCGCATCTCCATTACTGCCACCACAAAAATGGGTGAAGGCACCGAGTAAGTTTTCCTTTAGCTACGTCTTGGGATGTAAAAATATATCGAAAAATCGACAACTCAAATGATTCAACTCGATAATTTGCTTGCCGATATATCGGGTTAAATAAATCGATCTTCATGAAATATCGATAACTGACTGGAGTTTGTACTTTGACTCGATATATCGACAATTTGATTCTTATTTTGTCGATTTAAACAGTTGGATTTAAAATACGATCCATAATTTGGATTCTTTGATCCATTCACCTGTCGATCGATAACCAACCACTTTATTAACGTTTCTCTAGGCATTACATTGAAAAGAGCACACTGAAGGATGATGCTGCGCCTCCGTCACCGCCAACATTCACATGGGAGCAGGTTCCCTCCAATAATGGTGCGCCCAAGTACCGCATCTATTGGGTGCCCAACACTGATGGTCATTCCGGCTCACATTTCTTCACCAAGTACCGGTAAGTGCGATCACTTCTAGTCTCAGCAATCTGGCAACGCTGCGTTGCCATTTGTGAGTCAATTGAAAACTTGTAAAAGCCTCGAAGTTGAAAAAAAAATAAAATAAGAAAATTTCAAATTCAAATGAAAACAAGAAAGAGCGATTTTCATTTTCGAGTGATTGTTCCTAACTATGATCAAATTAAACTGCAAATTTGGATGAGATATCTTAAGAAATCACAAAAACTTTTAAGCTTATGCTCAATTGTCGACCGATTTTTACGATTTGGCCATAAGTTATTTGTGTTCAGCTTTGTGTTATTTGTTTATGCCAAGTTCATAAATTAGTTTAGTTGTGGCTTACGCCGAAAGACTACGACGTTGTTGTTGTTGTTTTCTCGTCGACGATGCAGATGGCGACATTGTGACGCCAATTTTAGTTTTGTTAATAAAATTGACTTGTTTTAAAATACAGCCTGTACTCTATGAATACCGCTAGCATAATAATCGTAATCGAAACAGTTTTCGATATTCATAAAATTCGCAACGTTGCCAGATTTCATAGAAAATGAAGTCATTAACTAATCGACCATTTAACGTGAACGTATTACAGAATTAAGGGTGAACCCAAATGGCTTGAACAGGAGCATGAGACGGCCAAGGACTATCAGGAGTTGGCCAGTCTGGAGCCGGACACGGTTTACGAGGTCCGTGTCGTATCGGTCGATGGACACTATCAAACGGACAGTGCGACAACCGAAATCGATACGAATAGCGCCGAGGGACCGATAATGGTGCGCAACGAGAGTCTGGCGAATGCCGGCTGGTTCATTGGCATGATGTTGGCATTGGCCATCATCATCATTCTGTTCATCATACTGTGCATCATTCGACGCAATCGCGGCGGCAAATACGATGTGCACGATCGTGAGCTGGCCAATGGCAGGCGTGATTATCCAGATGAGGGTGGCTTCCACGAGTACTCGCAACCGTAAGCATATATCGATCACTTATCGATAACATGCCAACTTTTATAATATTATCATTGCAATCTTACAGTTTGGACAACAAGAGCGCTGGTCGCCAATCCGTTAGTTCAGCGAATAAGCCTGGCGTGGAAAGCGACACCGATTCGATGGCCGAATACGGTGATGGCGATACAGGTAAGATCGATAACTATTATTAAATATGTACATATGTATACATATACACGTACTGTTGTGTATCGAACATACTTTTGCGCAAAATTATCGTATCAATTGTCATAAAATTGACATTTTATTGTCATTTTCGTTTAAAGTTGTCTTCTTAATCACCCGTAAAATATTATAACCATAGTCACAATAATTTAAGAGATATTACAAGATTACATTTATGTTGATTGTATAAAAATCATTTGAAATTATAAGTATTGTATTGTATTTTAGCGATTTGCATTTAAAAATATTGTTTTAGATTATGGCTAATGTCAAAAATTGATTGTAATCATTCGATTTAAAATTGATTGCATTGATGTTTGCGAGACAATTTGATTAAAAAAAATAGTTTCTATTTAGTTTATAACAGGGACCGTAACGATTTTAATTTTTAAAATATAAATTATTAAATAAAAGTTATTTGTTGATTTTTACCAAAAAAATTAAATGAAAACTCTTTTTTTTTCGATCTAAATAAAAAAACTATAAAAATAATAAATAAATTTCGATTTTTATTTAAAAATTAAAATTTAAATCTTATTTTCAATTTTTATTTTAGCAATTGAAAATAAAAGTTATTATTCATCTTTTATTATAAAAATTGAAAATAAAAATTTCAATTTTTATTATAAAAATAAGAATTATTCCTTATAAAAGTTGAAAAATAAAAATTGACTAAATGTTTTTTGAATTGAATTTTAATTTCAATTTTAATAATTGAAAAATAACATATATTTTTAAGTGCTAAAATAAAAATTTAAAAATAATTATTGTTTTCAATTTTTTTTATTAAAATTTAAAAAAAAAAATTTGTATTTTTAAAAAATTTCAAAAATAAATTTTATTTTTAATTTTTATAATACAAGTTGAAAACCAACTTTTATTCTATAATTTTAATATAATAATTAAAAATAAAACTCTTATTTGCGGTCCTTGGTTTATAAAGCTTCAAAAATGTATTTCAACAGTTTTGACACACACTGACCTACTAAATTATTGGCACAGCAAACAATATCAGTTTTACGACTGTTTCTTGACTCGCTATTAAGTGATTCTTGAGTAATACAATAATTTTTCCAGTTAGATAAACAAGTTTAAAACCAAATTGAATTTAATTCGTTTGAATGTATGTAGTTTTTTAATTATCTCAATTTTTGATTTTGAAATAAACGATAATTTCGCACAAAAGGGTTTGATATAGAGCTCTATACATATAGTATAGTGTCCGTGTCCATTCAGTGTCCCAAGTGCCACCCAAATTCATGTGCTCTCTATTTTTGTTTTGTGTATACAAACAAATATTTTGATTTGTTTTTGTCACCTTTTTTGTTTTTGATTTCGTCTAACGATGATGTTGATGTTGATGTTAATGATGATGATGTTGGCATTGGTGTTGGCGTTGCAGCTGTGGCCACAGCTGCCGGCCATGCAGCCACCGCTGCTCGCAAACTGGGCATCAAGCAGCCAACGAATTTGCCACAAAATCAGTTGCAGTTGCAGTTGCAGCCACCGCCGCCACCTTATGACAACTCTATGAGCCAACAAGCCAACCATGCAGCCTAGTTACATTCTTTATCTTATTGTTGTTGCACACACACACACATATACACACCACACACACACACACACACTCAGTCACTCAACGGCATCGGCGGTGGCGTCTTCTTTCAACCATTTCGTCCAGGTAGCCAATTTATTCGGCACTCTTTCTCAATATGTTATAATTTTAATTCGAATGCATATTGATTTCTGTTCTGTTTGCGCACTTTTTTGGCGGCTGTTATTCAACATACAAAAAATATACGTCCAAAAAAATATATATTTGTATTTAAACATAAAAAATATATATAAATAATTTTGGCTGGCTTTTTGCGTCGCGCTTCGCTTAACCGTTAACCATATCCCCATACCATATCCTATGCACGTCCTTTTCTCTCTCTCCTCGACTAACTGGCAACGGTGCTGCAGACGCGCCACGCCCCCCGCCCATTCACTTCTGAACGCGTCCATACAGCAGGTGCTAGGATCATCCATTAAACATACGCACAGTGGTACAAATGGAAGAAATGTAAACGAACAATTAGTAAAAGAATGAGTTTGATAGAATATTCTTATTTTATTCATATGATTTTGTGAAAAATTTAATTCGTTTGATTTCAAGCGCAACAATTTAAATTTTCTTTGAGTTTTTCTCTAAATTTTTGTAACTAGTTGCCAAAATTTAGCATTCAATTCAATTATGTCCTTTCACTTCACATTTCATTGCATGACCATATTCTGAAAATTCAGGTATTATTCAATATTTTGGTATTTTGGCGAAATATATAAATATTATTAATAAATGTTATTTTGAATTGTTATTTTGAAAACTATGCATAAACATAAAAATATCCGATCTGCACAGATAATATAATGAAACAATTTAGAGCACAGTGGTACAGTGTTTTGTAAGAAATTGAAAGCTTATATTTTCTTAAAAGATAGATTTTTAAATTGAAATACTTTATGACGCTTCCCGCAAACAACAAATTGATAGAATGCATCTCTGTACTAAATGCCATCAACATATCTGAAGACTTGTGACACTGTAGGGAACCCTAAATGGATGATTCTAGTTAAGATATATGTATATGTTAAATATATACTTAGTATGTCCTTGCATATGTATGTGCTGCTTTGTTTATGTATTCCTTAGTAGGACTTGTTCGTTTATCGTTTATCGTTAATTGTTATTTGTTTACTTGTTTTGCGTTTTGTTTAATATTCATTAGTGCTACAATATTTTTTATGTTTTAATCAAAATTTTGCACATTTTACTTACTTATTTGTATTATTATGTTTTTTTCTTTTCTTTAATTTGTTTTTTTTTTTTACCTCGACTCTATAAAACAACACATGCCACCCACAACAACAACAACAACAACACTTGAAATAAATCAAAAATAACAATAAAATATATAAAAATAAATAAAAATAAATAAAATATACAAAAATGAAACAAACTGCAGGCATGAACGAAGATGGTTCCTTTATTGGCCAATATGGACGCAAAGGACTTTGATTTAATTTGTAAGCAGCAACAAATAACCGAACCGTACCCTCCAACAACAACAACAACAACAACAGCAACAACAACACACCAGAACAACAACAACAACAACAAAAACAACAAAAGCGCCCAAAATTCTAAATGCAAATCAAAGTTTTTTCTTTAAGTTAATTTTTAGTGCGACGAATAATTTTCTATATGAATGCGAATAATTTTTTATATTAAATAATTTAAACTAAAACTAGAGCTAAAAAAAAACAGAAACAAAAAAAAAATACTGCCAAGCTAAATGAGAGAGAGAAGATGAAGAAGAAGAAGAATCGATCAACAAACAACAACAACAACAACAACGACGATGCAGCACGAAGGCTATTTAAAAGAAAAATACAAAAAAGTAAATCTAACATAAACGAAACAAACATAAAATGGATACGAGGATCAAAAGGCGAAGAAAAGATGAAAAAGATGAAAAAGAAAAACGCAAACATCGCCCCCACCCACCCCACACATCTCCCTTCTCCCTTCTCCCTTCTCGTAAAGCAGCTGCGTATTTTGCTTGCTCGCTCTCGCTCCCTTACTTTCTTTCTTTCTTTCTTTCTTTATCTATCTCTGTTCCTTTTTCTTAAAGCACATTTGCTCTCTAAATACTTTTCCCCTCCGCCACTCATTTTAATATGTAATGCATATATGAATATATGCATATATTATATACATCATAAGTCTTAATTTAATTTTTTTGTTTAAAAACGTAATGTAAATTCTCCGTTTTATCTCCCTCCTCGAAAAAATACCGCATTCGTGTGTATTTTTTTTTTCTTTTTGCTAATGCTATTTAGTTTTGTTTCATAATTTTAATTTTGTGTACTATGTATTTTAATGAAATATGGTTTTTTTTGATTTGACTATTTCTTATTTTATTTAACTTTATTTTTGTTTGATCAACTCGTTTTGGACAGTGATTAAAGCAAAATTGTAAACTGTAATTTGTAAACGGTTTTTGATTCAACAAAACTCTAAAAAGTGAAACAAACGAAACAAAATTTGAAAAAAAAAATACATATTATGTTTATATTTTTTTTGTGTGTAGTAGAGCTATTTAATATTAAAAAAAAAAAACCTATATAAAAATATTGAATTTTTATATACCTTATATTAGAAAGAAAAACCAACAACAAATAAAATAAAGAAAATGTGAACAATAAAATGTAAAGTGTAAATTTTAAATCATTTTATTATTTGGACTTGAGTTTAAGGATTGACTGCAAAGTTGAATAAAAAGAATACAATTTTCCGATTCGTTAAATTTTGAAAACAGATTGTTTTGATCATGGATCAAAATGTTTACTTAAAAGAAAATGTGTGAATCTTGAAAGTTAAGATAAGATTCTGTTATATGGGTAGAAACATAAGATCCGATATACAGCTGAGTTTGTTTTGAAAATTGTATTGTAATATCGTAGGTTTTCTCTAAATTGAAGCATGTGTATTTATTACAAACGTTTGAGACTATCAAGAAATAAACAAGTTTTGGAATTGGAGTATTAATATAAAAAAGAAATGCGAACCAACAGCAAAGTATTGAAGTTTGCCAGCCTTGCTTGAAAATGTAGCTTCATTTTAGTTATGTTTTTATTATTTAATTCTTTATTAAAGCTTCGGTTATCCGAAGATTGTTTTTAGTTATAAACTTGGCCTTCCCGAGCCTGATTCTTAGCTGTGAGATGCAAGATACGAGTGTAACTCAAGGTAATGTTCATGATGCATGCAACCCCGATTTGCTTGACTATTTGTACCCGTAGTGCCCTATATAGTACACATATATCCCCAGTAGTCGTAGTTGCATACTTGACCAGATCCCAAATAAAAAAATAAACCACAAAATGTAACAAAATAAAAATACATGACTAACCAAAGTAAGCTGAAAGTAAACCAACGAAACTTACATGGAAAACGGGAATAATAAAACATTTTATATATAAAATGTGGCTAACTGAACTAATCCAGCATACACATTGAAAAACACCAGGTGTTGGTTGTGGTTAACACACACACACACTCATACGCTATACTAAATTATGCAATTTTTTAAATATTTTTGACTTAAACTTGACCTTTGTTCTTCTTCTTTTTCCGTGCAACCACACAGGTCAGTTCACCGAGGATGGCTCGTTCATTGGCCAATATGTGCCCGGCAAGCTGCAGCCACCGGTCAGTCCACAACCGCTTAACAACACCGCAGCGTCGCATCAGCAATCGCCACCGTCGCAGCAGCAGTTGGCCGCTGGAGGAGCAGCAGGTGGCGGTGGAGCTGCCGCTGTTGGTGGTGGTGGTGGTGGTGCAGGAGGCAGCAGCGGCAGCAATAGCAGCGGTGGTGGCGCCACCACGGCCACGACCACGAACACGAACACGGCCGCTGTTGCCACCTATGTCTAAACGGGCTGTGGCAACGGAGACGCTGCCTAAAATTTGCTTCTCAATTCGCGCATTCAAAAACTACGCCCAAGTTTATTAACTAAATCTCTGTATGCATGTGTGTGTATGTATGTTTGTATGTGTGCCTGTGTATGTGCATGTGTATGTGTGTGCGAGAAAAAACTGCTTTAAGTGTCAGCAAAAATGAAAATGAAAATGAAAATATCGAAAGAAACATAAATATATACAAATAATAAAATAAAGAGAAAGGAGCTCGCAAGAATTTAATGCATTTAGTTTAGCTTCTTTTGCTTATGTGTATAAATATTTAGCAAACAGTTCTACAAAAAAAAAAAAAACAAGAAAGGAAACAAATAATTAAATAACAAAACGCGCAGCCTTTTTCGACGTAAAGAATAAAATACAAATATTGTAAGATTTTTTTCCGCTGTAAGCAAAGCAAAAAGAAAAGAAATCGAATTGAGAATTGAAATATCGTTGCAAGTTAAAAATTGTGCAGGCGTGTTCCAGTTTTCATATTCGCATTGATTTCACAATTTCAAGAAGGATCCTTAAATGAGAATATGCTAAATATATAAATGTTTTGAATGTGAAACTGGGACACGTTTGTGTACTATGTGTATGTGTCTTTTTTTTTTTAGGTGTTTGATTTGTTACTGCACATTGAAAATGATATAATGATACATGATATTTATAATGACGTAATAAAGCAGCTTTTATAATGTATTCTTAGTCGTATATACAACAAACATATATGCATAGAGAACTGTTCAACTAAATGTGGGAATCCCGGGCTCAGCTGCTGTTTAAGTGTGGTCAGAGCTCCTCTTCGACTTAGCTTCACACTAAAATATCTTATGAATTTCGAACTGTTGTGCGATACTAAACAAAGACACACACACACACACACACACACACACACACAAACACTACTCGCCATTTGAATAGAATCGACAGTGAAAAACTTAAATTATACTCTACTGAAGATTTACCAAAACATTCAAAACATATATATTTGCCAATTTATATAAAATTTATTAATGCTAAACATATTCAACTAAAATTATATTGTTACAATTTAAAAATGAATATAATAAATAGATCTTTAATGTGTACCAATCAAAAAACTTTAGTCTGAAAGATTTCCGCTCGGAAACTTCAAAATTTCTTTGATATTCACTTATTCAGTAGAGTGTATTTAAGAAAATTAAGAATTTTAAATATATGTATGTTAGGGTGTCCCTTATTTGGTCAAAGTCAATATTTTTAAACGCATACGGGCTAGTTTTGTTCATTAGGTCCTAAAGGACTCAGAAATAAATTTTCACCTCAATCGGAGTATGATAACCCGTGCCGACTTGGATCGGAAAATTTAAAAATTATATAGGAAAAAAAAATTTTTTTAAAATTTTTTTTATTTTTTATTTTTGTATTTTGTTCATTTGGTCCTAAAGAACTCAAAACCAAGTTTTCACCTTAATCGGAGTACGATAACCCATTCAAATTTGCATCGAAACATGAAAAATCATCGAAAAATTTATAATCAGTGTTAAAACACTGTTTTTGCATGTTTCGATGCAAATTTGAATGGGTTATCGTACTCCGATTAAGGTGAAAACTTGGTTTTGAGTTCTTTAGGACCAAATGAACAAAATACAAAAATAAAAAATAAAAAAAATTTTAAAAAAATTTTTTTTTTCCTATATAATTTTTAAATTTTCCGATCCAAGTCGGCACGGGTTATCATACTCCGATTGAGGTGAAAATTTATTTCTGAGTCCTTTAGGACCTAATGAACAAAACTAGCCCGTATGCGTTTAAAAATATTGACTTTGACCAAATAAGGGACACCCTAATGTATGTGTGTGGAAATGTGTGTTGACTATCGCCTTGGTTAAAGAAACGAACTATTTATGCAGTTTTTTGTGTATTTACAACATGACATGTGTTCATATTTGAAAAAAATAAACAAACAAATAGCCAAGAAATCGAAAACTTAAATCATTTTGAAGAAAACCAATTTGTAATCTTCAGCTAAATGCGTCGTACAAAGCTGAATATTCTAAAAGATAGAAAAAACAAAACAAAATAAACAAGTAAAAAAAAAAAAAAATTTAAAAACAACTAAAACTTTATAGAAACTTTGTGCAAGTAAATTAAAAAACATTGCAATTAACAATATAACGCGTAATACATACATAAAATACTATTGAATTGAATTGATGCTTTTTCGTTTGTATGTATGTGCATATGTACTAATTCTAATGTATAAGTTATTCATTTTGTAAAACGTCCATAGCATAATTAAATTGTGTAATATTAAAACCGACAGAACCCTATGTTTATGCCTATGTATAACTATAACTAATACCGACTAATTACAATGATTTTGTCATACATCATTTGTCCACTAATTATTTAAGTAAAGCAATTAGTTAATTCAAATCTACAAGCGCCTGACTTTTGCCAAACTAGTTATGTATTCCCATTTCCATTTTCACGGCAATTTCAATAATAAGTTGTTCAATCAAATTATTTTGGCAAAAGTCAGACGAATTAAACTCAATTAAGGCGATCAAAATTTACTGCCAATTGTTTAGACTGTTCGAATCGCATTTATTTGGGCTTTGCTAAACCCTATAAAGCAACTCGCACCAATTAATTAAGAGATCTTTTCCGTATTTCATTTTCACATCAATTTATGCGAAAGTGAAAGCCGGAACAGACAAAGAGTTTTCTTAATTTTGTTTCTTTCATTTATTCGTGCTATGTGAAACGTCTTAATTGTGTCTCTAAAGCTAATTCATAAATAACAATACTTGATCTAAAAGTTTCAGCAATAGTTATTGCAAAATGATGTAAACAATACTCTAAAATTTTTTTTTTTTTAGTATAAAATTGCAATTATATTCGTTTTTTATTTGAATAAATAAAAACCAAAACAAAAACAGTTTCTTATACATTTTTCAAAACTTGTGACTAAATAAAAATCAAAGAATGAAAAAACAAATATTTATATATTTAAATATGAAATAAAAACAATGTATATTTTTTAAGTGTACAAATTAGCGTGTGCATTATACATAAAAAAAAATAAATAAATAATTATAGAAGCTGAAACAAGTGCATATAGAGGATCCCAGTCGACAGTCGAGTTTATTTGCTCTGCTTAATATCAAGTTAGTAGATATTTAACCCATTGCTTCATTTGCTATGATTCTGTATGGTAACGTATGTGGTATAAATACATATATATATATGTATATGTATATATATACGATTATATTATGTGGCTAAAAGCTTACACTTATTTTTGGTCTTTATAAACATTACAGGGTTGCTTAGACAAATTTTTGCATTAGATTTTAAACATATAATATAAATAAAAAAAAAGGAATGAAATTAAAATAAAAAGAGGAATTCATTTTGAATTAGGCACAGCACAACACTTAGTTAATACTTCAATTAGCTATTGAGCCATATGTGTATTAAATAATTATGTATTAACCCAGCAATCACAAAAAAAAAAAAAATTGATAAACTCAATAAAAATAATAACCAGAACAACATAAACAGACCAATAAATAAATTATCCCAAAAACGAAACCCACAAAACGATTCATAACACCTGCAACACCACGCATATCCCAACGATTGAGATGAGGATGAGGAATTTAAGAGATATTGATATTGAGAATGAGAATAAAAATGAGCTGCAGCAAAACGAAAAGAAGTTCGAAAAAATAGATGGAAATGAAGTGGAAATTAGTTGGCACATAAAAAAAAAACAAATTGAATACATTAAATAAAATGCATGCCACATTTAATGCATATATAGTATATACACTTATACATATATACAATATATAAATATATAAATATATATATTTACATGTATAGCGGACAACGATCGAAAGTTCTTGAGAAAGCGATTAGTATATATACATAAATTATATAGAGAGATGTATAAGATTTTGCATAGATATTGTGATTTCTAAACAAAAAAGAAAAAAATTTAAAAAAAAAATTATTTAGTCAATATTAAATCGAAAAGAGTCACATAAAATTTCCTCTTTTTTAAATGTGCTCCATTCTAAAATGAAGAACACAAAATATATAGCTAACGGTTATCGGTACGACCGATTCTAGAATTTGGTCTTTTTTAAAAAAAATTTCCTTTGGCATACTTTTAGGATTTTGTTGAATATCAAATAAAAGTAAATTCATACATGCGCTGAAAGGTATGCTACGCATTTGGCGTGAAATTTGAATAAATTTTGAGTGTCGTGAAATTCCAATAAAAAGATCAAACGAAAACTACAAAAACAAAACCGCACTGCCTGTCGGGTTCTATTTACATGTATGTACGCATCTGCTTGCAGGAAATGGTTAAATATTGCAATAACAATTTATAAAAGTAATGAAAGAAATGTTGTCACTTTTTCAACGAGCGAAAAACTATTATTCAATTTACTTAGGAAGGAAGCCAAGGTATTTTCAAAGCAGATGGGAAAATTAATTTGCACAATACTGTGATTCCTAAACAGATTTAAAAAGAACATAAATAATACAATTACTATCGATATATAAACTTATATAAATATTGATATATGTATGTATGATGTGTTTGTACATTTTTTCCACAACATATTGAGAATGTTTACAATTTGTAATTAAAGATTACTTACTTATGCTAAAATATGTATGCCCAAATATCCAACATTAACAACAATTTACTTGAATATTAACTAACCAAATGGCCTAAACAAAATACGCAAGAAATACCAAGAATACTTTTTTAAAACTGAGTTTTTAGCGAATCAAATATTAACTTAAGTAACAAATTTAATTTACATACAATTCAACATTCACTTGTAAAACAACAACAACAACAGCAACAAGAAGAACATTTGCATTATCAAATTTGAGAATGTCAAATCAGACAAAAAAACAACATGGTTAATGTTTGTGCAAAATCGGAAAATAGAAAACAAAGCAAACCAACACAAATTGTAAGCTATAAACTATGAAGAAATGCAAATAAACTTAAAAAAAAATTGTATGAGAAAAAAATGGATTTACTTTTCTTTGCCTTAAAACACGAACCAAAGTTGTAATTATTTGTATTTAAATTCTGCGGTTTACCATTTTCAGCTCAGTACAAATCGACAGTCGATTGTGGTGGCCGGGCGATAGACTTAGCTTATGTCGATTTATTACCTTTGATTACAGGTGGAGAACTATCGATAGTCGGCACCATCGATAGTCAGCGATATTATTTTTCAAACCATCGATAACTATCGATAGTTTCGATAGTGTGTTAATTATAAATTTGTATATAAAAATCCAACTAAAATTTAAAATTGGTATTCATTTAGGTATTATTTTCGCTTCAGCTATTGTAAAAGCCAAAGTTCGGCGATCTAAAACCCTTCTTCTTTAGAAGGAAGGAAACAAGCAGCAAAACAACATGCACGATTTGTTGTTTCTAAAGGCGTCAATGGGTAAACTACATTGTGAATAAAGAAGAAATTGAATCCAATCGCATAAACTCATGTAAAAAATTATAATTGTATTTCTCTAAGAAATTTAAGATATTTTTAAAGAATTTTCTGACCAGCTGCGAAATGAAAGATTTAGTTCATGATTGACTGAATAAGTTTATTCGTTCATTTTAATGACCCGTTCATTTGAACTTTTTCAGAACTAAACGACCCAACTCTAACAAACATTACTATTTTAATTTGATGCCATAAAATACATGAAATAAGTATTAATTAATGAGCATTTGTTGCTTCTGCTGCATCTAAATGACATTGGCATTGGCATTTCTATTGCTGCTTACGCTACTATCATCATCATCACCATCTCTGGCCCAGATCCATCAATCGCAATATTTAAGCGATGAGCAATTTCATGAGGAACTTGTGGTGCGGCCGCTTGCCGGCGATCATGTAAATACGTATTTTCAGTTCACCACCCGCTGGCACTATGGCAGCCGCAAGAATCGTAAGTAAATGAACCAGAGAATGAAAGAGAGAGAAATTTGCATTGCTTTATCCATTGCTTTTTTTTTTAAATCAGTTTATCACACGCAGTTGACGCCGCGCGTCATTGCCGAAATTCTGCAAACCTATGATGTTAAGGAGCTGCACATAAGTCTGACACAGGGATTATGGCGATACGAGACCTGGGGCTATCCCATTGTAGAGGCAACGGGCGGTGCGGAGCTTTGGGCCTGGTTTAGTGCACAAAATCTGAGCAACGCGGATGTCAACAAACAATGGACGCAATTGGCCAATGTCTTTTCTGGCGTCCTTTGCTCGTCGCTCAATTTCGTTGATAATACGAACAGTATTTCACCCAAGCATATGTTCCGTCCACAGTTTATGCAATCCGGAGCTGGTGGTGCTGGCAATGGCAATGAGAGTGCACAATATGTACGCTATGCAACGTTGCCACGTGAAATTGTTTGCACTGAGAATTTGACGCCATGGAAGAAACTATTGCCATGTGGAAGTGCATCCGGATTGGCCACATTACTCAATTCGGGCTATGTGCACAATACCAAGTATCATTCGTTGGGCGTCAAGGTGCGTACACTCTGTGACCCGGATGATTCCAACAATTGCGTTGTGGAATTAACACAAACGGCAAATCTTGTGTACGATCTGAAATTGTTGGAGCAAAGCAGCACGGATTTTTCACTGCGTCGTCTATTTGGGATGGGACTGAATGGTTACTGTGAGCTGGCCAGCAGCAGTAAGATCTATGTGCAGCGCAATGAGCAAGGAGAACGCTTTCAGCTGGTGCCACCGCCACAGGATGAGGTGACAAGCATTCGAGGTGGTTATACCAGTCTCTATGGTGTCTACGATTTGCAACAGCTCTTTGACAGGGAACAAGGAGCGCGTCTCTTCAACATTGCCTGGGTGGGTGCCAAGGATAACAATCGAAAGCATCGCACATTGTCATTGCCACCGATCTATGCGCATCGTTATCTGCTTGGCAATGGACAGAAGCGTGGACGCATTGCCACTGAGATTAGCAATACACATTATGAGTCGCTGCCCGTTGTGCTGCTGGAGCTGATACCCTGGTATGTTCATGCCTATCTTCATACGTTGAGCATACGCATCAAATCGCAGCATCGTCATGAATATGGCCCGAAGGAATTGCCGTTTAAATTGCTTCATTATGCGCCTGGGAAGCAACGGGAGTTGCCCACACATCTGGAGATTGGATTTGTGCTGCCGGCGCAGAGCAGTGCCTTGATTACCATCGAGGTAGATTATTTGCTGCTCAAGTGGTTGGAATATCCGCCGGATGCGAATCATGGCCATTATATTGGCGCCGCGGTCATAAGCAGCCAACTGCCGATGGGCCGCAACTATACGGCTTTGCCGCTGGAAGGACATCTCTTCAAGGATTCCTTCAATGCATCGCGTCCGAGTTATACGCTGACATTGCGCACCGAAGCATTGATTGTATCGCTGCCCACGCCAGACTTTAGTATGCCGTATAATGTTATCTGTTTGGCCTGCACTGTGGTTGCATTGGCATTTGGGCCAATTCACAGTGTCGCCACCAAATTGATGATTGTGGAGCGTCAGACGACGATACCACGTAATCTATTACGTAAACTCTTTCACAAGCTGACTAATCGTAAACGCAAGGAAGCAGCAGCGGCAGCAGCTCCTCTAGAAACTGATGAGCAGACGGAGCAGGAGCAGGAAAAGGAGGAGGAAGAGCAGATAAAGGAGCAACAGCAAGCTTGTGATAAACAGGCGCACATGTGATAAACAGAGACACCCAAATGACAGAAAGAGACGGAAGAGATGATGATACAGAGAGAGAGAGATGAGGAGTGAGATATACTCGTAATAAGCAGCTTCTATTTTCGGCGGCTGTTACCAAACCATATTCCAAAGTACGACAGTCATTTTGATAAATACACATATGCTAATTAATTAATAATCAACTCGCTTGGCATGTTCCAACTTCTCGTTTCACAAATAAAAACGCTCCATGTCCATGTATACTAATGTGTTATAAATATTTAATAATTATTCCACACAGGATTCGATACAATTGCAGCGACTGGAAAGTAGGCAACACTTTCCAGGACGCCATTTAAAACGCAAGTGAAATCCGACAACTCGTTGCTTTTATTGAATGCATTTCGGCCTTTTGTTTTGTTCTTTCATTTTATACGTAAGTATTTTAAATAATAATAGTATCGGTTTTGTTTTCTTTTTTCAATTTAGCTTTAGCGTATTAGCCATTTCTAAAATACAGTTTCAATTTATGTAAATGCTATCGATGACAAAAGATACATATGTATATCGATCATCAGTTAACCCTTTTTGTCAGCTTACAAATTACAATTAGATTAAAGTGCGCGCGCCGCTGTGCGTACGAGCAGGACAGCAGCAATAACAGCCGCATGCATGCGTTTTGTTACTGTTGCCTGTCTGTCTGTGCGACAAATTAGTCAAGTTTCGAGTTGTTGTAATTGGAATATTTGATCATTAAATACTACTTAAATATTGTTTCTTTTTTATTCTCATGCTTTTGATGCTGCCATTTTGTTGAATGTAAATTGCATTAAAAAAATATATGTATATGTATGTGTTTAAAAAAAAATAAGAATTGTTTAGTGTTTGCTAGCAAAGTTTACAAAATTTTACAAACCGATTGAAGACTAAACGTTGATACACAATTTGAAAAAAAAATTAAAATTTAAATTAAGCATTATAATAATTGTATAAAAAGGAGGCAGATTACAAGCATACGTTACAAACAAATGGAAATTAAATTGTAGCTATTTAGGTAAAATATATATGAATAATGTATATGTATGTATGTGTATGATTGAGTTTTATATGCATAATAATGGACGCGTCTCGACGCTCTCGACTCTCAATTACAGTTACTACAAATACAAATACAAACTAATGCTAAATGTTCAGAAGTATTAATATGCTTCCAGAATTCCAGCCAACGACACACACGCACACACGCACGCACACACACACACGCTCGCTCTCACGGCAGGCACGCTTTCACGCTCTCACAGAGAGATAGTTAAAAGCAGAGCGAGAGTGAAAAAAAAACAGGATAGATCGAGATGTTGAGTAGAAGGAACATTGCGTCTCTTTCATTCTTCTTAATGCATGTGCATGTGCATATATTGTGGCGTCTGGCGTTTGTCATCAATTTTTATATCCTGCCAATCTTTAATCGCATTCCCATTTCATTTTCGTTTTTGTTTTTCCTTTTTTTTTGGGGTGGTGTTCACTGCGGCGGCTGATTGCCATAGTAGCCATAGGCACCCGCTGGCGGGGGTCCTTGCGGTGCACCCGGTGGCGGCATTTGCGCCCCACCCGGCGCCGGCCTATAGCCCTGATAGCCCTGCGATGGCGGATATTGTGCATAGCCAGCAGCCTGCGGCGGCTGATGATAGCCATGACCGGGATATGCGCTACCCGGCGGCGGTGGTCCATAGCCCTGCGGTGGCGGCGGTGGTGCACCATATGGTTGTCCACCGGGCGCTGGTTGATATTGATTTGGGGCCATCGGTGGCGTTGCACCATTTGGTGGTGGTGGCGCTGTTGCATTCGGTGGTCCGCCTGGCGGTGCTTGTTGTTGTTGTGGTGGTGGACCACCTTGTTGTGGTTGTTGTTGCTGCTGCTGCTGTTGTTGCTGTTGTTGTTGCTGCTGCTGTGGTGTTCCATAGCCAGCAACGCTTGTGGGAGGCGTCGAATATGTCGGCTGCTGTTGTGTCGGCAACGGCGATACGCCGGACACCACCGCACTCAGCTGTTGTCCCGGCTGACCCGGTTGTTGTTGCTGCTGCAGCGGCTGCGAAAATTCAAACGGAGATTAGCACAGATTTAATGTAAAAAAACGGAATCTAGCTTAAAGTTTAGAATAAAAAATAATATATCGGGGATTTTGGTGTTCATACAGATAGACAAATTTTGTCTGCTAAACACCTAAATATCAGAGACTATAAATAAAGATATTAAATTTGTCATGTAAGTTTCTCTGCAGTCATCGGCATACATATTTTGATAAAACTAAACTTAAATCTACTCATAATTTGAACATACTTCATGTAAGTTGTCGGTGTCGGTGCAAACACGCTCGTGTGAAAGCAACTTAACCCATTAAGTACCCATTGAAAATTTTGAATTTTTGTAAAAGTCTACTGCTTTGCCTTTTTTCCTCGGTCTTAAACAAAAAATTTTATTTGATGCAGAAAGCAATTCCCTAAAGTTGCTTTCACACGAGCGTGTTTTCACCGACACTTTTTGTCAAAAAACTGTCGGTGTCGTGTGAGCAGTCAGAATTTTAAATTTAGAACACGTCCTATTTCCATCGGTTTTTTGTGTCGGTCAAATGCCTCCTAGATTGAGGCACTTTTGTATGAAACTTTTCAGAGTGTGACCAGGTCCTGTGAGAACAAAAACCGATGGTATTTTTGTTTGACAACCGATGCGAATTATGTGAATGGCAAAATTCAACGACGGTGAAAAAGTGCTCGTGGGAACGGGCTTTAAACAATTCTAATAGTGACTGGAAAAATGTATTTTTGACTTCTATTCATAAGCTAATTATAGTTTTCATATACTGGGTTTTATCACGCTGTAAAGTTTGGTTTTGAGGTGGATTACAAATTAATTACAGTGGGAAATGTTGTTGAAGTGATTCAATTATGCCCTAGTGCAGTACATTCAGTCATCCAAGGCTTCCTTCAAAATGTCCAAAATGATCTTAACTAAGTTTTCACTGAATCCGAGGAGAGATTTATTTGCCGGAAAATGTATGCTAATCCAAAGGGATGGGTCATAGCGAATTTAATAATAAGACAACTGTTTACATTTCTCGACTGTAATCTTCTTTTGTTTGCAACTCTTGACTGTAATCTTCTCCTGCCTCATCTTGGTCTAGTTCACTGGTTGTAATCTTCTTGATCTGTAATATTTTGCTGCTCCCATCTCCATTCTTGTTCTCCTCCTGCTGCACATACCTGTTGTTGTTGCTGCTGTTGTTGTGGCGCGTATTGTGGTTGCTGCTGTTGTTGCTGGGCAGCTCCCGCTCCCGGCGCCTGTTGATTCGGCGGCACACCCGTCACAGCCGACGGCGGTGGCGGCGTTGACTGCGGCGTATTCGGACCATTTGGATTCCCTCCTTGTTGTTGTTGATTTGGCGCCGTTTGTTGTTGTTGCTGCTGTGGTGGCGGCGGCGTCTGACTGGGCGCTGTACTATAACTAGCCGGCGGTGGCGGCGGACCAGCATTTGTGCCCGCCACACTGACTTGCTGGGCATTTGGCGGTCCCGGCACCGGTTGACCAGGATAACTGCCCGGCGGTGCTCCTGTTGCCTGTTGATACGCCTGATATGGCGACTGGGCTTGGCTAGTGGGCGGCGGTGGACCATAATTGCCGGGCGGGGCACCGGGCGCGCCACCAGCCTGTCCATATTGGTTGGGCGGATAGCCCGCATAGCCCATCGGTGGTGGACCGGGTGCCACGGCGCCGGCTTGTTGCGGTGGCGGTGGCCCATACTGATTGGGCAGCACACTCTGCGGCGGACCCTGCGGTGGACCTGGTGGCCCAGCCTGACCACCAGCCCCAGTACCAGGCGGTGGTCCGTACATTTGCGTTGGCGGCGGTGGCGGCTGCTGTCCGGGCGCCACTTGTTGTGTGGGCGGCGGTGGCGGATACGCCCCGGGTGGTGGCGCCTGCTGTTGTTGCTGCTGTCCCCCCGCAGCGCCAGCACCGCCGGCATTCGGATTCGGTTGATAGGCATGCACCACGCCCTGAGAGACGCCCGCTGCCGTCGATGTCGGCGGCATCCCGGCGTGATGATAAGCGGCCTGAGCATTTGGTGGCGGCGGTGGTGGACCATAACCCTGGCCGGGCGGACCATACGGATAAGCATTCTGTGGCTGATACTGTGGCTGCGATTGCGGCGGATAGCCTGGATAATGGCCATGTTGCTGTTGTTGTTGTTGCTGCTGCTGCTGCTGATAACTAACCCGATATTGCGCCTGTGGCGGTGGCACCGGACCAGGACCTTGTTGTGGTTGTTGTTGCTGGTTCGGTTGCTGCTGCTGCTGTTGTTGTTGTTGCTGCTGCTGTTGTTGTTGCGGTGGCGGCGGTTGACTTTGACCCGGGGGCAGAGGTCCGTTGTTGGGTCGCTGTTGTTGTTGGTCTGTTAAGTACAAGTATTTAAGAAAAAATACAGTTTAGTTGTGATTTCTAGTGGAAAAAACATGCAGGGGATTTCAAAAACATTCAAGTCAATCAACGATTTGTAGTTTCATTCCAGCGTTCCACTAAGGAAGTGCGGAATGGGGCACATTAACATTCAATCTGATTCTATTCAATGTTATTTTACAACGATTTCTAGTGTTTCATTCCAACGCTTTACTTGGAAACCCTGTCTTTGGATTCATTAAAAGAATATCCGATTTTAATTAGTTCCAACTTAGTAAATATAACAGTTCACTCCAGCGATTCAAAATTTAGTAATTTTAAATGGAGAATGTTTCATTACTCTAATCCTACACGTAATTTTGAGTTGAGAAAAAGAGCTTGAGCGTGTTTAATCTTAGCGTTTCACTATGAAATGCATCGAAATTTTAACGAAATTGGAATTTATAAGCGAATGCTTAAGTTTCAATAAGAAAACTGCTTCATTCCGTTTTGTACTGATTAAACGTGTTTCTTTTCAGCGTTCCGCTTAAAAAAATCGTAATTTGGAATTCATAAGCGAATGCTCCAATTTCAATAGAGAAACTGTTTCATTCTACTGTGTCACGCAGTACTTTTGAGTAGGTTTTAAATTGGGTTC